>ML779803.1:58373-87543 GCA_009831015.1 Picea engelmannii
ACTTTCAACATTTCTTGCCACCTTAAATGCATTCTCCAATGATTTGGGTTCCCAAAGGCGAACCTCATGTTGAGTGTTATCCTTTAAAGTTCTTATGAATACATCAATCAAGTGCTCATCTGGAATATTGGTTACCCTTATATTCAATCTTTGGAAGTTCTCAATGTGCTCGGTAACTGAACCCTTTTGCTTGAAATTTATCAATTGGCTAAAGAAGGTATTGCTCCTTGTATCCTCATAGTGTGCTATCATTTCTTCTGCAAAAATTGTCCAAGTGATGATTGATTTGCGAGAACAAAGCCATTGATACCATACAAATTGATTAGGTTCTAAA
Source organism: Picea engelmannii (assembly GCA_009831015.1). Taxonomy (NCBI): domain Eukaryota; kingdom Viridiplantae; phylum Streptophyta; class Pinopsida; order Pinales; family Pinaceae; genus Picea; species Picea engelmannii. The sequence goes on from ML779803.1 coordinate 58,708, forward strand.
TATAAAGAAGCAATTCATACCTTTTGTGTATATGGCACATTATGGAGATCAAAGAATTGCTCCATCTGAAGTATCCATGTTATTGGGTCCTTGCCATCAAACTTCCTCATATCTATCTTAGGAACGTGGTTGGTCTTCAAACCAAATTTGGAGTTTCTCCATTCTTGAATCACCTTCCTTGTGTCCACATCATGAATTTGATGGGATGCATTTTCACTTTCAGGTGCCTTCTCTGTTATGAAAATTTTCAACACTTCCATGATCTCCCCTTTTAAACCATCCATCTTAGTATCCAACTTAGCTTCCATTGAATCCATCTTCTTTTTTAGTTCATTTATGTCCCTACACATTTCTTCACCTTCATCAAGAGTCCAAGTAGGATTTTCTGGAGGCTTAGTTGGTGTAGAAGTTCCCTTTTTTGGTGGCATGTTGGCCAAGTGTCACTTTTGAACCTTGATTTTCAGGTGGTTCTGCTAGACAATATTTATTCTATTGTATCTCCCAAGTTTCAGCCCTTATGGGTATGAAACTTTATTTTATGTAGTTCTCTGATATTTCTTCTCTGCATTGCCATAGGTCTGATCAAAATTCGATGTGCCAAGTGGAATTTACAGTAACTTCCCCACAACTTTCTGATTTTTGTCCTTTCTAGGAGATCTCACTTGTATAGCGTGCCCCACACAAAATAATTGATACAAGATTCTGAAAATCGCACCAGAAATAATACAGACTGTCCAAGATCTAATGAAACTAGTCCCACTCAATTTGGATACTCTAGGAAGAAGTTATGATTGTTTTACCTGGAACACCTTCTTGAGACTATTCAATAGGACTAGTCAGATACCCTATCTTACATAGGGTGTATCTACAAATTTAAGATGACCCAGAAGCTAAAAATTTTACCACAACTACCTTGCTAATTTTTGTAAATATTCTCTTTAGTTCAGGGTCTGAAACGTTACAGAAATTGTTTTATAGCAAAAATTCGGCAATGAATCAGTTCAGGATGATTCGAGAACCCTATCTTGTACAGGCTGTATCTCTGAAAGTATAAGGCCTCAGGAGTTGAATTTTGAACCCAACATACCTTGATCTGTCTACTAAATATATTTTAAGTCGTTCCATCAGAAACATTGTAGAAGCAAAGTTATAGCGAAAATGCCAAGGTGTCTTAGATGTAGCAGTGAAACCCCAAGACCTTGAGCTCTGGTACCATATGTTAAGAACCAAATATCAATATAGCATAGAAAAAACTCAGAAGAAGTACTCAACGCCTTGAAAAAGAGATAATTTCAGATAATAAGCCTCTTCGAGGGGGCAACCTCCTTTTACCCCACTGAAATGTTCAAGTACAAGATGATTCAAAATGAAAATGTCTCCTTGGTATATATATGAGACTAGGAGGTATAATTACAACTAATGGCCTAAAGCGGACATAAATAAAATAACATTACTAATATAATATGCCCCAATTAAGGGGTAATGAGCCAATATTAGGGCTTAACACCATCATTTCCCATCACCATTCACTCACTCATTTAGTTGTCCTAGGTACCTTCCTGTCACTGTACCTATACCCATATATGTACATATACATATACCTGTACCTGGTTATCTTATGAGATGGATTGAAGAAGTAGGTTGTCAGTCCCTGGTATCGCACAATATATACTTTCCCAAAGACTGAAGGAAAGTAGTTCTAGATTGACCTAACAAGGAGGTAACCCTATCATTGTCACCCCAATAGGGTACCTCTTTCTCTTTAGGAGGAGGAAAGCCTCACTCCAAGGGAGATGTCCAAGGACCTAATTGGTTGATGAAGGGAAAAATGATACAGTGAAAATCCACCCCTCTCTATAGGTCACTCAGCAGAAGAAGTCACTTTGGTGAAGCTGAAAGGACAAGGGAAAATGAAAATTGGTTTGCACCTACCCTTTACTAATGAAACATCAAGCGTTAGTAGCAATTATAATCAATGACCTCTTAAAAAAATTATGTGTTTCCTAAACAAGTTACTATACAATGAAAGTGAGATCATAGTAGCAACAATGTATCTTGAAAGATGAAAGTTATGATGACAAGGAAGAGACACAATAGTCTTGCAAACTTTATAATGGTTTTTCACTCACACTTTTCAATTTAAATACAAGTCAATGAATGACTTAAATGTTTGTCCAAAAAACATGAATTAATGGTGATGAAAACAATAAAACTACTCAGAAAAGTATTATAATAGAGCAATACGATACTACTTCAATATTCAATGATTATGGTTTGCCTAGTACAAATGACCAATGGTTTTGTGGATGATTTTAGGGCTATTAAGGGCTGCAATAATGGTTGTAAAAACAACTATGACGACGGTAACTTCTTTAGAATTTGCACTCTAAAAAGGAAACCAAACATACACTTTAACACTTACTGATAGTACCTTTCCTTATACAAATTATGGGATGACTTAGATGGTTAGTAGGCTAATATAAGCTGCAAAATGATAGTTGTAGCAGTGATTATGACAACACAAAATAGTTGTTAGTATTTCTAGACTAGGTTAGAAAATTAGTAGAGTATAAAGTGAAAGAGTTGGAGTATGAGATGAAGAAGTTTGAGTTGAGTCTTGTCAAGAGGTAAGAGAGGAGGAATAGTGCCTTCAAGGGTAAGGGAGTCAAGCTGGACGACTTCTTCTAAGGCTGCAAATCAATGATGATGATGCAAAAAATTCTAAGAGGGAAAAGGCCTAGGAGAAGTAGTAACTTAAGTCCTCCTAGGCTTTGAAATCAAGAGACAAGATGCTAGGGTGTAGGAAATTCTAGGCCCTAGCGACTTTCTATCCTTAGTCTTCTTATGGAGTAAAAAAAATTATGCAACAATAACTAAGTCCAAATGACGCAGTGAGAAAAATCGCAACCACACTACCTCCACCTTGTCGCGCTCTCCTTCTCACAGGATCGTTCAAAAATCCCCTTCTGCTGAGCCGAAGCGGCTCTTTAGATTCTCTGCTGGAATCCTCTGCTTGCAAAACCCGATCCACAGGTCCTTTCGCTCACCCTCATGGCCTTCTGCACTTTACTGTGGTTATCCCCCGACTCAGCATCGGGGTTCGAGGTTTCAGACTTTTCGTTGTCGAGAGTCACTGTCCTCTCTATTCCCCAATCACCAATGAGCTCTCTTCCGCCTTTATCCCCTATCGGCTATGGCCTGGTCCATACAACCGCATACCATAAGACCGCAGCCTTATATCCTTCTATCGGGGTTTTGAGGTACAATTTCCCGATGAGCTCTTTGTGCGCTAGCTCTCCTGGTTAGGCTCTAGTCCACGTGACCTTCTCCTATATGACTACAGCCATATACTTCTGTCGGGGTTTTGGACTTTTCGATGTCGATGTGAACACACCCTTTGGATTCACGATCCTCCAATTCCCGATGCGCCTTAACTTCACGCTAGCCCTCCTGGCTCAGCCCCTGGTCCACGTGACCATCACCCCGTTATCACAACCTTCCCTTGTCGAGGTTTCGGGGTTTTCGATGCCAAGATGCATACACCTACGGGATTCTCGACTCTCCAAATCCTGATCCTCCATCGTGCTGACAACTAGACTCCACTATGGCTCTATCCTCCTCCACTGCTATGTTGACAGCTGGCCCCCACTGATCGGGGTTTCGCATTTCGTGGTTTTGAAATGCACGAACCACTCGTCTATGGAATCCCCGATATCCCGATGAACCAAACTTCGATGGATGCCTCCTCGTCGGGACTTTCCCCGATGACATCGATGGTTTCCACGCGTCCCCTGTCTGATGGTCGGTCCCGATATCCTCCGGGATTTCGAGACTTTTGAAGTCTCGTTTCCTTCATCCTCAGGAAATCTGATTTCCCGATGTTCGATATGACGATGGGCTCTCGATCTCGCCCACGTGTCCAAACTGACGGACGACTCAGATTCTTTCACTGATTCGGGATTTCTGATGTCCCGATTCTTATGACCTCGAGAATCCTGATTTCTCGAGTGTCGATATCTCGATGGTTAACCCGCGTGTAGCTCCTGTCCAATCTAACGGCTGTCGGGTATCTGCTCTAGATCCAATGGCTTAGATCTGTTCCTCCTGTGCGCCTACTCCAGGGGGTAAACCCTGCGCAACTTCTCCCGATCCAACAACTGACGAGATTTCTGTACGAGATCTGACAGCTGTCGGTCTCCTCCTTCTGTAGGCTCCTCTTGAGCTCCTCCTGGACGTGGAAAATCAACAATCTAGATTTCGTCTTCTATCGATCTGACGGCTAACGCTGCTCCCTCCTGAGCTTATGCACTCCTTGCAGTCACGAATCTGTGCGTAAAATCATTGTTCCTCCCGAGATTTATCTTTGAACCCGTTCGAACCCCTTGAAGGATTCTTTGACTCCTGCGCCTCGACAGAGTCTTCATGCACCAAAGTGCTATCTCTTCTGAGATTTCACAAACACTCAGACCCCTTAGGGAATTTTTTCCTTCTTCTCCCTCAGATGGAGAAATTGATGCCTTCCTGGCTGTCCTTCGCTCAAGAAACCTCTTGCTGAGTCTTCTGGGTATTCAGTAACCCAGTAAAGGTCCCTCAGTGGACTCTTCTTTCAGCTCCAGAACTCAAAGAGTTCTTTCCTTTGTGCCTAACTGCACACTATCTCGACGCCCTCCTGGCGGAGTATCTCCTCCCAGAACATCCAACAATTCTGGTTTCCTTCTGTGCACTCCTTGCACTGGCTCAATGCCCTCCTGGCATAGCTTCACAGAAATCCTCAGAGCTTCTGTCCTCTTAAAGAACTCACAGCAGAGTTCTTCTCCAACGCAACCTGTGCGTATGCTCAGTTCCCACTTGGCAGAGCTCCTACAGAATCCTCAGTGATTCTGTCTGCAACTGTGTCTCAGATACACAACCCTGCCTCCAAGGTATTCAACAACCTTGAGGTCTTCTCCCTCTAAATTGTTGATTTCATTCCTGTGCCTCAGCACGCCTTTGTCTGACTCCTCAAAGTTCAGAAGTGCATCAGTGCACGGGTATTCAGAGTCTGCAGCACTCTGTCACGCCCTCATGGCATGAAACCTCAAAGACCTTCACCTAAAATCAAACTCACTCCCTGCAAATGCATGATAACAACACACAAATACAACATATAATGAACACTCACGGACATGATCATAAGACAGAACACATGCAGGAAAAACTGCTTCTGTTTAGATTAAAATGGCAAATGCCTATATTTACAAAGGTGTTCTCGAGCTCTCTCTGGCTCTTCTCTTCTCTGCACTACATGCAGATCCTAACACAACTTACCACCCCTCAAAATGAGATATGAAAATCTCTTTTACCTGAGGCGACTCAATCGAGCACTTCCCTCCAAGTTCACCTACTCTAATCAATTACAATAAATGGCTGTCTAGTCCAACATTTGGATCTAGATCTCAGCTAATATTGTATTAAAGCCGATCTACCTAACACCTGCTCAAAGGCATGGCTTCCATGGCTCACCAGCCTAAAACATTTAATTACATTCAATTTCAAATTTGAATGAGGACTGCGCCTCTCTTTTCAGCATATGAATGCATGCGCGCTGACGTGGCTGGTTGGCTGGCTGGCTGCGTGGAGAGATGCTCCTGCATCATACTCCTTAGCTGCAAAATCATGAGCTCATACTCATGCGCTTCCCCTCTAAGCGGTTGGAAATCCTCCTGGATCCCAAATAAGTCTTTGGAGCTTTCCATCTGCTCCAATTTGTTGTTGTTGCTGCTGCTACTTCTGCTATGTCGCTGCTATTGTTTCCTTTCTACTCAGCTGCTCCTCACTGGTAGTTTTTTCTGACCTCAACATCAACCTTCTGATCTCTTCGATCACTGCATCCAGCTGCTCCAATGGATGGTTCTGTTTTTGTAGTCTCCTCAGTTGCAAAATTTTTTGGCCATTGGGCAGATCATCATGATCTCCCATGCATCCTTCTTCTTCTTTGTCCAACTTCACCTATTGGATGCGCACACTCTGCACCTTCACCCTTTCTTCTAGGGCTTCCATCTACTACCACAGATCAGCAAAACATATGTTGTTTGCCTCTTCCTCTTCTGCTCCTGCTGCAAACTCCCACATTGCAGTCTCTTCAGCTTCATCGCTAAATGCGTTGAGCCATTCCTCAGAATGCTCACTCTCTTTTCCTTCTTCTTCTTCTTCTTCTGCTGTCAGCTCCAATGCTACAGCGCTCTTAGCTTGCTAGCTGAAATCATTGAGTCATTCCTCAGAACGCTCATTCTCCTCTTCATCCGCTTCTACTTGTGCTTGGGTAGTCTCAAACACCTGCTCCAATTCTTCTTGGACAGTCTCAACTGACTATTCTACTGCTGCACCATTTGCAACACCAATTTTTGCCTCCTCCTGGGCATATCATAGGAATACTCTAATCCCCCCAATCATTAGAAGATCATCCTGATCTTTCACCTCTTCTGTCAGCTGCATCTGTTGATCCAAATTTTTCTTTGATCTCACTTTCAGCTCTGTCAGCTCCCCTGGCTGAATCCAATTCACTTCTGAGTTTATGAGACCCACAGATAGTCTCATCTGCTCATCCCTGCCCACTTGGCAATATGGGATGCTTCCACTTCCCTCCTGGTAGACTATGAGATCAACTGATCCCATCTTCATCAGCACTCCTTACTGAATTGAACTCTCCATGAGACCTTCAAATGGTCTCACCTGTTCATCTCTTCCCACCTGGCAGTCCAAGATGCTTCCGTTGCCCTGCTGGCAGTATGAGATTCTTCTGCTTCCCTCCTGGCAGTCTTCGAGATACCGCAGTGACCTCTTATCATTGCCCAGCTGGCAATGTGAAATTTCCTCGCTGTCCTCCTGACAGTCCGTGAGATCCTCAGCTGATCTCAACTCGTTGCCCTCCTGGAAAAATGTAATTTCTTCTCTTCCCTCCTGGTAGTCCTTGAGATCCTCACCTGATCCCAATTCATCCTCTTCATCATCTAGACCACTTCCAGTCTCTGGCTCACAGTGATAAATCATCTTTTCCTCTGTGGCCTTGAGGTTTTCAGCATACCTCAACCATTTCTTTAACAGCCTGCACTGTCTCATGACCATCAACTCCTTGACTGGACATTTTTCTTTCACCTTCTTCATGGGCCACTCATACACCCATCTCGGCTTTTTATTATGCCGCATCCGCAGTTCCAACTCCTCCATTTTTTCCCTGATATCGGCAAGTTCCTTCAATATTTCAGTTGGGCTCATCAGCTCTGGCTTCTTCCGTTCAACATACCAATGGCCTTCAGTAGCCATGCCGTTGTTCCTGTCTACCTTTCTGGCAAACCTGCTACTGTCACTCCTACAATCCTGAGTGCTCAGCTTCATCTTTCAGTCCTCCTGACTGTCTCCTTGATTGCTGCCTACCTACAAACAACCACCTACAGAGTCTTCAGTAACTATGTCTTCTTTTTCCTTCTCTCTTCACCTGCAGTCTACAGATGAAATCCCACTCTGATACCACTTGATGCAGTGAGAAAAATCACGACCACACTACCTCCACCTTGTCACGCTCTCCTGCTCACTAGATCGTTCAAAAATCCCCTTCTGCTGAGCCGAAGCGGCTCTTTAGATTCCCTGCTGGAATCCTCTTCTTTCAAAACCCGATCCACAGGTCCTTTCTCTCACCCTCACGGCCTTCTGCACTTTACCGTGGTTATCCCCCAACTCAGCATCGGGGTTCGGGCTTTCAGACTTTCCGTTGTCGAGAGTCACTGTCCTCTCTATTCCCCGATCACCGATGAGCTCTCTTCTGCCTTTAGCCCCTACTGGCTATGGCTTGGTCCATACGACCGCATACCATAAGACCGCAGCCTTATATCCTTCTATCGGGGTTTTGAGGTTCAATTTCCCGATGAGCTCTTTGTGTGCTAGCTCTCCTGGCTAGGCTCTGGTCCACGTGACCTTCTCCTATATGACCGCAGCCATATACTTCTGTCGAGGTTTCGAACTTTTTGATGTCGATGTGCACACACCCTTTGGATTCGCGAACCTCTGATTCTCGATGCGCCTTAACTTCACGCTAGCCCTCCTGGCTCAACCCCTGGTCCACATGACCATCACCCTATGATCACAACCTTCCCTCGTCGGGGTTTCGAGGTTTGCGATGCCAAGATGCATACGCCTATGGGATTCCCGACTCTCCAAATCTCGATCCTCCGTCGTGATGACAGCTGGCCTCCACTATGCCTCTGTCCTCCTCCACTGCTGTGCTTACAGCTGGTCCCCACTGATCGGGGTTTTGTGTTTCGCGGTTTCAAAATGCATGAACCACTCATCTACGGGATCCCCGATATCCTGATGAACCAAACTCCGATGGATGCCTCCTCGTCGGGACTTTTCCCGATGACACCGATGGTTGCCACGCGTCCCCTATCTGATGGACGGTCCCGATCTCCTCCAAGATTTCGAGACTTTCGAAGTCCCGTTTCCTTCATCCTCAGGAACTCTAATTTCCTAATTTCCAATATGCCGATGGGCTCTGGATCTCGCCCACGTGTCCCAACTGACAGACGGCTCATATTCTTTCGCTGATTCGGGATTTCTGATGTCCCGATTCTTACGACCTTGAGAATCCTGATTTCCTGAGTGCCAATATCCTGATGGTTAAACCGTGTGCAGCTCCTGTCCAATCTGACGACTGTCGAGTATCTGCTCTAGATCTGACGGCTTAGATCTTTTCCTAATATTCACCTACTCCAGGGGTTAAACCCTGCGCAACTTCTCCCGATCCAATGGATGACGGGATTTCTGTACGAGATCCGACGGCTGTCAGTCTCCTCCTTCTCTACGCTCCTCTTGAGCTCCTCCTGGACGTGGAAAATCAACAGTCTGAATTTCTTCTTCTGTCGATCTGACGGCTGACGTTGTTCCCTCCTGAGCTTATTCACTCCTTGCAGTCACGAATCTGTGCATAAAAGCATTGTTCCTCTCGAGCTTTATCTTTGAACCCTTTCGAACCCCTTGAAGGATTCTTTGACTCCTGCGCCTTGGTAGAGTCTTCAAGCACCAAAGTGCTATCTCTTCTGATATTTCACAAACACTCAGACCCCTTGGGGAATTTTGTCTTTCTTCTCCCTCAGATGGAGAAATTGACGCCTTCCTGGATGTTTTTCGCTCAAGCAACCTCTTGCTGAGTCTTCTGGGTATTCAGTAACCTATTAAAGGTCCCTCAGTGGACTCTTCTTTCAGCTCCAGAACTCAAAGAGTTCTTTCCTTTGTGCCTACCTGCACACTGTCTCGACGCCCTCCTGGCGGAGTATCTCCTCCCAGAACATCCAACAATTCTGGTTTCCTTCTGTGCACTCCTTGTACTGGCTCAATGCCCTCCTGGAAGAGCTTCATAGAACTTCTCAGAGCTTCTGTCCTCTTAAAGAACTCACAACAGAGTTCTTCTCTAACGTAACTTGTGCGTATGCTCAATGCCCACTTAGCAGAGATCCTACAGAATCCTCAGTTATTCTGTCTACAACCGTGTCTCAGATACACAGCCCTGCCTCCAAGGTATTCAACAACCTTGAGGTCTTCTCCCTCTGAATTGTTGATTTCAGTCCTGTGCCTCAGCATGCCTTTGTATAACTCCTCAGAGTTCAGAAGTGCATCAGTGCACCGATATTCAGCGTCTGCAGCACTCTGTCACACCCTCATGGCATGAAACCTCAAAGACCTTCACCTGAAATCAAACTCACTCCCTGCAAATGCATGATAAGAACACACAAATACAACATATAATGAACACTCACAGACATGCCTATAAGACATAACAAATGCAGGAAAAACTTCTTCTGTTTATATTAAAATGGAAAATGCCTGTATTTACAAAGGTGTTCTCGATCTCTCTCTGGATCTTCTCTTCTCTTCTCTACATGTAGATCCTAACACAACTTACCACCCCTCAAAATGAGATATGAAAATCTCTTTTACCTGAGGCGGCTCAATCGAGCGCTTCCCTCCAGGTTCACCTACTCTAATCAATTACAATAAATGGTTGTCTAGTCCAGCATCTGGATCTAGATCTCAGCCTATCTTGCATTAAAGTCGATCTACCTAATGCCTGCTCAAAGGCACGGCTTCCATGGCTCACCAGCCTAAAACATTTAATTACATTCAATTTCAAATTTGAATGAGGACTGCGCCTCTCTTTTCAGCATATGAATGCATGCGCGCTGACGTGGTTGGCTAGCTACCTGGCTACGTGGAGAGATTCTCCTGCATCACCAAACCTTTAGAGTGATATCAATTTAGGGATCTAGGGTTTCACTAGTTACTAGATCAATTAATGAAAATCTTGGCAAATAAAAAGTAATAAAGTAGCAACTTAAGTTCTTACTTCAAGCATTAAATACACCATGCAATTTCATAATCTTGTAAGAGAAAATAAAACCATACAATAAACCATTCAATATATATAAAAAATATGATTTCACTCACTTGCACAAAGAATAATCATGAGAATACCATGCAAGATCACCATAAAACTTCCAAAATTGATCCAAGTTGCAAAATTCATCCTTAAACAAGAGTGTTGCCTCAAAATTTCAGCCAATAACCCTAATAGGGTGCAAATTTCAGACCTCTTGTCTCCAAGGACTAGTTGTTATATAAAAATGAGAGTACTTTATGTTTATTTATAAAAAAAATTGACCTTTAATTAATTTCTAGGTCAGAAACAAGGTCGACCTGGCCAATTTACAACAAAATGCAATTCTGACATAAATAAATTAATTTACATCTAGAAACACCTCCAAGGGTGATGTCATGAACGTATAGGGTGACACTGAGCCCCATAAGTGAAACATTGGGATGGAAAAGTGGGGCGCTTGGCTTCCAGAAGCCCCAAATGATGCCCACACATGCTACCAGGCTAAAAAATGCCTCCAAAAATGAAACCCTAGATCTTAGTGATGTCTAGGGCTATGATGGTGACATCCAAGGACCTCAAGGGATACCATCCATGTGGGAAGAGAAAGGTTCCTTTGGTCTAGGTCTTCTAGGGTGCCTCTAAAGGAAACATCCTTATTTATCCCGATGCAAGTCTTCAATTTCTTCTTACCCCTAGCTGGGGTTTCAACATCCATCTGTTGGATTTAAGCTCCCATGAAAGTCTGAGCTAATCATTCCCTCATGTGTATGTCCATTGAGAAAGGTCCTGTAGCAGTAACAAGTACGCCCTCCAGGGGTTCATAAGTCATAGGGATCATAGCATGTAAATCATATCCAATAATAAATTACCCAAACATGTGCATTAAACCCCGCTTAACCCAAAAAATGCTCAAATACATTATGAAATTTTACAAGTTAGGTTTGGAGAAGGTCTCAGGGTGTCCTATTGGGATAACCTCTCTTAAGTTTGGGATGTTTCCTAGGCGGGGTCTAATGTAGGTCATGTAAGTGTATGAGGTGGCATGGAGGAGAAGTTTGGGAATGGGATGCATGTAATAATAGGGAATGTAAAGTATTACATGTGGTTTCCTTTGTAGAGGGCGAGCTACACCTTGTCATAAATGTAATTTTTTCCTATCCCATTCATTTCCTTTTACTCTTATATTTATTTGTTTTGATAGTTTTCTCTTTTTCTTCAAGGGATTAGTTGAGGGCCACTGTCCTTGCTTGATGACTAGAGGTGACAATGTTATCCACAAACATTTCACGTAAATGAGAAGGTTGGCTCGTGATGAGACCCCCTTTCTCTTGGCTATGAAACTAAGAGACACTACCCAGGTTTGGTGACCAGATAGATTATAGTGTCATACTTCTACATTCCCATGGTCATAATAGGCTGACTCGTGATGAGACCCCCTATCCATCAACTAATACCTTGAGTGTTTATGTTATCTCATGGGTCCCCTTTTCTTACTAAGAATATTTTCACTTCTTTCTCGGGGATCCCTAGGTGAAGAATATAAAATGTTTCAACATTCGATTTTAACTATTTCCAACTACTTATACCTTATGGGACTTTATTCCCTTCTTCCCACGAGGTAAGGTACAACCCTTCTTAGTGAAGCCAATCCTAATTCCCAAACAAGGATAGGGGAGATGAAAGGAATAAATATGGAAAATAATAAGTATGGAGGGAATGGATTATGAAATTTCATATATCCACCTAATAGAAACCCATCCTAAAGGGAAATAAACTTACTAGGGCACCATGTCACCCCTCCAGGTATGAATGAGGCAAAGAGCATAATTTCCAAGAAAATTCCATGAAATGAAGAAGGATTCAATACAACATATTCAAGTGCTTAAAAAATTAGAGTGATACATACCATGATACCCAAACTCATTAACTCATGGATCAAGAACCACCGTTACTCTAGGACTAGGCTGGTGGGATGGATACTACTACTGGTGATAAGTGGAATGCATTGATGAAAAGAGGGGCCCTCTGAGGCCATTCCTAATTCATCTAGTTCTTGATACTCCATGTCTAGGAACTGTGGGCCTCGAGACATGATATCCTTAGTTATACCTATTCTAGGGGACAAAAGGCCCATGGGATATTGAAGAGGGGAGTTGTCATACCCGTGAAAAATTATCTCTAGGTGAGAGAATTGTTGGGAATTGATTTCTCGAAGGTGCCAAAATGAAACTACGGGGCTCCGAGACTTTCTTTCCGGCCTGTTGTTGAATCCCCTGAAAGGAAGTGGGGAAGCCAAGGAACTATTGAGAAGAGAAGGGGCGCAATTCCTAGGGTGGGACAGGCATGTGGGGAATGAGGGATTGTAGGTTGTTAGTTTGAGTTGGCACCTGTGACGGATTTTTTCCAGTTGTCTGAGACACATCATCTTGGTTGGGAATTCCTTTACCTGGGTAAAGTTTTGTCACAGATTGGAGGTGACCCATTGTTGAGAGTGTTGAGTAGTGTGTTCTAAGCGTGGGAGGAACATGGAAGGTATGCACACAATTGGTGATATTTTTACCAAGATAAGTGTCAATTGTTTGTTAAATTATGTGTTGCATAATTATTTATTTATTTATTTTATGGGTTCTTCCTGTGTGTTCTGCATGTGTATTTTTATTGTTACTATGTATGAATCTATGCATTTGTAGAGTTTCTATATGTTTTAATTTTGTATACATTTCAATTTTTTTATGTGGCATAGCCTAGTTGGATGTTGGGGATGCTACAATATGGTATCAAAGCTCCAGTGTTCAACATTGATTCTGGATGGGCCAAGAAAGTTGAATTGAAGAGAAATTTCATAGAGAATTGATTTCAAAGTGGCCAAATTTCAAGTTATAGTGTGTCCATGGTAAAAATCAGAAGCAATTGCGTGGAATTGGGAAAAAGCCCCAATTTACGTTGTTAAATTCATGGGATATTTGAGAAATTTGGCCAAGTGGTGAGATATTATTAATTTAATATTTTTTCAATAAAATTCATACCTGGAATTGGTCAAATTTTAAGTTACAAGGAATCCATGATAGATGGAGCAAGATTAGTTGATTAAAATTCTCAATTCATGAATTGAGTTTGGGAAAACATTTGTTCAAGGAATGTCAACTAGTTGTGATTTGTTGTTGTAGAGGTTGAATTAGTGTTATCAGAGTGAAATAAAAAAAAAATCATAGTTGCAAAATTTCCATGGTGGAAATTGGTAAAAGTTTGGCAAAAGCCCCAATTTCTACAGCGAAATTCACAAGATATTTATGTGCAGGAAAATGAAGGTGCGTAGGTGTGCACACTAAAAATGTGTGATGCGTAGTGAAAAACTTGTGATGTGTGGAAAATAAGGGTGCATGGTTGTGTGTGCTAAAATTTGGTGTTGCAGAGTACAAGTTGGGATGTGTGGAAAAATATTGGTGTGCAGGTATGCACACTTAAATTTGCAATTGCCTAGTGCAGAGTTGGTAATACGCGAAAAATAATGGTGCGCGGGTTTGCGCACTTAAATTTGGTGTTGCACGGTGCAGAGTTAGTAATGCATGAAAAATAATGGTGTGTGGGTGTGTGCACTTAAATTTGGCGTTGTGTGGTGCAAAGTTGTTAATGCGCGAAAAATAACAGTGTGCAGGTGTGTGCACTTAAATTTGGTGCTACGCAGAGCAAATCTACTGAAGCACAAAAAACTAATAGTGCGCAGATGTGTGCACTAAATTTAGCACTGCATGATGCATATTGGGTGGCACATGCATAATATTTGCGCATGTAGGGTGTGCACACATAATATTGGCATGTGTGATGTGCACACTGAGTATTGGCAAAGAGCAAAGGAATTTTGTTAGTGTGTGTGCAATGTTCATATGCAGTGCATGCATGCTGAATATTCCTATTGGACAACGATTTAATTAATCAGACGTGCAGAGTACTAGTGTGCAGTGGGAGTGCACTAACCATTGGCATGGTGCATAATGTAGAGTGTAGTGTGTGTGGAATATTATCATGCAACACAAAAATTGTGCACAATAGGTATTACTGCATGAACCAAAAGTAGTGTGCACTAGATAATGGTGCAAAAGAGAAGTGATCCACATTGGTTATATGTGTGTGGAGCATGCACTACTTTATGATGTTTTTGCACATGTTAAATATGGGTGTACATTTTCAAATTATGCATGGAAATTTGTTTGGATGGTCTACAACAACTTAAAACTAGTGAATTGCTATGACATTTTATACTGTTTGAAGTTCATCTTTTTGCAGCGTGTTTTTGAGGCCCTAAACAACGTTTTTAGCTACTCAAAAACCACGAGAACAGAGTTTACCAAGGCACACTTTGTCTTTTTAACTCAAATGAAAGATCCCATAGAGATATTTCTAATGGTTTAAAACATTCATCAAACGAAGCTTTTATCAGGAAGTTATAGGACAACCAATGGAGGGTAAATTTTAAGACCTAGTTAACTTCAGAGGGCGATAACGTTCTGCTCCAGAATTAGATTGAGGAACACAAGAAGTCTATGGAAATCTATTGAAACATAGAATAAAGTCACGGAGATGAATTAAAATTCTGGGCATGTTATAAATTTTTAAGATGGCATAGAAGGTTGTTGTAGCATTCAAGGCCAAAAACACTAATTGGCCTAGAACTTTAGCAGGTTGTAACTAGAAGCCCAAAAACAATAAAGAGGTGAAACTTGGAAAACATGTCCAAAATATGCGTATGAAGAAACCCAATTGGGCTCATTAAAAAAATCCAACGGATTAGACGCAAAAACTCATAATTACAATGATGATTTGCACCAAGTTGAAGTGTGAATAGAAGAATTAATGGACAATTTTAAGATAACCATAACTTTTTTCTCAAGACTCAGAATTAAGCAAGGAAGTAGGAATTGGAAAGAGTTAATAGAAATTACATCATAACAGGATCAACATAGCGTTCAGAATCATGGAAGATACACATGGGGCTTACAACCATGAAGATGAGATCAAAGGGCTGTATGTCAATATGGGTAATGAAGGTACAAATTCAAATGGACATGGATAAGGAAAGGAAGAAAGCATGGACTTGGTAGATACCATTAAAATTTTGAAAACGGATGTCCAAAGTTATAAATCTGATAATGAGAGGCTTATGAAATCAAAGGAGTAGCAGGAGGTGTTCAACATAGAGTTAATGCAGAGCTTGGACATAATAGAAAAGAAGATGGATAAGGAGAATGCCTCAAGTAAATCAGGAAGTCACATGACTCATGATGAGAGGAGAATAACAATAAGTGTTGGCAGACATCACCATCACTCCCGAAGGAATTACACTAGGAGAGAACATAGTAGTTCAATTCCATTCCCTGTCAGGAAACATAAGAGAAGGTATGTGGTGGATGAGCTACAAGGAGAAATAAACAAAATCAAGCCTCCTACAATTGATGGTGAGCATAAGAAGGATGAGGATGTAGATACATGGCTTCTAGGCATGAGGAAGTATTTTCAATTGTATAATTACTCCTCACACACAGAAGGAACAATTTCCATCTATAAGCTCAAGGGAAAGGAATCCATGTGGTGGGACCAATTTGTCTAGGTGCAACACATTGATGAGAAAAATGTTACTTGGAGGTAATTCAAGAGGTATTTTCAAAAGAAATACTTGACTAAGAGATATTATGATAAGAAAATGAAGGATTTATTTGAACTCAAGCTTGGGAGTATGACCATAGATGAATATGAAACAAGGTTTTTAGAACTTCTAAAGTATGTTTCTTTCATCAAGGATGATATAGTTAAGATTCAGAGGTATTTGAGTTGGTTGACATCATTTATCAGTGAAAAGATACAATATGACTATCCTAAAACATTGGAGGAGACCATAAGGCAAGCTAACTTCCTTTATGATCAACATAAATGAAGACAAACTTTCCAAAAATATTGGGAAGACAAGAATAAAAATAAGATGGAACAGAGGAAGAAGGGGACTAAGACACCATTCTTCAGAAATAATCCTTAGGGACAACTAGCTTCTAGAGAACCCAGAATGATCGAGACAGTGGAGAAAAGTCCAAGGAAGCCACCTATTCAATGTTGGGGTTGTGGGGGAGATCATATGTATAGATATTGTCCTCACAAAGGTGAAAATTTGAGGATTGTTCACAATGTACAACAAGATGATATAGTGGAGGACATGGACAAAAATGTACCTAGGATCTATGCAACCCTAGACAACAAGCAAGCTAAGTTTCAATCACATATGATTGAAGTGGAAGGTAATATCAACAACCACGCCATTTATATTTTAATTTATTGCATTTTCCAACAAGAAATATTGTAAAATATTGGTTGGTGTAGCTAGCTATAAGAGCTAAAAGAAAAATTAATGAGATGGTTAAGGCATTTCCAATGAACATGAATGCACTGAGCACTAGGGAATATTTGAACATCATACCTTTAGGTTCCTATAAATGCCTAATTGGTATGGATTGGTTGGAAGAACATCATGATATATTAGACTGTTACAATAAGGAATTTACAATAAGGAACCTAAGGAAAGTACAAGGAATTCTTAGGGAAGTAACCTTCAAAGAAATTTCATGATTCAAGATGAAGAAAAGTTACATAAAAGTGTGTCAAATATTTGTAGCACATATGGAAGAGACACCTATAGATAAGGTGTCAAATATTGAATAGTATGTAATGCTAAAAGAGTTTGAACGTGTATTTAAATAAATATTAGGATTACCCCCTAAAAGATACATTGTTTTCTCCATCAATCTAATACCTGGAGCAACCCTAGTATCCAAGACCACTTACAGGATGAGTATGCCAAAATTGAAGGAATTGAAAAAGAGATTCTGAAGAAGTGGTATATATTCCCAAGTGTGTCACCTTGGGGTGCCCCAGTATTATTTTTTAAGAAAAAGGATGGAACATTGAGACTTTGCATTGACTTCATGCAGTTGAACAAGGTAACTGTGAATAATAAGTATCATTTGCCAACGATCGATGAATTCTTTGATCAGATGAAAGATGAAAAAATATTCTCTAATATTGATCTTAGGTCAGGATATCATCAGGTAATAATTAAATATGAAGACATAAACAAGACTTCTTATGAACAAGGTATGGTCATTATGAGTTCACAGTGGTGTCATTTGGGTTATCAAATGCACCAGTTGTCTTCATGTGTTTAATGAATGGTATTTTCAGAGAATACTTAGACAATTTTGTCATTGGATTTTTGGATGTCATTATTATATATTCAAAGTCATATGAAGAGAATTTGAAACACTTGAGGATGGTATTACAAGTAGTAAGGGAGCATCGATTGTATTCCAAATTGAGAAATTTATCATTCTATCTGAAACAAATTCATTATTTGGCACATATAATTTCAGAGGAAGGGATAACAGTGGATCCTGAGAAGATAGAGACCATTAGAGAATGGTCAGTTCCTAACAATCTAACATAGGTCATATAATTCATGGGCCTTGTAGGATACTATATGATATTTATTAAAGGATTCTCAAATATTGCATACCCAATCACTTCCGTGCAAAATAAGGGTGTGAGGTTTTAGTGGACATTGGATTGTGAAAAGAGTTTCCAACACTTGAAGCATTTATTAAAAAGTTCTCCAATACTAAGTAATGTTTATCCAAATTAAGACTTGATTGTATTCACTAATTCATGTAAATAAGGGCTTGGTGGATTCCTCAATCTAAATGGATATGTAGTATGCTATGAATCAAGGAAGTTCAAGGAGCATGAAAGACACTATTCTACTCATGATTTGGTGTTGGAAGCCATAATGCATGCCTTGAATATGGGGAGGCACTACCTCACGGGGAAAAGGTTTGAGTTGAGGATAGACCATAGTGATCTGAAATATTTATTTGGACAACCAACTCTAAATTCCAGGAAAAGTAGGTGGTCATAATTTCTTAGTGAATATGACTTGGATATAAAGCATATCAAAGAGAAAGAGAACAAGGTGGCCGGTGCACTTAGCATAAGGGTGCATGAGTTGCATTCTACAACCATTAACATGTACCAATCATATTTGAAATATAGAATCTTAGAGGCTGCAAAAGCAGATTTGCAATACTTGGAAATAATTTTAAAATTACAACAAGGTATTTTGCAGCATAAAATTGAAGAGTGTAAGATAGAAAATGATGAAATTATCATGTATAGGGGCATAATTTATGTACCAAATTCTCAGGAATTGAAAAATATAATATTGAGAGAAACGTGTAATGTACCTTATGTTGGGCACCCAGGTTATCAGAAAACTATTGCAGCTATTAAGAGCCAATATTATTGGTCAGACATGAAGAAAGAAGTTATTGACATCATTGCCAAATGTTTGGAGTGTCAAAAGGTCAATACTGAGCATAGAAACCCATTTGGTTTGCTAAAACTATTACCCATTCTTGAGTGGAAATGGGAATTTGTAACAATGGATTTCATCACCAAACTTCCCAGAAAAAGCAAGCAGCATGATTATATTATGGTAGTGGTGGACAAGCTTACTAAAGCTGCCCATTTTATTCCATTAAAGGTCACTCACAAGGCTACCAACATTGTTGATATTTATATGAGAGAAATTGCTCGACTACATGGTATACCCAAGACAATTGTGTTTGACGAAGATCCAAAATTTACATCAAATTTTTGGAAAGGATTATTTAAGGGATTTGGAACAAATTTGAATTTTAGCATAACTTATGATCTAGAATCAAATGAATGAGCAAAGAGGGTGAATCAAGTGATTGAGGATATGTTGAGGATGTATGTGATGGATAGACCATCAAAATGGGAAGACTACCTACACTTAGTAGAGTTTTCTTATAACAATGGGTACGAATCATCTCTAAAGATGAGCCCATTTGAGGCACTTTATGGAAGAAGGTTCAACACATTGGTAAGATAAGACAACCCAGTAGATAGAGTAGTAGTTGGGCCATAATTACTTAGGGAAATGGAAGAGAAAATATTGAAAACAAAATAGAATTTAAAGGTCTCCCAAGATAGGAAGAAAATATATGTTGATAAGGGAAGAACTCACATGGAATTTAAAGTGGGTGGCCATGTATTCTTGAAAGTAAAGACCAACAAAAGTTTGTTGAAGTTGGGAAATTGTTGAAAGTTGGAAGCTCGTTAATGTGGTAGGTTTGAAACCCTAGAGAGGATTGGGCATGTAGCATGAATTCTTGCATTGCCTACATCAATGTCTATTCATAATGTATTCCATGTATCATTTCTCAAAAAGTATATACCTGATGCTAATCATTTCATTGATTAGAATTTGATTCAAGTAGAGAAAGAAGGATTCTTTCAAGTGCATCCATTGTGCATATTGTACCGAAAGATCAAGCATCTTTGGAATAGATCCATAGAGATAGTAAAGGTCCAATGGACCTGGTATGGTCCTGATGATGCAACTTGGGAACATGAGGATGCTATGAGGGAATAATACCTACATCCTTTTGAGGAATTTTGAAATTTTGGTTGTATATGTGTATAGTAAGGACAATGCATAAATAAGGGGGAGGAGAATGTAATAATCCTAGAACGAACCCCAACTGTAAATGTAAATATAAATGTACATATCTATATAATTTGTTGAGTTGTTTGAAATCATTTTGCGTGCACCTTCTATGGTATAGCACGCACATGTATTGCACACTAAAATTGTTAAGTGTGCACATTCTAGGATATCGTGTGCAACAAACTTAAGTGCGCACGATTTTGAGGCTAGAGAGCCTTTGTTTATATGTTTTGTTTTGAGGATGGTGAGTGAAGATGCAGAAAGGAAATTATGTCTGTAATGTAAATGTAATCACACACAAATATTAATTAAAAACACATCACTACGACATATCAACCATGTAAAAGAGTACGGGGGACTAAAATCCACTAGTTAGGGAAAGGGAGATAAAAGTTAAGGATAAGGGGATAAGCTAGGGAGCTTAAGACAAAAGGGTATATTATATTAATATTCCTTAAAGTATAAAGTATGGATAATTATTTTATCTTAAGTTCTAAGGATGGGGACAAGTGGGCCAAAGTAGTTCTTAATATGAAAAGTGTCAAGTTGGGAGCATGCATACATATAGTTTGGACTTAGTTTATTTTTCCATCATCATTCACTCACTCATTCAACTGTCCTCAGTACCTTCTTGTCACTGTACCTATACCCATATCTATACATGTACTTGTACCTATACCTGGTTTAGGATTTGGACTGAAGAAGTGGGTTGTCAGGCCCATGGGATATTGAAGTGGTAGGTTGTTAGGCCCGTGAGGAATTCTCTCTCGGTGAGAGAATTGTTGGGAATTTCTTTCCCAAATGTGATAAAATGCAGCTAAATGGATGTGAGACTTGTTTTCCAACATGTTGTTGAATCCCCAGAAAGGAAGTGTAGCAGTCGAGCTTCTGTTGAGAAGAGAAGGGGCACATTTCCTAGGTTGGGACAAGAATGTGGGAAATGAGTGAATGTAGGTTGTTAGTTTGGGTTGGCACTTGTGATAGATTTTTTCTTGTTGTCTGAGATACATCATCCTGGTTAGGAATTCCTTTACCTGGGTGGAGTTTATTCCCATCTTGGGGGTGACCCACTTTTGAGAGTGTTGAGTAGTGTGGTCTAAGGCTGGGAGGAACGTGGAAGTTCTACACACAGTTGGTGATATTTTTACCAAGATAAGTGTCAATTGTGTGTTAAATTACGTGCTGGATTATTATTTGTTTGTTTTCTTTTATGGTTTTTTCCTGTGTGTGTTGCATGTGTATTTTTATTATTACTCTATATGAATTTGTGCATTTTCATAGTTTCTATATGTTTTAGTTGTGTATACAATTCAAAATTTTTATGTGGCATAGACCAGTTGGATGTTGGGGATTCTACAAAGGGAGTCATAGAGAGAAGATAGTTCTAAGAACACCAAAAGAAAATGGTGTGTCATAAAGGATGAATAGGACAATCATGGAGTGTGCAAGGAGTATGATATTTCATGTAGGGTTTCCCTTACATTTTTGGGTAGATGTTGTAGATACTTATGTTTACTTTATAAAAAGAGGACATTCAATTTATTTGGATTGTGGCATTCCAGAGGAGGCATGGATAGGTAAAAAGTCAAACTATTCATTTCTGAAGAATTTGTCCATATTGATAAAGAAAATAGAACAAAGCTTGAAGAAAAATCCAAGAAGTGTACCTTTATTGGATATGGTGTTAATGATTTTGGTTATCTGTTATGGGATTATGAAAATCACAAAATCATTAGGATTAGAGATGTCATATTCAATGAGAAGGTCATGTATAAAGATTAGTTGCAGGGAAGAAAACATGAAGAAGAAAAAACATAATACACAGTGCTTGATGAGATCACTGAAAAATAAATTCCAAAGGTACCAGAAAATCAAAATGTAAAAGAATAGGAGCAATAGGTACCTCAAATGCCTGCAAGTGTTGCGATAATATATACCAGGCTAAGTAGACCCCCTAAAAGATACTCTCCTTTATTGTATTATTTATTTTTGATTGATTATGGTGAACCAAAAAGTTATGAAAAGGCAATGAAGTTAGACACTAAAATGAAGTGGGAGAAATGAATGAAAGACAAATTGAATTCCTTGGTAAATAACCAGACTTGGGACTTGGTTTAGTTTCCTGTAGGAAAAATAACATTGCACAATAAATGGGTTTATAGGTTGAAGGAAGAATATGGAGAAAAAAAGAGGTACAAGGCTAGACTTGTTGTAAAGGGGTTTACACAAAATAAATCTATAGATTTTGATGAAATACTTTCTCATTTTTTTAAAATGACTTCAATTAGGACTATTTTAAGTCTTCTGGCAATAGAATATGTTCATCTTGAAGAGTTATATGTAAAAAAAACTTTTCTCCATGGGTATTTGGATGAAGAGATTTATATGCAACAACCATAGGGGTATGAGGTGAAAGGGAAGGAAACTTTGGTATGTAGGTTGAGGAAGATCTTGTATGGCCTAAATCAATCTCTAAGGAAGTGGTATTTGATTTGACAAGTTTATGAAAAAACAAGGTTGTAGTAGATGTCAATATGATCATTGTGTTTATTTTAAAAGGCTAGAAAATATAAGCTATATTATCTTGCTATTGTATGTAGATGGCATGCTTGTTGTAGGGTCTAATATGCAGGATATAAATGTGCTCAATAATAAATTAGCTAATTCATTTGCGATGAAGGATTTGCGTGCTACAAAGAAAATCATTGGTATGAGAATAACAAGAGACATGAAAAATCGCAAATTGAAATTGTCTTAGGATTAGCACATACAGAAGGTGTTGGGGAGGTTTAGAATGCAGACTGCAAAAACAGTTAGTACACCTTTGGCCATCCATTTAAAATTGAACAAGTAAATGTGTACCAAGACACAGGAGGAGATAAAATACATGTCTATGGTCCTGTATTCATCAACAGTTGGAAACTTGTTGTATGTGATGGTTTTCACAAGACCATATATTGCACATGTAGTGGGAGTTGTGAGTAGGTATATGAACAATCCAGGTAAAAATAATTGGGAGTAAGTAAAGTTTATTCTCAGGTATTTGAGATGTATTGCTACTCATGCATTATGTTTTGGAGGTTCAAACATTGTTCTGCGGGGATATGTTGATTCATATATGGAAGGTGATAAAGATAGTAGGAGGAACACCACAGGGTATGTTTTTATTATAGGTGGAACAATAGTAAGTTGGATTTCAAAACTGCAAAAGGTTGTTTCACTTTCAACAATAGAAGTAGAGTATGTTGATGCTATAGAGGCTAGTAAAGAAATGATTTGGTTAAAGATTTTTATGGAGGAATTGAGAAAGAAGTAGGAGAATAGAAATTTGTACCTTGACAACGAGAGTTCCATTCATCTTGAAAAGAAATTATCCATTCATTCTAAGAATAAAAATATATATCTCATGTATTGTTTCATAAGGTCAGTTTTGGAAGATGGACAACTGAAGTTGGAAAAGATACATACTAGCCATAATCTTGCAGACATGTTAACAAAGGTAGCAACCAGAGAAACGTTGAGTTCCTACTCAATTTTAGTTGGAATTCATGTATGAAGGAGGAGATGATAAATTTTCCAGGTCCAAGAAGGATCATAGTCTAGAAGATACAATAGAGATGGAGTTTTTGTGACCAATCTCCAAGTGGGAGATTGTTAGTTGTGGAGGCTGATTATCTTCTTGATTCAAAGGTATTTGTTTTAAGTCATGTTTTTACCCCATGAATACTAGACACCCCAGAAGACTGTACACCCCTCCACATAGGGAGGGTTGTAGGGGGGGAGGGATTCCCCCCCTATGGTATCATCCCCCCATATGGGGGGTTCGGGGGCCAGCAGGCCCCCGACGACAACGTCCCCCAAAGGAAAAAAATTCCTTGTAAATGTATATTGTAATTTCATAGTCAATATTGATTTTTCATCATTAAGTCATAGATATGACAATAGAGAATATGTTAGGTTTTTTTTCCCTGGAAGGAAACCCTGTTTTATATGAAGGAATTATATTGCATCTGCATCTTATCACAAATATTGTATTATGAGAGAGGATAATATGAGAGAAATACAAGGAAGTTACAGTGGGTGTGTTGTAGGTTGTATCCCTTCATTTTGTTGGATAATAAAAAGGAAGGAACTCACAATTTATCTAGTGGATGTAACCCACAATTTTGTATTATGTATCTTTTGTGTTTTATTTCTGCATTTTTTTTTATTGGTCCGCGATCTTGTTTTATATAACAAGTTGATGAATCTATAATTGTTCAAAAGGTACTAATATCTCTTCCAATGATATTTGATCCTAATATATCAACACTAGAAGAAAGAGAATATCTAGACTCAATAAGCATGGATGAACTACATGGAATCTACAGAACCTATGAAATGAGAATTGAATAGGAGAATCCAAGTATAAAAGAAGTAGTGTTCAAAGAATCCAAGAATTCAAAGAAAAAGGAAAAAGAATATAACAACAATAGTGACATCTTAGAAGACGATGAAGAAGTGGCAAACTTTTCATAATTCTAAAAAAGGGAACTAGTGGTAGATATAGAGGTAAGCTTCCATTGATTTGTTTTAATTGTGATGGTATTGGTCATTTTGGTAACAAACGTCCTCACAAGAAAAATAAAATAAATGAATAAGATTATTCAAATAGAAAACAAACATATAAAGGAAAAAGCACCAAAACGAAAGTCTTCAAGAAAAGTTTTTGAACCAAAGAGGACGAATCCTCATCAGGGAAATATGAAGTCAGTGAAAGTGAGACAGGAAGATTTATATTCATGGAAATAGAATAATCTAATAAACAAGACACCAAAGAGGAATATGAAGAGGCATAATTTGAATACGGAGAAGAAATATTGAGTTCTATATAATTTATAAAAAGAGAAAAGAAGAAAAACAAGATGCACCAGGAAGAACTAGATAAGAAAGAAGTAGAAGAAGATTAGATAGAAGTAGAAGAGAAAGTTCAGCAAGTACCTCCAAATACACCTAGAAAATGAGTATAGAAGAATCATCATTCAAATCAAATTATCGAGAATAAAGATGCAAGAATTGAGACTAGAAGAAAAATTCTTCAACAGAACAAATGCACCTAGCACTCTTTTCTTCGATTCAACCAGGAAGTTTTGAAGAATCCAGAAAGGATGAATTATGGAAAAAGGCTATGAATGAAGATTTGTATCAAATAGATAAAAATGACACTTGGGAATTGGTTCCAAGACCAAGGTACAAGAATGTGATTGGCACAAAGTGGGTATTTAGAAATAAATTGAATGAAGATGGACATGTTACCAGGAACAAAGCTAGATTAGTATGTAAAGGATACACATAGGTTGAAGGTATTGACTTTGAATAGATTTTCTCCCCAGTTTCCAGAATGGAACAATCCGATTGATCTTAGATTACGCATGCTCCAAGAATATTAAAGTGTATCACATGGACATGAAATCAACCTTTCTGAATGGGAAACTTGAAGAAGAAGTCTACATTGAGAAACTAAAAGGATTTAAGTTGTAAGAGAATGAAGATTACATGTGTAGGTTGAAGAAGGCCTTGTTTGGTCTAAAACAGGATCCCAGAGCATGGTACTATAGACTGGATAGATATCTATAGCAAGAAGGGTTCATAAAAGGAAATGCAGAAAACAATCTCTACATCATGATAACTCAAGATAATATTTTATTAATTGAATTTTATGTTGATGATATTATTTTTGGAAGTGATGATGACAAGTTAAGCCAAAAATTCGCAAAGGATATGCAGAATGAATTTGAAACTTCATTAGTTGGAGAACTATTCTTCTTTCTGGGTCTCCATATATGTCAAAGAAACCAAGCGATTTTTATTTCTCAAAATAAGTATATCATAGAAATGATAAAAAGGTTCGGAATGGAAGATTGAAAACCATTTAGTAATCCTATGCAAGCCAGTTGCAAGTTGAGGAAATATGATGATTCAAAGTCTACAGATCAGAGGCAATATAGGTCAATGATTGGAAACTTACTTTATGTGACAACATCTAGACTAGATGTGATGCAGGCAGTTGGACAGGTAGCATGATTTCAAGAGGCACCAAAGGAATCACATTTTCTAGCAGTGAAGAGGATTTTCAGATATCTTAAGGGCACAAAAGAGTTTGGATTATGGTATCCAAAAGGAAAGGATCTACCTCTTATTGCATACATAGATGCAGATTGGGCAGGTTGCATTGATGACCAATGAAGCACCAGTGGAGTGGAATTCTACTTGGGTGAGTGTTTGGTATCTTGTCTAATAAAGAAAAAGTATCAATATCATTGTCTATAGTTGAATTAGGGTATATTATAGCAACACCATGTTGTACATAGGTTCTATAGATGAAACAAACTTTGACAGATATACAGTTTGAGTATGATGATACGATTCCCATATACTTTGATAATACAAGAGCTATCAATATCTCAAAGAATCTAGTGATGCACTCCAAGATGAAGCACATTCCAATCAAGTATATCTTTCTAAGGGAACAAGTTGCAAAGAAGAAAATCAGAGTTGAATATGTGGGAAAAAAAGAACAAGTTGCAAATATATTCACAAAACCTCTTCCAAGAAAAGCTTTTGAGTATATTTGCCAAAGACTCGGATTAATTTCTACTCCAAAATGAATGATTTTGAATGCATACCTTATATGTTTTGTATTTACATGAGGAAGCACCATCAAAAGGACAATTCAAGTTGGGGGAGCAAGTTCAAGAAGAGTTCATTCAGGGGGAGGATCCCTAAGGACAGTTCAGTTAGGGGGAGAAACATCGACTAGGAAGTTACATTTTCCATTGATTTCAAAGGGGGAGAGATTCACCATATGCAAGACAAAGAGTTAGATACTTGGAGAGAGAGAACATAGGCATGTTTTCAGGGGAAGTGGTGGACACAGGGGGAGCATAAGTGATATGAATTTAGTGTTGCATCATAGTGTTTCCATCAATGAAAATGGGGGAGATTGTTTATTAATTCGGTTGGTTGTCATTGATGTCAACCCTTGAAGCAGGTCTGGTAGAAAATTTCAACAACCCAATAATATGGTTAAGGGATCTATGTTTGTTTCATGTATAATGGTATAAGGTTAGTATATTTGCAGGTAAAACTATTGTATATGGATAATACATGTCATGCCATTTACGGTGATATGTGGAACACCACATAACTCCTCATGATTAGAGAGTTATGGCCTTGTGAAGTTGGAGAACCCTTATGAGTTATCTAGGAATCAAAGAAGTCAAAATTATTCTAGAAGATAGAAAATATGTAGACTATTCAAGTGAGTGAAAATAAGAGTTAATCATGGGTTAAGTTGATGCAAATAAGAAAAAAATTAAAAATGAATTAGTTGAAACTAGAAGTGGAGAATTTACTATTTGTGGCAAAGTGGGTTAGAAGTGGACAAGTGGTTAGAAGTGGGATAGCCCTAAAAGAAGGAAATTGAGTTAAGTTGGTTAGAAGGTAACCCCTTGAGGAAGATGCATGGAAATATAAATAAGAGATAAAGGTTCTCCTATTATCATTTTTTAGCACATTGAATATCTATTATTGTGTAAGGTTTATTGTAGGTACTCATTGATACATTTGAAGTTGTTCAAGTCCGAGGTAGCATGAAGGGTTGATAGTGAAATTTTCATAGTTTTAGAAATACTTAAAAAACCCTAGTTTCTGAGATGTATGTGGGCTGATAGTATAATGGGGTGAGTACATACGTGGGCTAACCATATAATAGGGTGCATAAATATGCGG
The DNA here is from genome assembly GCA_009831015.1 of Picea engelmannii. Classification (NCBI taxonomy): domain Eukaryota; kingdom Viridiplantae; phylum Streptophyta; class Pinopsida; order Pinales; family Pinaceae; genus Picea; species Picea engelmannii. The sequence goes on from ML779803.1 coordinate 86,454, forward strand.
GATAACAATATAATATGGTGCATACATGAGGGTATATCCATAAAAACATGAGAAGATGGATATGTCAGGTATATAGAGTTTGAAGGAAATCTACCATGAAGGTCTACAGTGATCAGGTACATCAGATCTATCTATTGGTTCAAAAGGTATGTCTTATTTATATGAGTAGTTGGATTTTTTTTTCTACATGAGAAATGGTTATGGGGGTCTGAGGATTTTCCCTAGAGAGATTATTGGTTGCATGGGACTTTCTGTATAAGTCGGATCTACAGAAATACAGTGTTGGTATAATCAACATTTATCATTGATACATCTTGTTAGTTTTGAGGCACATATTATATTTATTGGCATATGGTTAATGTGTTTTGTGGTACATGGTTGAGAGCTTGTATATGTGAAGTGGTTTATGTATTGACAAGCTGCATATCAATAAGGGTTCGTTGTCTAGTCCATGTGAGTGTTATTATACTTGTCTGTAACGAACTGCCTCGTTACGACAACCATTCTAGAGATAGGTGCAATTGTTTTTTTTTTTTTTGAAGTGTGTGTGTGCGTATGTACAAGGAGACAACTACAGTCTACTCGAATCTGCGTCGCCACCTGACAACGATACGACGCAACCAGGATGAACATAAGAATATGACCAGGACGCACGATACGTAACCATAGGCATAAATGACGATCACACGACAAGCAAAACTGACTGCTAAAAGCGACTGACCTCCCGCCCGTCCTACCCTGCAATGGTTAGGACCTCCAAGACACATAAGCAACGCTCAAGCCCAGGTTCCCATCGTCTTTAACCATTTAAGGTCTCAGGGCTGGCGACTGTTCTGAGGAACATGGAGGCGTCTACATCCCACCCGACACAACAGACCAAGAAACCAAATAAATAAAATCAATTACGACATGCATAAGAAGTACGGTTACGCCCCTTACGATAGGCACGTGACAAAGAACTCTGACAACGAATCCCAAGTTCAACATCCATTCTTAGACTCAACAATCCCCCAATTACTAACTCCGAGTAGATGATTGTACAAAAATCCAGGACGTTCCACCATGTGTGTCTTATCAATATCAAAGATTA
>ML779803.1:100224-140497 GCA_009831015.1 Picea engelmannii
TGACAACAACACATCATAAAATCAATAGCATAACATCAAATCAAAACAATATCACCGTAAATGAAACAACTCAAATACCCCACTCCCTGACTCAATCCGGAGTCCAAGGGAGTTCTACCGATGCCTCTGCATCCTCAAGGTCCAAAACCCTGCACACTCAAAGAAACTGAGTCAGCAGCACCTGTCTACATCAAGGTAGTAAAAACATCCTGTCATATAACTTAACGCATCATAATGAAAAAGTTGTATCATCATAAAAATCCAGATCACTTGCGAGCAAGTGTCCTCAAAGAATAAGTTTTGTAAGTGCGCCAGAGCGGGATGTTACATTGTCCATGATTATACTCATATGGCACATGATTAGAGAGATATAGATACACTTGGTTAAGGGACATGTATGAGGATGTATGCAGAGGGAACAACTATAGGTTGGACATAGTGATAGGTTGCAAGTTGAGTTGAAAAGAGGAAGTAGAGTGTTTGAGTTTCATCAAAAGTGAAAAAAACTAGCTTTCATAAGGAATACGCAGGTTGGAGTATAGATATGTTGCATGCATAAGCGAGTTGTAGTACAGACAGAGAACGTACATACGCGTTATCTGACATATATAGGTTGCGTACCTGTTGGGTTTTGATTGGTAGATGATGATTATAGGTACAAGTTGGTTATAAGACAATGGCACTTGTTGGTTACAAGTTGTTGGATTAGATTGGTATATGTTTACAATAATATATATCACAGTGATAGTGTGACAGTGGTTTAATAATCTTACTTATATTTTATGGCGGCAGGATGGGGAAACAATAGGTGGTTATAGCCACCTTCCGGTTGTATCCGGAGAACACAGGGGGTTGTATCTTGCTTCTGTTTGTAGAAGAGAATTGGGGAGTTGGAGCTTCCCTTAGGTTATAGCCTGAATATATAGGTGTTCAAAGCCTCCTTTCAGTTGCAGCTGGAGAACAAAGGAATTTGGTGCTTCTAATGAATGTAATTATTAACTACATATAAGAAAAATGGTTTTGTGGTTTTCTCCCGCATTGGGTTTCCAAGTAAAAATATTGTTTCACTATGCATGTGTGTGATTGTTCATTGTTTATGGTTTATTTACTCTACATTTATTCGATGATAATGTTACATTGATCATAAATATAAATAACACTTACATACTGTGGTAAAAAGGATTAAATTTATCTATTACTTATTCACCCCCCTCTCAGTAATCCAACAAGGGAGAAATTTGTACTGAAGAAAGGGGGAGAAACTTAGCAGGTTTTTGGGCTGCGAGGATGCATTCTGTAGGAAGATAATACAATTATTGTAATATCTCTTATCATGATGGATTAATTCAAGGATTCATGGCTCATTCCAGTTAGAGCCTTGTCTTCTATTCTATTTTCTATATTTTTCTTCTAATTATTCCATCACTGTTCATTTTTCTTTTGCAGTAATATTATTGTTAGGGTTAAGAGTGTAACAATTTGGTAAAACCTCCAGTGTTGTGTTGATGTTTGAACATTGGGAAGACATTATCCCAAATTAATAATTAATAATATAATTATTAATTATTAATAATATTATCAATATATATAATAAGAATAAGAACAAGAATAAGAGTAAGAATAAGAATAAGAATAAGAACACGAATAAATAATTATTATAATTATTAGATACACATCCTTTCTTGGACGGTCATTTTCCTTTCACATATTGTTTAGATATTCAATATGAGGATGTCTTTATGAGGTTATTCACTCATTCATTAGTAGGAGAAGTAAAACGATGGTTTAGATATTTACTAGCTAAATCTATTACTGTTTGGACTGGATTTCATGATGTTTTCCTACACGAATGGGCTGAGAGAAAATCTCATCATCAATATCTTTAGGAGTTTTATGCTACAAAAATAAGGAATAATGAAATAGTGACAAAATTCGATAGAAGATTTGAAATTTTTTATCACAATTTTCCTGTTGAAATTCTTCCTTCTAAAGTTGATGTCAAGGTATATTATGCATTAGCACATCATCCTAATTTACCATTTTACCTCAGAAAAAGAAACTCCTCCACTTTGCAGCAAATGTTTATAGATGTTGAATAAATTGAAAACAATTTATGGGCTTGTGTGATGTTTCCTAATCAAATTGAGGAGGATTTGAATGCAAAAGGGCAAAAAAAAGAGAATAAGAAGGGTTATACATGCATATGTCAGATCAATATTAGGTAAATGATTGTAACATATTTTTTCATTAATTTATTGAGTGATTTTCATAGTGAGAAAAATGAATTCACTAATTATGAATCTAAACAAGAGAGTTGCTATGAATATATTCATGAAAAGTTTCAACATGATCATTTTTTTTTCTCTATATCTATATTTAAAGAGCTTAAATATTCATCAGCCTATATATGATAGATATGACTCAGAGACAAAATTTAATATTGAAGATGAGCAAAATTCTAAAATATTATCTTCAACAAATTTTGATGTTGAGCTAGTCTATGATGATTATGAGGATTTCGAGGAAAGAACAAGATTTAAAGAGATGAGTTATTTATTATCATACTCTAAAATTTGTAAATGACCCATATATGATAGTGATGATCAATAAATAGATTATGTTGATTTTGAATTTTATGAAAAAGAAGTTAACATATTGTTTCATGTCTTTTATTCATTGATGAACACAAGGAAGAATCTTATTTCATAACAAAATTGTATATTGTGCAGCAACAATTTAATATTTGGGAACAAAAGAAGGAAGTCTCTCATAATTTTCAAGATCTTCTTGAAGTCTATTTGAATGATATTTCAAATGAAATTAACTCATCATTGTTTAATTCAAAGTATGGAGTTCAATCTAATGATGAATTACAAGTGTATATATTGTTGTCCCTAATTCCCAAGAACATAGAAATGGATGATGCAGAAAAAAAATTATTTGAAAAAAGACAAGTGGACCAATCTCATCTCATTAGTGAAACAAAAACCTTGAACAAAAACCTTGAAAAAGGAGTCGTTTTTTTTTAACCTGGACACCAATTATGTGGGTAATCAGGTACTTATTTTTTTATCAGTACATGAAGATCCTATTACAGTCCACTTGAAATATCCAGGTTTTGTGGTTTTTTCATCATTATTTCACTGTAAGTATGTATATAAATTGTATGGTAATTTTCGTATTATTCCTATGCTGCAATTATTATTCTTGTTCTTATTAATCATTTGCAGAGAAATAGTTTATAATTTAGTTAATGAAATGTTTTCTTGTTTGCATTGGAAATATGATATAACTTGATTTAAGAATTTCATAGGAATTGAATTGTATATAAATAAGATCACATTTGCGAATTTATTTTTAGTTTATAGAAAAAAATCGGTTCCATTATATAATATTTTTTATTTTTCGAGTTTGTATAAAGTTTAAAGTTTTTTATAAGCTTAGTAGAACTGGTTTGATTTCAATAGATAATATTAAATCTTTCTTTCTTATTCAATGATATGGATCTTTGTAGAAATAATAAGTCTAATAAATAGAAGGAAACTAAACATGTTGTTTTGACAAGTTTGGTGAAAATTGCATTCTTTTCTTTAATTTAAATTGAAAAAGTATGTTTAGAATAATCCTTGTAAATTTATCTAATGTTAGATTATAGTTGATCAATTCTCTCAAGGTTAAACCTTGAACAAAAGAAAATTTGAAAATATAATTTACACCTATAGGAAAAGGTATAGTTTGAATTGAAGGAAAATTAATCTCAGAGTATCTTAAAAACATGTAGCATACCTACTCTATTTTATATCAAAAACAAATATCATCCCTTCTATTTTCTAATACATTGATTTCCCCCACTTCAAAGTAGTAAAGTAAAATTTGAAGACAGATGGTGAAAGTAAATTCAAAATTGTGATTGCCTCCATGTTTTGCCAAAAGAGATGATGAATGGAAATTAAATAAATGATTTCCCTCATCTCAAACAAATGAAATTATTTAAATGAAGTGGTGAAAGGAAATTCAATTTGGGGTATGTAGTTAAACTCACTGGGGCTATGGATGTCTGCTGGTAGTGAAGCAATATTTTTTATGCATGTCAAGGCTATTTCTACATACCTTTATTTAGTACTATGTTATTAATTATTTTTTAGTGATTTATCTATTTTAAATTAATCTAAATATTATTTATAACCTTTAGTAAAGACAAAGCCAGTTAGAAATCTAGTATTTTAGCTTAATTTAGACTGATTATTTTTTACAATTCTTGAGTAATTTTTAATAAAGAAACCTTTTATTAGACTTTCTTGAAATTTATTCTTAAGCATGTTTTAATCTCTATATATTGACAGTTTTACTACTTCTATATAGGGTTCAATTTCATAAGAAGAAAGAACTTAGTTTTATAAGATTTGTGAATACATTTCCGTTTTAATGACTCCATGGCCCAATGAAGAGGCATCTGGTATGCTTGTTCTTGGTGCCTCACAAGGAGCCTCTATATCCAGTTGGATCCAATGTTAGGACATAGATTAAAATTCAAAATGAAAATTCAAAATTTTGGTTAGAATAGGTGCTTTTAAACATTAGTTTACTTTTTAAGGTCAGTGGAGGCGGCTGGATGATAAAGTCATTCTTCCAATGAAGGTCAGGTCTTGTGCTCAAACCCGAGCAAGGATGTGGTCTAGCTGCAGAAAGCTTAACTGGGCCAAGCCTGCATACCTTTGCCCCCGGGGGGGCAGCTCAATTGGCAAGTGCCGTGAAAATGAAGTTCCATGAGGTTTCGAGTTCAACTCCCCCCGACTTACAATGTGTGCCACGTATGGGGCCTCGTGGGCACACCTGGAGGTTATAGTGGTAGCAGTTGGATAACATGGCCACGTGTAATGTGTGGCACGTGCCCAACTAGTTGTTGATTCCTCCAGACATCAAAAAAAATAAAAAAAATAAAAATAAAAAAATAAATAAAATAAAATTAGTTTACTTTTTAATTTTCTCGCTTAGTCTAGATTTGATATCTCTAGTATAGTTTTAATATTAAGTTTAAGTTTTGATTATGTTTAATTTAATTATTTGATTATATATAATAGTTATATATATCATATATTATTTTAGCTTATAATATTATAGTCGTAACTTTGTATGAATAGGTATTTTATTTATAAGTTTTTAAATGTCAAGACTAAAGTAGATGATGTATTATGGTGCAAGTATATCGCAATAATTTTGAGCCCTAGATTTTAGAAGATAACGAGATCAATGGTTCGTGCTATTCCCAAATGCAGGTGTTTAACGGGAACAACCCCCATCATGGTGACGTCACAGTATTTTTCATCGATGTGATGTGTCGAATGATGAGGCAATCTCATTATAATCCGAAGTCAATGAAAAACCATTTTTCCAAGCAGCACGGTGTTATAAAAACAAACCACTTACTGCCTCTTGAAAAACCACTAGCTTTGATTTTATAATCACTTTTTTCTAGCTTCCTGGGTAAGATCAATGGATCATGTGTGCTTAATCAATATATTAGTGGCCCTGGTGTTTTCGGTTCAAAATCTTATATCTTGATTTTTAGGGCATGAAATCAGACATGAAAGGATGTTTTAGAAAGCCTGGAATGAAGAGAACGATCCTGGACTAGTTTGGTAGTCAAATATACAAGATGAGCACTCACAAATCAAGCAGAAAACGAAGGCATTAGATTATATCAAATCAATATCAAGGGTATAATTGTAGCCATATCTTTAATAGATTGATAGTTTGATTATAACAGAACAATATTGGGGACATGATTAGAACCGAGTCGGCTAAAAGACGAGGATGAGATTTCAAATGTCTAGGATTTGATAAAATCTACAACAAACTTTGTTCATGGATAACAAACAAAGAATCAATTATTCAAATATTTCATGTAAATCCTCGATTTTGTTGGATATGTAATGTCAATATAGATTCAATTTGAGCATTTTTAGGGTTGGAATATGACTTGAGGAGAGATTCTTGAGCATGGATTATAATGGAGGAATTTGTACTGAAGATAGGGGGAGCAACTTAGCAGGTTTTTGGGCAGAAAGGTTGCATTCTGTAGGAAGTTGATAGTCATTGTAATATCTCTTATCATGATGCATTAGTTCAAGTATTCATGGCTCATTCCACTTAGAGGCTTGTATTATCTTTTATTTTTTGTATTTTACTTCTCATTATGCCATAACCGTTCATTTTTCTTTTGCAGTAAGATTCATTTTAGGGTTAATAGTGTAATAATTTGGTACAACCTCCACTTTTGCAGACATAAGGAAGCTTTAAGATCTCATATTTTCATTTATATGTTGTGAGATTTTACTGTACATGAGTTTTATTGTTAAACCTTATGAATGAGAGAGGAGTTATTCTTTTATTTCCATATAAAAATAATCATAACCATGATACATTGTCTTACATGCTCTCACTTTTGATTTGTTGGATTCATCATTGGAAATTCTCAACAAATTGATTATTCTTCATTTTGAATTTGTAGAGATTTCTTTTTTCCATCTCCCAAGTATGGGATTTCATTGTTTTTCTTCCTTTCTTCTACCTTTCAGGAACAAGTTTTTGTGCTCAAATGAATAAGACTCCATGCACATTAGATTAGGCCACTGATTTGAGAGGTATTACATAATTTATTCTAGAATTTCTATCATTTATCCCAGCTAGTCTATCCTTATTTTAAACTTCATACAACTCTGGCATCTGGGATTTATGATGAGAGTTGTTGCCTAATGATAGTGGGAAGCCAATTGATATATTTTGATGATGGAGCCCCCTTTGGCTGTAAGGGCCAACTTGCAGTTAGAAAGTGGTTGAAAATGGTATTGTCATGTTCCTAACAGCCAAGAACACCTCAAGTAACAACATCAAGGATGAAGGACTAAACAGACTAGGATCCATATGGGATGTCGTTCAGACATTCCATATCCAACAACCTACCATGATTATTAAGTAAAAAAATACACACATATATCCAAATAACTAGCTCATCTTTTTTCATCTCCATGATCCCTTGTGTTGCTAGCCATAATCATTCGAAAATATTTCCCAACGATTGCTTTCTTAATTTCGGCATGCAACTTCTTGATTTCCATCACTTCTGAAAAAACTCGGACTGACATGCATATTTCATATCTTGGGCTTGGCACGGAATATCAATTTTGTTTCCGTCATGTAATCATTTTCCTTCTATGTGCATTTATCGTAAGCGTGCACAAAACTAGAATGGGTGTGCACAAAACTTGGAATGAGTGTTCACAACTTCATTTGTGTGCATGCATGGGATTAACCTAAAACTTTGGGTGCCAACACCTTCCAGTGAAGGTAGATTGATGCAACAAACATCACTATGAACCAAATCTAGTAGGTTTTATTCTCACCATAATTTTGTAGATTTGAATGTTGCCTGATGATTCTTCCCAAGCACAAAACCCTTGTAAACGCCTTTGGGGGGAAGCACCTTTGGTAAAGAAACAACCATGAGTTGTCGGTTCTTGCAAAATTTAGAAATTTTTATGTTTGAATCACTCATGCCATATTCAACTTATCTCCTTAGTGTGACCAACAAGTTTAGTCGGTTAAGTGTCAAGTTGAGTCATGTCAAAAAGTTTGTATAAGTTGTCTATCAAGTAGAGAATCCCACCAGAGACAATTGACTTTCCTTTCTTAAATCACAAACATAGAACTGATATGGAAACAATTCCAAAATTTTGCATGTCTGGGTAAGTTGAGCATTAGAAAAAAAATTGGCATGGAGGTTTGGCACATGATAGACATCGACAATATTCACATGTCAACAAGTGTTGAGCCATAAATAGTGGCACATTACCCCTTAATTTGGGCATATTACATTAGCAATGTTATTTTATTTATGTTGTTTTGGGTCCATTAGTTCTAATTGTACCTCCTAGTCTCCTATATACACCACGAAGACATTTTCATTTGGAATCATCTTGTATCTACGAATTTCTGTGTTGTATAAGGATGTTTCCCCCTAGAAGAGGCTTATTATCTCAAATTCTCTCTTTTTCAATGCTTTGAGTACTTATTCTAAGATTTTTCTATGCTATCTTAATATTTGGTTCTTAAAATTTCGTATCAAAGCTTTGCACATCACCTCTTTAAGTTGTTCAAAATCATGAGATTCCAACAGAGATCCCATATTCACTCGACATTTTTGGACAAAATTATTTGCTTGTTTGGGTACTCAATTGGTTCATAGCTCATACTAGCATCCTCAATATTTTCCACTATGTATTAATTATTATCTTTGGTATATGTATTTATAATGTGTATTCTTGTTGGTTATTGTTATGCATCGAATATGGTTAATTCCTTTTCTGGTGTACCATGAAACTATATTATTGCAAGTGTTTATTTCATGCTTCTAATTTAATTAATTGGTATCATAATTTAAAATTATCCCAAGAGGGTGATGTTGGTTTTCTACTCTTCTTGTATTGGTCTTTGTCTTAATTAGGATTCCTTATGGGTTATTCTGATTCTTATCTTACTATCATAGATTGAACCTAGTTCAGATTTGATAAGATCCAAAAAAAATCCTTTTAAAACTATCGGCCCCTCTGGTAGAACAAAAGGCAACACAACACACATAATGTACTATGCAGTCTCACCCGAGATAGTTCTATGGGTGGCTGCAATACTCATGTTTTTGCAACCTGGGAATGAGTGGAGATCTAGGGTTGTACTCTGTAATATTTATCCAGTCAATCTTACATCTAATTATAACAGCCATTTTATTCATGCATGTGGAATACCAGATCTAACTAGTTAATTCATTCATCTAACATTCAACAATTAATCAGACATAAATATGCATGCATTCATTCACATAACATAGGTGTTATCGTGGTTCACCCCCTCCTAGGCTACGTCCACAAAGATCTGGATCTCAATATTTTATTATGGTTTAGTAATATATCACGTCCTGCATGGTAAAAATATCATATCTAATCTCCCAACAGGCTCCTCGATCCTTGCAAGGATAACTATATCGCACCAGGCTCCTTAGCCTGTGATATAACCCTCATAATCGAGTCACTCACTACTTTCCTATCTCATCATCTTAATGACTCGTACAGTTCTTACAATTCTCTCTCCCTCTCTGTGTGTTTGTGTCTCTGTCCCCTACTCATTCGATCTCTCCATTCTCTTCTAAGTACTACTTATTTATATCCCTGTCTCACCATCCATTACAATACATTACAAAAACCCTAACCATAGCCTCGTTAGGTATTCCTCGCATGCACGACTCGCCTGCTTCTCTTACACATGCTTCTTTTCCTTCAAGTTGTTGTTTCCTCCTTGAATGCTTCTCCTCCAAAAATATCATTTCTTCCTGACTACACCTACATCCAACAAGCCCCCAACACTTACATGTGGCACCTAAACTTTGTGTTCTTCTTCAACAGCTCCTGCAAGAGAATGGAAATTCTCTGTGAATTCCTTTTCTTGTGTTTGATCCTGCACGGTATTTTCTCTAAGTGCATCGAATACTGGTGTTGCAATCTCATCGATGATCATCTCTATGCACTCTACATGAGTTTGTGCCATGTCCTTCTTTTCCTCTTCTTCCTATGCAATGATCTTTGTTGTCCACTCTTGGAGAGGTTCCATTTGAGCTTGTTGCTCCTTCTTTTGTGTCTACACAACTATGAGTTTTCCTTGGTGCTTCTTCATCTCTTTTACTCTTTTGAGGTACTCAGTGATCGACATCATCTTCTGCCTCTTCTTGAGGTCCTGGATAGCTGCGCTTATATTATCCTCTTCCTGGTCCCACTTGTCTCTCTATATTATCAAACAAGTCAGAAGCTACGTAGACTTGTCTCTCTATCTCCTTCATCTGCCCTGTTGCTTCCTTATTCATTTTCTCCTTCACCTCCAGGGGAGTGGTAGGGATGACCTATTCCTAGAGGATCTCAATATCCTTCCTGTATTGATCGATTTTCTACACAATATGATCAATCTTCTGCATCTCTGTTAGCTCTGTTGTGTGTGCACTCTTTGGAATTTTTTGATAAGCTACATCCAATCCTTCCTCGAGCCTATCCACATGATATTTCTTGTCTCTAGTATCGAGCTTCACCTTCTCAAGCACCAATTCTAATGATTCTCCATTGTCCTTCGTCTGTAGCAGTTCTATTGTGTTTGTGTGTGCGCGTGAGTGTACCTCTTGCGCAACACTGAATTACAATTTGTATAACGCCTTGGTTGGTATCCACCCCATCACCAATTGTAACAATGCCAGGTATTTCAGTGGTTTCTGGCCCACAATCATGTCCATGCACAACATGTTGGGTGTAACAGAAAACGTCTAGCTTGGTTGTGCTATCGTCTAGAACCTATCCTACTTGCTCCACCCATCCTTGGCTCCTGCCTGTGATGTTGCGGGGACTGAATCTATTCCTCTGTCGAACCTCTATGTTTCTCTGACCTTCTCGAGGAGATGCCTCATACATTCCATCTCATCCTGCATCTTGTCCCTTTGATGTTGGGCTTCATCAAAATATTTCGTTGTTCGATCCTGGACAATTTGGGCCACAAGGTCTGTGTCATCCTCTGTGATTGTATATTCTAGTGGTGTTTTGTACGTCTTAGTTTTCTTGCAATCACCCCTCGTTTGTATAATTGGCCTCTTATTTTGGCCTTCCTCCTGCTGAGAAGCACTTGATGTGGTCCCTTGTGTTATCTCAGTCTCTTTTACCTATTCCTATAGTGACTGGGTGTTGTTCTTCTTCCCCGCCTGGGTAGCTTTCTTGTATGCACCCCCTTTCTTTTGTTTCATCCTTGATGACCATTTCTACATCATCTTCCTTGATGAAGTATCATAGTTGTAGCCATTGGTTTTCGGTATCCTTCCATGATTCGATCCATACTGCATTCTTGGTTTCTTTAAAGTTGGCTATGCCCTGATATTGTGAAACTACTTCTAGTGTAATCTACCAAGTGTTAGAAATGATTTCCTGCAAGTCATTGTAATACCCTGTGAACATGCATGCATTCACACTTTTTTTTTTAGGGTCTGAAGTGTTGGGTATGTGTTTTATTCTTTGCATGTGTGTGTGTGGGCACGTCAGGTATGACAACTGCGTTTGATGATCCCTCACACTATTTCTCTATTTGTGTCATGTCCATCGGGCGCTTTCCTAGGGGGATCCCCGGGGGGGCAGGTATGCCCCCCCTGCTTACGCGCAGCATTCGGGGAAGCACTCTGAAATATTTTTTTTAGGCAGTTTTTGCTATTTTTAGCGGTTTTGAAAATTAATACCGGATTAAGGGATCAACATTTTGGTGTCTATAGAATACCTAAAAACATTGTATACATTGTATGGTGAATGGTGAAATTCAACATAATGAATAGAAGAAAGGTTTTCTCGGTTGAGGGTTTCCGGTATAAATATCTATGTACTATGTGAATGAGCCATTGATTAAATTATGTTTTTCTTAAGAATCTATATGCATTGCTTTACTTCACAGGTTTAAAACTTACATGAAGTGCTCCCCAGTGATCTTTCGGCAAAGTATGTATACTTAGGCTCCCTCCATTCGACCAAAGAGATCAGGACGAGTAGCCAAGAATAGTGAAATTTTGTCCCCAGGTCCTGTGCATCCTTGCAATCTTCTAGGAATATATTTAACAAGTACGAGTCTCAGCTGAGTATAGTGCCCTCCGGACACTATGTTGCAGCTATGAAAACCCTGGCAGGGACTTCCTCCTTGCGACACTTCCTGAGTAACTTGCGCACCATGATTTTTGTGGTTATCCTTGTTGTTGCGTCACTCATGGGCTTAATTATGATTCTGTGCAACCCTCTTTATATACCATACATATTATTCATTTCCTCGACCAATTCCTTATCCTTCGTATTGTCATTGAGGAATTGCCCAGGTGTCTCCCCCCAAGGTGGCATCCCAGTAATATATGTAATGAGATCTACGTCTATCGAGACAGGATTTTCCACCCATAAGTGTCCTCTGTGGTTAACTTCCATCAGCTGCTTGACGTAGTTGGTCGCATACCAGCCCCTTCCAAAGTGTTGAATATCCAAAATCCCTAGAATCTTGGTTTTGGCCAGCTCGACTGCCCACTATTTTGGTTGGTTAATTGGTTTACCGAAGTGTCCTATACCCACAGTATCCAAGTAAACCTTCTTGGAAAACTATGGAAACTTGTCTGTGTCAGTCACATCGTCATCCGAGTAATGTAGTTTTTTCACATGGCCTAACAATTTACACACGACAAACACCCCTTCTGGAATGCACGATAAGACTATGGTTGTGGAAACCTTCCTGTAATATCCCTAGGCCATGCCCGATTGTAATATAGATGAAAATGTACTTAAGCTGGTGAGTTGTTTTGATATCATTTTGTATACACATTTCATGGCATAGTGTGCACATGTACTACACAGTGCAATGATGAAGTGTGCACAATCCAGGATACTGCACACACCATCTTAAGTGCGCACAATTGTGAGGCCAACGAGACTTGTGTATATGTTATGTTTTATAGGCTAGTGAGTCGGTTATTATAAGATAGGCTACTTATGTTTTGATTATGCTGGAGAGCCTAGATGTTAAAGAACAGTGCGCCTATTTTTGTATATGTCTTATATTATATAAAATACATCGATGCACATAGACTGACCATGATAAAAGAGATGGGGGAATAAACTCCAATGGTTAGGGAAAGGGAGGGGCTAAGTTAAGGAAAGGGGATAAGATAGGGATATTAAGACAAAAAGGAATGTTATATTAATATTTCTTTAATCATAAAGTATGGATAATTATTTATCCTAAGTTCTAAAGTTGGGTACAAGTGGGCCAAACTAGCTCCCAACATGACAAGTGTCAAGTTGGGGACATGCATATATATTGTTGGGACTTAGTTCATTTTATATCATATTTTCCATCATTCATCCATGAAGTCCATCATCCATAAGTATTCACACCCATTGAGCTATCCTTTGTATCTTCATGATTGTACCTGAACCCGTATCCATAGCCATTTTGTGTTGTTGTATTTGGTTAGCTTGGGAGCTAGAGTGAAGAAGCGGGTTGTCAAGTCCATCAACAATTCTCTGGGTGAGAGAATTGATGGGGATTGATTTTTTGAAGGTGTTGAACTACAACTACAGTTCTCTGAGACTTCTTGTCCGTCCTATTGTTGAAGCCCGGAAAGGAAGTGGGGCAGCCAAAGGATTGTTGAGCAGAGAAGGGGCACACTTCCTGGGTGGGGCAGGCATGTGGGGAATGAGGGATTGTGGGTTGTTAGTTTGAGTTGGCACTTGAGATGGATTCCTTCCTATTGTCTATGATCCTTTAGCCTGGTTAGGAATCCCTTTACCCGGGTGGAGTTTAGTCCCAGCTCGGGGGTGACACACTGTTGAGAGTGATGAACAGTGTGGTCTAAGTCTGGGAGTTTCATGAAAGGTCTGCACACAGTTGGTGACATTCTTACCAAGATAAGTTCCAATTGGGTGATAAATTTACATGTTGCATTGTTATTTACGTGCTTATAATTGTGGGTTTCTCCTATGTGTGTTTATAACTTTCTGTAAATTTATGGGTATTTTCTGTATATGTTGCATGTATATGTTTACTTTCATTTTAGTATGAATCTGTGAATTTACATAATGTATTTGTTTGTCTACATTTTAATATATATGCTTCTTCAAGAGTTTTGTGTGCATATGTATTTTAATTGCATGCAGTTCGAAAAATTTATGTGGTATAACTCAGTTGGATGCTGGGTATGTTACAGTATGTTCCACAAAGAGAACAGTAAGAGTTCTCTAGCATAGTGTGGCCTGACATGGATGGTCAAGGACGTTACAACATGGTATCAGAGCTTCAATTTTCAACACTGATCCTAGATGGGCTGAGCAAGTTGAGTTGATGCGAAATTTCACAGAAGATTTATTTCGAACGAGCCAAATTTCAATTTGTAGAGCGTCCATGGTAATATTTGGAAGCAACGACCCAGAATTGGGAAAAGCCCCAATTTCTGTTGTTAAATTCATGAGAAAATGGAGAAATTCAGCCGAGTGATCAGATATTCCTAATTTAATATATGTTCTATCAAATGCGGACCCGGAATTGGTCGAATTTGAAGTCAGAGTGAAGCCATGATAGTTGGAGCAAGTCTTATAATTAAAATTCTCAATTCATGAATTGATTTTGGGGAAATTCGTTCCAGAAATATCAACCCACAATGATGTGTTATTGCAGAGGTTGAATTGGTGTTATCAGGGTGAAATCGAATGAATTTCATGGTTGCAGAATGTCTATAGTAAATTGGGGAAAAGGATAGGAAAAAGCCCCAATTTTTGCAGCAGAATTCATGAGGATTTGATGCACATAAAGGTGAATGTGCATAGGTGGGCACACTAAAAATGCATGATGTGCAGTAAAAATATTGTGATAGGTAAAACTCAACACTGTGCGGCAAGATATTGGCATGCTGGTGCGTGTGCTAAATTTTGGTGTTGCGTGGAAAAATGTTAGTGTGTGGGTGTGTGTGCTAAATTTTGGTACCGCACAGAAAAATAGTGTTTTTATGGTGCATGCGCTAAATTTAGGCACTGCACAGAAAAATGTTGGTGTGTAGGTGCGTGCGCTAAATTTGGCATTGCACAGTGTGCATATGCATAAGAAGTGTGTGCGGTGTGGAGCAAGAAGGTTCTTTTCAAGTGCATCTGGTACACACTCTAGATCAGAAAATCAAACAGCTCTGGAACCGAGCAATAGGGATTGTAAAGGACCAATGGACCTGGTACGGTCCTGAGGACGCTACTTGGGAGCATGAGGATGCAATGCAAGCAGAATACCCGAATCGTTTTGAGGATTTTTGAAATTTTGTTGTATATGGGTAATGATGCACTGAAGACAGTGCATAAATAAGGGGAGGGGATTGTAATATCCCTAGGCCGCACCCAATTGTAATATAGATGAAAACGTACTTAAGATGGTGAGTTTTTTTATAACATTTTGTATACACATTTCATTGCATAGTGTACGCATGTACCGCGTAGTGAAATGATGAAGTGTGTACATTCCAGGATATTGCGCACAACATCTTAAGTGTGCGCGATTGTGAGGCCAACGAGCTTTGTGTATATGTTATGTTTTATAGGCTGTTGAGCCAGTTATTATAATCTAGGATGCTTATGCTTTGATTAGGCCGGAGAGCCTAGATGTTAAAGGACAGTGCGCCTATTCTTGTATATGTCTCATATTTAATATAAAATACATCACTGCGCGTAGACCGACCATGATAAAAGAGATGGGGGAATAAAATCCACTAGTTAGGGAAAGGGAGGGGCTAAGATAGGGAGCTTAAGCCAAAAAGGAATATTATATTAATATTTCTTTAATCATAAAGTATGGATAATTATTTATCCTAAGTTCTAAAGTTGGGTACAAGTGTGCCAAAGTAGCTCCCAACATGACAAGTGTCAAGTTGGGGACATGCATATATATTGTTGGGACTTTGCTCATTTCCTATCATCTTTTCCATCATTCCTTCCATCATTCAGCCATGCAGTCAATCATCCATGAGTATTCACACCCATTGAGCTATCCTTTGTATCTTCATGATTGTACCTAAACCCGTATCCATAGCCATTTTGTGTTGGTGTATTTGGTTAGCTTGGAAGCTGGACTAAAGAAGCAAGTTGTCAGGCCCATGAGAAATTATCTGGGTGAGAGAACTGTTGGGGATTGATTTCCTAAAGGTGAAGAACTGCAGGTACAGTGCTCTGAGACTTCCTGTCTGGCATGTTGTTGAAGCTCGGAAAGGGAGTGGGGCAGCCGAAGGACTGTTGAGCAGAGAAGGGGCACACTTCTTGGGTCAGATAGGCATGTGGGGAATGCGGGACTGTGGGTTTTTAGTTTGATTTGGCACCTAAGATGGAGTCCTTCTTATTGTCTATGATCCTTTAGCCTGGTTAGGAATCCATTTACCCGAGTGGAGTTTAGTCCCAGCTCAGGGGTGATGCACTGTTGAGAGTGATGAACAATTTGGTCTAAGGCTGGGAGGTTCATGGAAGGTTTGCACGCAATTGGTGAAATTCTTACCAAGATAAGTGACAATTGGGTGATAAATTTACATGATGCATTGTTATTTACATTCTTATAATTATGTGTTTCTCCTATGTGTGTTTATAACTGTCTGTAAATTTATGGGCATTTCCTATATATGCTGCATGTATATGTTTACTGTCATTTTAGTATGAATCTGTGCATTTACATAATGTACTTGTCTGTCTATGTTTATATGTATATGCTTCCGCAAGAGTTTTGTGTGCATATGTATTTTAATTGCATCCAAATCGAAAAATTTATGTGGCATATCTCAGTTGGATGTTGGGTATGTTACAGTATGTTCCACAGAGAGAACATTAAGAGTTCTCTAGCGTAGTGTGGCCCAACATGGATGGTCGGGGATGTTACACTACGTGTGTGGAAAGACTATGGTTTTGGTAGCATGCATGCACAGTAATCTTGATACTGGATACTTGCCCTTCCGCTGTGGTGGCTAACTCGATATTCTAGCCTCCATTTTTCTATCTTCTGCATACTCCTCTTCTTGTATGGTGACATATTCTACTATTCCCTCTTGTGGCTACTCTAGCGTGGATGTGTGTGACCTTTAGGGTGCAGTTTTTTCTGCCTAGTTTAGTATCGTCCCATTAAATCCTCTGGGCTTCTTCAGGGATTTCAAAGTGCGAAAGATCTCCTATATGTTTGTTCTATTGGCTATGTCCTACTTATGACATATCGATATCCATTCCCATTGTTGTTGTCTTTCGAGTTTCCTCCACCACTGGTCTGGGGCTTCTTGCTTCCGAGGTGACGATATTTCATCCAAGTTGACAAATTATGGAGGCCGAGGTGATTGTTGTTCACTTTCCTATGGCTAGTGAGATGCTCTAAGGTTGCATCGAGGCTGTCTACAATCCTGGCTTGACACTCCTAGCTTGGTTGGTTCCATGGTGGTAAAATTATTCTCCTCTGAGATTAGTTCTCTATGTAACTTCTGCAAACTCTCTGTCTCTCTCGTATACTATGTTTCTCTGTTCTTTTCTTAATTTCACAGTAACCCTTCTGATCCCCACATCCTTACCTTATATAGGAATCGTGTGAAACTTCTCAGAGACGTTATCCAATTTTCATTTTAAATGAAATGGCGCTTCCCGTGTAATTTCCATTGAATTCCCTTGCCATCTCTAGTGGGCACGACTAATGCGACGTCCCTTCAATCATTCTTATAATTTAATTTTGAAAGTTGCCATCTATTGGAACCTATTTTTCATACCCACCATTTCTATTTTTTTCATCTTTTAGTGACCGTTAGTCCTTTCTCTACCGTGCTAACATTTCCCAGTTCGCATGCCCATTCTCTTTGTGGTGCGCTACTCCTTTTTTTCTATCTTTCGATATCCAGTGAAGTAACCCCTCTATTGTTGCACTTAGGTTTTTTTTATTTTTATATGCTAGGAGTTCAATTGTCCCTATACAGCTTCAGTCGACTCCCATTGATTATCCCTTAGATTTCTATTCCTCTGAAATCGTTCAACTGGACAAATCCCCCATCTGTGACAGTATTTACTTCGTATGGTCCTAACCAATGCATTCTAAGTTTTTTTGGGTTTTGAAGAGATTTACTGTCGTACACCAAGACTAAGTCTCCCTCCTTGAAATTTTTCTTCTTGATGTGTCTATCATGCCAATATTTGTCCCTTTCTTTCTGTACTTCTTGGTGAAACCCTGCTAGAATCCTATCTTTTTCCATGACCATCAGTTGACTAATCCTTTCCTGTACTGTAACTCACTTTTTCATGTTGGTAATGGCTACTACACGTAGACTAGGTACCAAAAACTCTAATGGCACCACTACTTCTTGTTCATACACCCATATAAATGGTGTCTTCCCTATCAATTTTTTGCATGTGGTCCTATATTCCCACAGTAATGTTGGTATCTTAAACTCCCAATAGTCCCTATTCACATTGCAGATCTTTGTCAATGCATTCTCGAGGATATTGTTAAAGGCTTCCAATCTTCCATTTTCTTGAGGATGATATGGTGTACTCTTTTGATGATAATATTCAAACTCCTCATTTATAGCTTTAATAGTGATGTTAATGAAGTGAGTGCCTTGGTCACTCATCAAAATGCTTGGGAATCCAAATCTAGTGATGACTTTCTCAAACAAGAAGTGTGTTTTTGTCTCTGCACTGCAATATTTTACTGGTGTTATGTTTTCCCATCTTGTTAAGTACTATGTCATGGTAATAATGTACCTCAATTCTGACCTTTTTGTTGGTGGGTTAATTTTTCCCACAAAATATTTTTATCCACTACTGCAATACATGTGGGAAATCACAGAAAAATACTTCATGCAAGTCATTGAATATGTACTTGTCCAGATATTTGTGTGGTGTCAACTTTGGATTTCTGTTATCTTTCTGCACAAACTCTAGCTCCTTTGTCTTCAACTAGATCTCTATCTATGCCTTCGTTGGATTCCATGATCTCAACAACCCCTTTTAGATTATCATTCTCTCAATGTCTTGTTATCCAGTCTAGCATTCCTTTGACGTGTATTCCACAAATCTCACATACTCAATCCCATTTTCTTTCAACCAACCCGCAAAAGAACCATTTGTTGGTTTTCTACTCTTCTTGTATTGGTCTTTTTCTTACTTAGGATTCCTTATGGGTTATTCTGATTCTTATCTTACTATCATAGATTGAACCTAGTTCATATTTGATAAGATCCCAACAAAATCCATTTAAAACTATCGGCTCCTCTCGTAGACCAGAAGGAAACACAACACACAAATTGTATTGTGTAGTCTCACCTGAGATAGATATATGGGTGGCTGAAATACTCAGGTGTTTTCAACCTGGTAATGAGTGGATATCTATGGTTGTACTCAATAATCTTTATCCATTTAGTCTTACAGCTAATTTTAATAGTCATTTTATTCATGCATGTGGAATACCAGATCTAACTAGTTAATTCATTCATCTAACATTCATAAATTAATTAGACATAAATATGCATGCATTCACTCACATAAAAAAGTTGTTACAGTGGTTCACCCCCTCCTGGGATATGTCCACAAATATATGGCTCTCAATATTTTATTATGTTTCAGTAATATATCACGCCACGTGTGGTTACAATCTCATATCTACTCTCCCAGCAGACTCCTTGATCCCTGCACAGTTGACTAGACCGCATCAGGATCCTCATCTTGCGATCTAATGCTCAGGATGGAGTCACTCACTACTTTCCTAGCTCACCAGCTTAATGACTCATATAGTTCTTACAATTATCTCTTCCTTTGTGTGTCTTTGTCCCCTACTCGTCTGATCCATCCCTGGTCTTCTAAGTATTACTTATTTATATCATTGGCTCACCAACCATTACAATACATTACAAAAACCATAACCCTAACATCGTTATGTATTCCTTTCATGTGCACCTCACCTACTTCTCTTACACATGTTGCTATTCCTTCCAATTGTCTTTTCATCCTTACATTCTTCTCCTCCAAAAACAACCTTTCTTCCTAACTAGGCCTGCATCCAAGAGGTGAATTTAGAGGTACTTGAGCAGTGGGTATGTTTCAGATTAGAGCATAGAGAAAATAATATTTTTTATTTGTTGATCTTAGTATGTTACAAATGGTATCAAAGCTATTAGTTTAGAGCACCAGGAATTTGAAGGGGTTTGCTACATGCTAGGACATAGGTTGTTGGAGATTGATTTTTATTTTGAATAAAATTAATAGCTATAGTAATCGATGGAGGAGGATTTTTTTTGTTTTAAACTCTGCATTTCATCCCTGGAAACCATTCTCAGGAGATTCGTCATGGACATGGGTTTCCATCAAGGCCTCACTTGCTTGATTTTGGAAGGGTAAAATCATGAATGTGGGTGTCTATTTTTCTTGTATTTTTAGAAAATAAAATATATTTTCAGAAGTTCTTCAACTTCTGGTAAACAAATTTTTTTTTATTTATTTAGAATTTCACTTTACATTAAAAACAAAACTTGTCATGAATTTTGTCATCTTTCTATTGATTTTTTTGAAATTGTTTTATTGACATTTGATATGTCAATTTAGCGAGTGTTTGTTAGTATGTTCCTTAAAAATGAAGGCATTGATAATGAGTTATGTCTATCGGAGTTAATTTACTCATTATTGAACTTTTGTTTATGAAAAATGAAATATGTTGCAACAAAACAAACAAACTCTATTAAAGTAAGACTGTAGCTTTGAAGAAAACATATGAATATTATAATTACTACAATTTTTTGAATTTGACCAATATGAAAAAGTTACATATTTTAAAAACGTTTAGTTTGAAACCATGTATCTTTCTTAATTTTTATTTAAAATCAAAATCTAAAAATACCCTTTTGAAGAGGACAACGAAAGGTTTCGTAATATAAATTTTCCATATTTTTTGCCTGTTTATTATTCCAGATATTGATTTTTGTTTCACTAAATCATTATGTCATCTCAAAATAATATGCAGACATGTTTTTATAAAATTAACTAAAATTACTAAAAACTGATTAAATTGAGCACAAATTGTTTCAAATGAAATTCGATTCAATTCTAAAAGTGTTGGTACTAATTCCAAATCTAGACTCATAGTATTTTAAGGAGTCTTCTCCTTGCCAAGTTGGAGTAAGTTGAAGTGAACACATACTTTTTTGAAAGTAGCATAGTTACAACTTTTCGGTTGAACTGAAAGTTAGTATTTTTTGGTTGAAAGTTAGTTTTAACAGAAAAAATAAATTTATGCTTAAGAAACATAAGGATAAGTGTTAGGATGAATCCATTCGGTGGCACCTAGTGGAAGGCCATTCGAGGGAACCATTAGATTTAAATTTCACTGAAAAATCATTTCATTCAAAATATTTTTTGGCTCAAAACATTCAAGGTTTGGTTGAAAAATTGTCATTAACAATTTCCTGCGACCTAATTCTCACAAAAGTGTTACCCACATTCATGATTTTACCTATATCGGAATTGGCATTTATGCATCTTAGAGTAATCGTGCACAACAACCGTCTATCTCGCCTCTATGTGGGATCTCCACCATTGATCTGTGGTTTGTATTCTTTATCCCACATGCATGGGGAAGGGAACGAATGGGTTGTTTATAATGAAAATGGAGTTTTTTATTATTTGTGTGTGAAAACAGATCCTCAGAACTTGATGAATCTCGCACATAATGTAAACTTTTGTCATGGTGGCTGATGGCCCAATGGACTAAACTAACATCGAATCACCCCTTGCTAGATCAAATTTTATGCGGAGCACCCCATGGCCTAGTTCCATGGTGGATGAGACTAGATTCATTTGGTAAGGGTTTCTTGGAACTTCAATCGAGTGACTGGTTGGTCAGTTGATCGGTGGACACGATCAAACCAAAGATGATTGTTGGATGGAGGGTTTGAGTACAATGGCTCGGTCGCCAGTGGACTGGACCAAGACTTGAGTTGAGTGTTGTATGGAAAATTAGGTGGAATGATTGGTGGACTAGTGGACCGATGGAATGGACGAGAATGGATTCAAGTCGTGAGATATTGTATGGAATTTGAGCATGGTGGGTTGGTGGCCCCATGGTCAGACTGAACCAAAGTTGAGAACATAAGAGCATGGAAGTGGTTTGTTGTGGGTTGGTGGCCCAGTGGGTCGAGGTCGAAGGCATATAAATGAAAGAGAAAGGAAATCAGTCCCCGATGACTAGTAGACCGATGATCGATGTCATGTCATCACCACATCATTGCCATACCATCATCCACATTAGTAGATTGCCACATAGGCAAGAATGCCTGGATTCATTTTATTATTTCAGACATAACTGGAGAATATAAGTTAGATTGAAATGAAACTTCTAGGTTTTTTCTAGAGAGAGGAGATTGACAAAAGTGCTAGAGAGGCCTACTGTCTATTTTATGCTTAGATTTTATAGAAATTGAAAAATAGTGGTTTCCAAAGATTTGGGTCCATATAATTGGTAGCGATCCAAATTAAGTTGAAATTCTTGAAGAGAGTCCAAAATGTAGACATGGGAATAACTCATGAAGGAATTGAATAAATTAAGGGGATTGGAATGGGGATGTTGAAATAGGCCAAAATCCAATATTATAGACCACTTTTTAGGGATTTTTGGGATTTTCTAAGGAGGAAAAGTGACCCTAGATCACAAAACTGGAAAAATTGATTTAATTGACATTTTATATGCTCATCAATACATGCAAATTTTGTTTTGTGAAGCTTTTCCAAAAGTTCACAAATTAAGAGACAATGAGTCTAGAAAAAGGGGTGAAAAATGACAAAGTTGTCATTTCTAGATTGCTACATATTTTTACTGAAGCATCCTATTGAAAATATGAGAATTGTTATGAATTACAAGTCATTATTATTATCTATGTCTGTTACAAAATTTTCTCTAGTTCCTGACATATCTTCCTATGTAGTTGACAGAAGTTGGACTTTCAATAAAATCACACCAGTGGAGAAAGTGTATAAATGGGGTGAAAATGGTTTTTTCAGGAAGCCATAACTTTCATCCCAGAGATCAGATTGGGGCATAAGAATAGCCATTGGAAAGATAATTCATATGAAAATAACTTATAATTATTATAATTTAGAGAATTATGATATAATTCTTCATGAAATAAGTAGAAAAAGAAACGTGTAGCATTGAATGATTTTTTTTTTATAATATGCACAGTTTTAACAAAAATGGTTGCTTGCACATTTTGTTGAATTAGGGGATACACAATTATTAGTTCAAGATAAGAATGAATAATTGATACACAGAGGAAGGAGAGGGATCCTTCAATCATGAGACAGAAGAAAAATGTGAAAATGTTTTTGTTGGTTATGCCGAGACACAATCTAATGGACACATGAGAAGAAAAGATTCAAAAATATTAATAGAGACTGTGAGAATCTTGAAAATATAAGTGTAATGTTACACAGAAGATAATGAAAATATGATGAGAGAAAAAAATTAAATAAATGATGAAATGATGAAAAGCCTAAATTAGTTGTAAAGACAAATAGAGAATGGATTAAACTCAAGATAGAAAGAAGAAGGAAGGCATCATGAAAGAAGAGATAATTACATAAGAGTCGGTAATTCAAGAAGTGATAGAAGAACTCATAGACATCACTCACCTTCTTACTTAGAAAGGAAATTTTTTGCATCTAAAGAATCCATAAGAAGTTGAGAAACATATAATGTTAGGCACCAAAGAAGAAGATATGAATTGGACAGTTTCCAAGGAGAGATAAGGAAGATTAATCCACCATGATTTGATGGTGAAAGAGAAAGGGAAGATGATGTTGAACCCTAGTTTCTTGTTGATCCAGATTATTTTAAAAATGATATGGAGGAAAAAATATAACTGAGATATAACAAGTAAATAAATAGATATATTTCAATGAACATAGTAATACAATGAAACTCAGATTCCATTAATGACTGTGTGGAATACAAAATACTGTAAAATGAAAATCACACAAGTTAGCTAGAATGGCGGTAGCTTATATGTGAAGAGAGATGTTTGGGATATGCTCATTTGAAATAATTTGATTACAATGAGGCTTCGAAAGAACTTTTTCACATAAATCATGAATGATAAAACCCTAAACATCCAAAACCCTAACCCCGAAATATAAAAATCCAAAAGGTTTGTTGGCCCCAATGGGGGTATTTCATACGTCAACTTCCATAGGGTGTAATGTTTATATACAATATTCGTTTAGGGAACTTGATACCTCATAGAAAAGTTCTATCCAAGGAGTACACATTCCAAATGGCCCAATAATTAGAATAGTGAATTATTAGGTGTTGTGACTTAAAAAAAAAACCTATTAAAAAAATAACCTAATAAAAAATAGTGGAAGTAATTCAAAAGCATTTTTATTAGCCAAATGTTCGACAAGATATTTACAAGTACATTATATCCTACACTAACTATGCTATTTCCATGCCTACCATCAATAAACAAGGGCTATACACCCCTCTACCTACTCCATATAGGCCTTGGGAGTTTGGGACCCAAAAAACTGTAGAAAAAATAGGAAGATGCAAATTGTTATTTGACCCAATGGAATAAGTGGGAGGCCATCGATGTCCACTTGGAAAATTCCTCCCCCTTTAGGAAGGAATGCTATCCATTGCATCAAGTTCCTCCATGGGATGGGGAAAATTCTATTGAATATGATTCCCGGTGAGCCACTTTCCCTAATGAAGAAATTGCTTTGCATTGATGACTCAATATATTTTGATGTTATGTTGTCAGGTTCCATTTTTCTTAGTTTCCATGATATGGTAAATTTTCTCTTATTCAATGTATTCATTATTGATTTATGTAGGGGGAAAGTGTTTGGTTGCATCCAAAGTGTCCAAGAGAGTTAGAAAATAGGGTTGAAGCAATTCCACTTTAAATACCATGTGCAAGCCAAGGAAAGGATGAATATTTAATTCAAAATCACTCTCACCCAGAGAATTGGTGATGGTGTAAGGCCCATATCAAAGTGGTTGTAGCTTCCAATGGGGTCCCATGAGGCATTATTTATGAAAATGAAACCATACCTTATCTCCCACCTGAAACATGTGTGGTACCTGATGTTGATCCCAAAATTGATTGTACTTGGAATTATATTTCTACAAAATATCATGAACTTGTTGTTGGATTTTTTGTATTCACTCAACAAATTTGACTTCTCTATCATCCTCGGTTTGACAATGGGAGGATTATTTCTTTGTAGCTGCAATGGGTAGAGCTACATCAATGGGGGCCAATGGTTGGAACCTCAAGCACACCTGAAAAAGGATGTTTCCAATAGAGATTTGGATGGATCCATTGTAGCCATGTTAAGTACAAGGAATGCTTTCACTCCATGTTCTTAGATGTTTGGAATTGTACATCCTCAAGATATGGAAAATCATCTTGTTGACTACCTATATTTGTCCATCGCTCAATGGGTGGAATGTAGTTGATTTGGTCAGAATGGTGTCCATTACTAACCATAGGATGGACCAAAAAGTGCTCAGGAACCTACTATCTTGATTTGAGGTAATGGTTCATGGGATCCCAAAATGAACCTAAACATGTTCAAAGAAGAGCTTGGCGATGGCCTCAATTATGATTCCCATCTTGCAGGGTGCCAAAATGACCATCTTAGAAAATTGGTCAACAACCACAAAGACATAGTCGTTCCCATGCTTGGTTTAAGGAAAAATGGACATGTAACCATGGATATGGACTCCCAAGGACTATATGGAGTAGGTATAGGGTTGTATAGCCCCTGTTTCTTGATGATGGGATTTGAAATGGCATAGGTAGTGTAGGATATAATGTACTTGTAAATATCTTTTCGAACATTTGGCCAATAAAAATTCTTTTGAATTACTTCCACTATTTTTTCCACACCAAAATGTCCTCTTTCCTGGCTATAATGAGCTTTCCATCCTAGAGATGAATGTCTAGAACTGTTTTTCCCGAGCTCAATGTCTGATAGGTAGAAAAAAATTCAGATTCATTATTGTATACTTGTGGAAACATGGACATGGCATGCCAATAAGAGTTAATAACTATGGTTTGTGCCAGAACCATGGTGGACTGAGGTAATCTATGACATGGTTTGTTCTTTCATTCTTGTACTTCATGTTAAAGTGAAATTGATAAAAGTAAGTGGACCACTTATGATGGAGGTAATTATGTAACTTTCCTTCTATATGCATGAATTGTAGAGTCTCGTGATCAATGTGGATGATCATTTCCTTCCCCATAATGTAGTGCTTCCATTGTCGACATAACTGCACAATGGAGTACATATCATTGTTGTAAGAGAGATATCTATGAACATAATCCAATAGTATTTTGTTGTGATAGGTCATTGTATTCCCATGTTGAGTGAGGACAACACCAGTAGAACACTATGAAGCATTTTCCTCAATATCAAATGGATATTGCAGGTCTTCTAGAATAAGGACTAGTGTCTAGAAGAGGTGGGAGTCCAAATACAAATGATTTATGATGCGGCATACCCCACAAAAACTTGGCCTTTTATCCACCCTTTCTCACCTCAATTAGGGACCAAACGATATGAGAGAACCCCAACACAAACCTATGGTAGGATTTAGCATGCCCCAAGAAGTTGCAAATCTTGGTCATTGTCTTCGGGGCTGACCAATACTAGATGACTTGGATCTTGGTTGGATCCACATGCACACCCTGCTAATTCATGATGTATCCCAAATATTTGATTCTATCATGCTGAAGAAACACTTCTGCAAATTTATATATAACTTGTGTTGTCACAGGGTGCCCAACACTTGTTGAAAATGGTTCAAATGTGCCATCTAGGTTTTTTTGAAGATGAGGATGTCATCCAAATATACGACCACAAAGGATTTTGTGAATGGATGAAATATATCATCCATCATCCACATGAGTTTGGACATGGCATTATTCAAGACGAAATTCATGATCAACCACTCAAAGAGATATTCTTTAGACTTGAAGGTTGTCTTCCATACATAATGTTTCGCAATCATCACCTAGTGGTAGCATAACTTCAAATCAATCTTACTAAAAAACATATCTTCCTCGAGATGATCGAGAAGATAATCAATATGGGGGATTGGGTACAATTTATTGAATTTGATTTAGTTCATGGCTCTGTATTCAATACAAAGTCTCCATGTCCCTTCCTTGTTCTATACCAGAACAATTGGGTTCCCACAGGGTGAGGAGCTAGATCTGATGTGGCCCTTTAGAATTAGCTCTTGGATCTGGCATTTTATTTCTTCATTCTCCATAAAATAATTCATCGACACGTTTCCATTAGGCATAGTATCACCATGTGTCAAATCAATTGAGTGCTTTAGTTGAAAGTGCACAGGTAGCCCAATAGGTGAGGAAAAAATTTCTTTGTTCTCTACTACTATCTTTTACAACTACTATTGTTGTGTAGAGAGACCCCATGTATAGGTTTTGGAAATTGTAGTGACCTTCCATTCACCTTCCGACTGAACTATAAAGAGGATGAATCTCTTGTTTTGAGAGAGCACCTTTCTGCACTACTTCGTGGAGATCAAATAGATTTTTGTAGTTGGGATTACCTCCAATATCCTGTAGAGTTGATCTCCCAAAGTAATAATGAAACTATAGGGTCTAGATTCATAGAAAACATGGCACTTCCACATATATGGTTCTCTTAACAAAAAATTACAAAATTCAAGGGGAGGAACATCACATAATACCTCGTCTTTTAAGGGACTGATGTCGTAGTGTAGGTGACATTGTTGGATGGAGCGTATGTCTCATCATTGGCTAAGCCAACCGATGGTGTATGGGTGAGGATGTGGCATCATTATTAGGTTCAATATCTTGATGATCTATGTTGATATTAGGTTCTTTTGGCTATCATTGTCAATAATGAAATGGTGTGGGGTCCCTTTCACCCACACCTATGAGTGGAAGAGGCACTCCCCTTCTTTGGGATCCTCTAGTTCCTCTAGATGGACTATTGTGGTAGCGATTGTGACACAAGGTTATGTGTCAATGATCCATTTTCCCTTTTCCTGTTAAGAATCAGAGTCTGAGTTAGCATCTATCCTTAAGGATTTTTTCTTATCCAACAATGATTGTTTGGAGAAACATTCATTGGTATTGTTCCAAGAAATTTTGTGGAACATGCACCACTTTCCAGTGTCCTTCTTCGAATTTCCATTACCCTTCTTTGTTGGTGGCTTGGAATCATTTTCTTAGGACTGTCCATTCTTTCTCTGTCCTTTTCCCTAGGATATAGATCCACCCTTATTGGGATTATACTACGATGGGTTTGAAAAACTGAAATGTCACTTATTTTTTGCTTTAACTTTTGTTTGATCTTGATAGCATATCAGTAAGCAGTTCCCAGTGAGAAGACATCCAAGAACTCCATATATGTTTGGATGTACCTGTGTATGTCATTGTGGTACTTCAAAACCAAGTGTCACATGGAGTATTTAATACCAATATTTTTTCACAAGGTATGGAAGATGTTGGCATACTCTAGCACCATTTGGTCTCTCTCAAAAGGAAAATTTGTCCATCTCATGTACTGGTCATCATAGTTTCCAACAGGGTAGTATTTCTCCTTGAGGGAATCAACAAAAGCTTCCCAAGTGGGTCCTGGACCAAAAAATGATGACTCATACTCAACATGTTTCTTAGAATAAGTCTCCGAGAAATATATGGTATGGGTAAGGGCCTTAACGAGCATGGAGGTGATTTTATCATTGTTGGAAAAATCATGGACAGAGAAAGAGCCCTCTAGAATAATTAACCATTTTTTCAAATCATCGAACTATATATAGACTTCAAATAAGGGAATATAAATTTAAATTGTAACTTAAATGGCATCACACCTCCTAAGTGACCACTAGTTGAAGGTGCTTCTATTTCTATTGGAATCCATTGAAGGTTCTGGGAAAAATTATCCATCATCTTGCTCCTTTGTCACATGAAGGATTCATCGAGCAACAGTTTGATAGGATATCCTTGTCCATCATCCCTATTTTATTCTTCCATGGGAGGTTTGTATGGAGGGGAACAACAGTTTTCCTCAAGAGAAACAATGTCGAGAACCAACTCTCTATACCCTGACCTCATCGGGGACATGCACTAAGAACGATAAGGGACAAACTCCTCTAATAAAATTGATCCATATTATTTTGAGAACGACATGAAGTCTGAAATATAAAAAATATATAACAATTAAATACAAAACAGTATTACAAGGAACACAATAATACAACAAAAATAATATTCTATTAATGCTTGTCTAGAATACAAAATATTGTAAAATGCAAAACACACAAGCTAGCTACAATGGTGGTATCTTATCTCTGAAGAGGGATGTGTCATGTATGATCATTCTCAAAGTTTTGATTTTAATGAGGCTCCAAGAGACATTCTTAACATAAATCATGAATGAGAAAACTCTAAACATCCAAAACCTAAACCCTGAAAGATGAAATGCCAAGAGGTTTGTGGGCCCCAATGGGGGTAGTTGATATGTCAACTTCCCTAGTGTGTAACATTTTCATACAATTTTTGGTTGGGGAACTTGATACCTTGTTGTAAAGCTATAATTTAGGATTACACATTATATGTGGCACAATAATCCCAACAAGGATTTATTAGGCACTTCCATGTCAAACAATCGTCGTTTAGGGCCTCAAAATGACCCTAGAAGTTTGGGACCCAACAAAATGTAGAACCACTGCCAAGATAGAAATTATAATTTGAGCCAGTGGAATAGGTGGGTAGCCACCAATGTCCACCTAGATCACTTGGAATCAGGAAGTATTCTCAATTTCACAACTACTCATCTAATATAGAAGACAAAATTTCCACATACCATTTACATGGAAAAAATATTATATGGTAGGATCAGTTGAAACATGTTGAGCACATTAATGAGAGTAGGATCAATTGGAAGTAGTTCAAGAGATATTTTTAGAAAAAATATCTTTCATAGAACTACTATGAGAAGAATATGCAAGAGTTCTTCGAACTCGGGTTGGGGAGCATGACCATG
This sequence comes from Picea engelmannii, assembly GCA_009831015.1. Taxonomy (NCBI): domain Eukaryota; kingdom Viridiplantae; phylum Streptophyta; class Pinopsida; order Pinales; family Pinaceae; genus Picea; species Picea engelmannii. The sequence continues at coordinate 129,912 of ML779803.1, forward strand.
GGAGAATATGATAAGAAATTCTTGGGATTGTTGAAGTATGTGGAATTTATCAAGGATAAGAAGGTGGATATGCATAGGTCTGTGAGTCGAATACCATCATTTTATAAAGAGAACATTCAATATGATGAGCCCATCAATTGTATAGATACCATTAGAAAGGAAAGTGAAAATAATCTTTGCAAAATTCTTGGAGGGACAAGAAGAAGGAGAAATTTGATGAGAGATGGAAGGGATTCAAACCACCTTTGAATAGAAACAACCCTAATAAAAATCAACCAGATCATTCTGTTAAGAATGAATCCAAGAGGGAAGACTCCTTGGAAAAAAGGCGAATACCACCAATCAAATGTTGGGGATCAAACGAAGATCACATGTACAAGGATTTCCTCCACAAAGAAGACAAAATGAATACCATGCACAACATCAAAGAGGCTACTTGTTGGGTTGTTATATTCTTGCATTGAAAGTCTAGTCGAGGTGAATCGAATGGCAGTCGAAGTCGAAGTGGATCAATATCAGGTAGAAGTCGAGGTGGATCAAAAACAGGTCAAAGGCGAGGTGGATTGACAATAGGTCGAAGTTGAGGTAGTTCGACAACAAGTCAAAGGTCGAGGGAGTCGACTAGGTAAAGTCGAAGTCGAAGATATCAATGATAATTCAACCAATAATAGGTCGAAGTGAAGGTCTGAGATGACTGAATAGATACCAAATGAAGGCTGACTATTAGTGATCTAGGTGGATATCGATGGCCACCCACCTTTTCCAACTCGCTCAAAACTATTTTTCTGACAATTTTGGAAATTTACTATTTTTAGCATTTTTAACTTTCGGGGCCATTTTGAGGGCCTAAATGAAGATTTTTCGGGATCGAGATTCTCAATAATAGATAAGAGAATGATTGAGTCCCCAAAATGAATCTCCTCAAAGAAACCTTTCCATTGTTCTATCATGCGCTTAAAATGGAGATCGTATGCAAAAGTTACGAGCTCACGAAGTTGATGTACTGACTTACCCAAATAGTGCCCACATGACTTTTGGCCCTTCATCTCCTAGGGTTAGGTTTTTCGATGTATAGGGTTTTTGAAATTCCTTTTTATTGTAAAAAGGCCTTGAGAGCCTCACTGTAATAATATTTTTACGAATGAGCACAGTCGTCACATATATTCTTAGAGATAAGCCACCACCATTCCAACAAGCTTGTTTTCCGCTTCATTTTACAGTTTCAGCGTATTTTGTTATTGAATAGAAAACCAGTTTTACTGTATCTCTGTTATTCTGTGTTAATAATATTTTAATATTTTTTGTTCATTTCATTATGCTCATAAAATATGGATCTGTGGTATCATAGAGGTTTTCTCCTTATCGTCTTAATGCATGTCCCCAACAAGGTCAAGGTACAAAGAATTGGGTCTCGAACTTGTTTCTCTTGAGAAAACAATCTCTCGCATGCCCAAGCGACCTCTCATGGAAGGAGAAAAGAAAGATGATGAGACATGAGATCCTTTCAAAAAAATTCTTGAGGAATCCCTCACGCAATAGATGAACGAGATGATGGATAATTTCGCGCAAATCCTTCAGTGCCTACCAATAGGCGATGCATCTTCCTCAAGCGGAGGCGCCACCCCCTTCAAGGTACAAATAAACTTAGATATTCCTGTATTTGAAGGTCATATAGACGCATATGTTGTATACAAGTGGTTGAATCTACTAGAAGGTTATTTTTCTATCCATAACTTTTCGAATAGAGAAAATATTACTTTTGCACTCCTCAAAGACATTCCCCATGTCAAGGATTGGTGGGAAACTTTATGTGAGCAAAAGGAAAAAGAGGAACCCTCATTATTTACAGTTGCAACCACCTTGGAATCCTTTAGGGAGGCCATTAAGGAGCAATACTACCCTGTCAGAAGATATGACAACTTGTATAACAAATGGAACACACTATGGCAAGAAAGAAACCAAGTAGTTCCAGAGTTCAGAAATATATTCCATGAATTGCACACCAAGTTGGGTATCAAATATTCAGAGTGACATCTGGTGCTCAAGTATCGCAGTGCTCTGCATAGATACATACAGACTGAAATGGAATTTATGAACATATCGTCCTTGGGTGCGACCTATCGATATTCCATCAAAATCTAGCAGAAGCTCAAACAAAAGACGCGGCAATTTGGGCCTGGGAACCCATCACATAAAACGCCAGGAAGGGGCGGCCCCAACCCACAGAAAAAAGGATAGAGAAAAGATGGATAATATCAGGACAACCAGTCCAAGCCACAAGCAAACAAGGACATTGAAAAGACAAAGAAAGATATCAGGAAGTGGTGCGACTTCCATAAGAGCCCTTGGCATAACACTGCTAACTGCCACTCAAAGAAGTCGCTGGTGGTTGAAGGGAAAGACTGTGAATCAAATTTGGGTTCTAACTCTGAGTTAGAAACGAAAAGGGGAGGATAGATCATTGACATGGAACCCAATGCCACTATTTCTACCACCATGCACCAGCCTGGTGAATCAGATGATCCAAAAGAAGGTGAGCACCTCTCCCATTCATAGACATGGGTAAAAGGCACCCTGATGCACTTCATCATTGATAGTAGTATCCATAAGAACCCCATATTAGTAGAGGTTGTCAAGTGGCTGGCCCTACCCTCAATGCTACACCCAGAACCCTACACCATTGGATGGCTCTGCCAAGGAAGCAATCTCCACGAAAACCAATAGTGTTGATTGTCGTACGACATCAATCCCTTCAAAGACGAGGTATTGTGTGATGTTTCTCCTATCAAAGTTTGTAATGTTCTTTTGGGCCAACGTTATTTATGGAAATGTCATGTTTTATATGAGTCTAGGCCTCATAGTTTTATTATTACTTTGAACATGAAATTGTACAGGATACCTGAGGTAGTCCCTCCTAGTGTTATATCCTTGATCTTTGCCAAGCAATGCAAGAAGGTCATCTCTCATACCGGGAAAATTTTCTTCTTCATGATTTGCTCTCAGAGTAAGCAAAAGATCGCAGCCACATCTAGGGCCTACGTGGTCGATCTCTCCACACAACAAAAGAAAGTGGATAAAGTTGTGGAATAACACTCATTTATATTCTCCTCTCCTATCAGGGTAACTCTGCACTGCCAGGTCAATCATCCCATCGATCTGACCCCAGGTGCACTGCTACCCAATGGGCCAATCTACCGCTAATCTCTTTTAGAAAAAAAGGTGATCAAGAGGAAGATCTAAGAACTCCTCCACAAGGGGCACATACATCCTTGATCATTGCCTTGTGGGAGCCCAATCATGCTGGTGTAGAAGAAATATGGGACCTCGCGACTCTGCATTGATTATTGTGCCCTGAATAAAATCATACTCTGAAATCAGTACCCAATTCCCTGAATCGATGACCTCCTTGATCATCTCATGGGGGACAAATACTTTAGTAATATTGATTTGAAGTATGGCTACCACCAGGTCCCAATATAAAAGACAGATGTATGGAAGACCACCTTCAAGTCAAAAGAAGGTCTTTTTGAATGGATGGTCATGCCTTTTGGTTTGACAAATGCTCCAACAAATTTTATGAGGTTGATGGATAATATCCTACGACATTTCACCAATACTTTTGTAGTGGTGTATCTGGATGACATACTTATATACATAAATACTTGTGTGGAAGACTTGTAGTATATTCAACAGGTTCTGCACACCCTGCAATAGCACAAATTATATGAAAACTTGGAAAAATGCTCCTTCGGAATGGACAGGGTCCATTACTTAGGCTACATCATTGATTGACATGGTGTGCATGTGGATCCAACCAATATCTAGGTCATCTATGATTGGCTAGCCCCAACCACACTCACTGAACTTCGGAGCTTCTTGGGCCTTGCCAATTTCTATCGCAGGTTCATGTTGGGCTTCTCTCATATCACATGGGCCCTCAGCCAAGTAACTAGGGGTGGCGGTAAGGAAAACTTTGCGTGGCGTCTATCCCAACAAAAAGCCTTCGATGACTTGAAGAATAGTTTATGATCATCCCCAATAATTTTATTATCGGACCTGCAACATCCCTTTTATATCGAGATAGATGCTTCAGACTATGATGTGGGTGTTGTTATAAATCAACACGGCCACCCAGTGGCATATCATATTGAGACACTATCGGATGTTGTCTGTAATTACCCTAATTACGAAAAATAAATGTAATCCATTGTGAAATCTTTTCTCCAGTGGAGACATTACATTATTGGGAAGGAGACAACCATCCACACTGATCACAACCCACTACAGTTCATGCAGACCCAAGGAAAATTGCAGAATGACAGCCATCAGAAATGGTCCACATACTTACAACAGTTCCACCTCAACATCAAGTATAAAACATGAAGTACCAACCGAGATGTTGATTTCCTCATCTGACCTCCAGTCACGGAACTCACCACGGTGCTAGACTCTTGTGGCCATGAGACATCCAGATGGCCCCACCTCTATGAGACAAACCTTGACTTCTCCACCACCTACCAGATGTTGGGCGTGAACTCAGTGGTCACTAATTTCCATATTCAATATGGGTTGTTATGTATTCTAGGCCATCTTTGTGTTCCATCAAGCGAGCGTGAGAAGATGATTTTGGAAGCTCACTACAGTCGGGTGTCATGACACTTTGGCATCGAAAAAACAATGGAAGTATTGTAGAAACATTTCTACTGGTAGAAACGTGGATAGGATGTCAACAAGTATATTAGGTCATGCACTCCCTACACTATTTCCAAACCGACCACTAAGAAACAAGGCTTGTACATCCCTCTTCCTACTCCTGACAGGCGGTGGGAATCCATCACAATGGACTACATGTTGTGCCTCCTATCCACCAAGAGGGGAAATGACTATGTTTTTGTGCTTGTTGATCACTTTGGAGATTCTAGCCACCTGAAAGAAGAACATCACAATAGAAGCCACTTGAAAGCTCTTCTTTGAACGAGTATGGGTACATTTTTGGATCCCAAAAACCATTATCTCAGATAGTGACAGTCGGCTTCTCAGCACATTCTGGTCGAGCCTTTGGTCACTCCTAGATACCAAGCTCAGAAAATCTACTTCCTTCCACCCCCAGACAAATGGATAAACTGAGGTCGTCAATCAGATGATCGTACATATCCTGTACATGTACAATTCAAAACACCCTCACACATGGGATGAGAGTATTCCCTATGTCCAACATAGCTACAATAGAGCCCTACATAGCTCAACTAGCCACAACCCATTTCAGGTGGGTTTGGGATTCCAACCATTGGGCCCCATGGATGTTGCACTACCCATGGTCACCACCTCGTTCGAATTGTTCCCTTATCCACCAGAAGCTGACAAAGACACCCGATTTATTGAGTGGATCCAACACATCCACCAACAGGTTCAAAATATTCTACAGAAGTCTAATGCCAAGTATAAGAAATGCACCATGATCAACATCGGGTACCACATAAGTTTTAGGTGGGAGACAAAGTTTGGTTTCACTTGCAGAAAGAACACCTTACAAAGCCCCATCAGAATCTTCTCCCACTCCATTATGGGTCGTACACCATCACCTAGAACGTCGGTGACAATGGTTTTTAGCTCAACACTCCCCCTTTCCTTGGCCTTCACCCAATATTCAATGTGGCTCTCCTTCAACCATATTTCCCACCATTATTGTACACCTCAGAGATAACAAAGCAGTTGAAACCAATGGTAGGCTTCTATATTGAAGATTTAAATGACCTGAAAACACTAAATTGTCAAACTAGGGTAAGTAAACTTAGAGCTGCTACACTATATGTGTGGGTAAGCTATTTCCTATCTAAAGACTATTTTTAGAAGAAAACACAAACTCACTCTGAGAAACTGAATCCTAATGACTATCTTGAAACTTATCATTTCCTGGGTAATTCATCAAAAGAGAACAGTTATGTGTTGGAGTGCAGGTACTTCTATTTCTGTTCTAAGGTAACTTCACAAGACTATCTACCACCATCTTTAATCATCTATCAACACTATTGCTATCTATAACATAAAGATTATTTCCTAAAACTCTTTTAATCTAAACATTGAAAACAAATCTAAATCTGTCTACAGGAAAAATAAAGAAATATTCTACTTACCCTACTGGTACTGGAATCTTCCTCTCAGTCAATTGCAACCTAACTAACTTAACAGAGCAAGGTAATCTAACTATCCTAACAAAGCAGAGTAACCTAACTATCCTAACCAAAGCAAAGCAAATTCAAGCTCGCATTCACTTTAATCTACGTTCAAATTGGAAACTGGAAACAGAGCTATTCTAATTCACGCTTTAAATCCTACAGGAATCAACCATGATTTCAATACTCATCAATGTAGAAGATATCAATATGCTGAAAATGATACAGTTGAAGAATAATCAAGCAAGAACCTGAACAAGTTAATTCTCACACTCTAAACTAACATGCATGCAAATACTGAAATACTGAAGTAAACTAAATCTAATGCAGGAAAAAGCAGCGACTTGAACCTGTTTGGTGGGCACAACCAAAAGGTACAAACCCCGACAGGAACAACTAGAACTACTCAATCATTCTACGCAAACACTGTGTATACTTCACGCTCCATTCACTCAGAAGAAAATAACTCAAATCGTATGACAGTCAAGTAACATAATGCAACAACAAATTGTATTTAGAAATGTGTATCATAACATAACATAACCTAACGTTCCTTAGGAGTGATCTTCTATTTATATAGATCCTCCTCAATAACAGTTTAAAGCAAAAATACATTAATTCAAACGGATCCAAGATCCGAAAATAACTCGAGATCAGTTAAAAAATGATCTTCACATCTTCATGACACGTAGTGTCACGAAGTGTGAATCATGAAGTATTAACGACTCAGTTCTATAATTGTGCCTTCAATCATCATCTGAGTGATGACTCCATCTGTCATGTAGATCTCACTGTCTCCCACTCAGGCCATAACACGCGAATCTTTAGCAGCTTCGTTGGTATCTCCACAGGGTGCGAGCTGGTACCTGGTACTGGAAAATCCAGTTTCACAAATAGAAATAGTACCTAACCCAAGGCACATTAGTTTCAATGTTAATTTAAAGAATCAAAATACATAAAAATAACTTGAAACATAAAAATACCTTGAGTAGCCCCATTGAGTGGTAAAGAGATGTCAATTATGTCAAAACAAGGCCAAAAGGGAGTGGTACTGGGTATGGAAATGGAGGTCTTTGTGATATAATATAGGCAAAACATGATCAAAACTGGAGACCAACATGCCCCGAAACTGAAGTCTTTTCCTGTCCTCGGGCAACAAAAAGTCAAAGACTGGTAGCAATCAGAGTGTTGCAGCAGCTGCAACCAACATCTGTAACTTCTCATGTTTCTTCAAATTTCTAATTTCTTTCTTGAGGACTCGGTTGATGATGATATGCTTCCTAGCAGTCTTCTGTAGTCTCTTGTTCCTCTGCAAAATACCCGTATTCCTTCGTTTTAGTCTTTCAATTTTAGACAAGAAATGATTTATCCTGACTTTCATGAGTTCATTCTCAGTTTTGATATGTCGGTCCAAGATAGTGTACTCCTGTAGCTTTTCTTTCAACCTGTTATTCCTGCTTTCTAGTCTTGCTACCATTGGTTTCAAGGATCGACTGGAAGAAATTTCATAGTAGGTTTCAAATGTTTGATCTTGTCCTGGTTGTGCTTGAGGACTGGATGCATGAGTAAACTCATCTGGACTTTGAGCAGGGGTGTGAACTCTATCAGAATTATGATCTGGACTGAGTTCAGGAATGAACTCATCTGGACTTCGTTCATAGGTGTTAACTGGATCTGGATGATCTGGACTGAGTTCAGAGGTGTCAACTGGATCGGATGATCTGGACTAAACTCTCTTTGTATCCGAGTAGGGGTACTTGTTGGTACTTGAATTGGCTCATTCTGCTCAATTCCTTTGGAAGTAGCCTGCCGATCCACTTTACGGGCCTTTCGAATTAATTGGGACAGAGTCGAAGTCATTTCAGAGGGATCTGGAGCCTCTTCATGATCATCCACACTTTATAACCTCTCCTGTGGTGGGTAACTGGGCATAGAGTTATCCATACCTGATAATGTGCTCTTACAGTTTCGTTTTGGATTTCTCCTAGGTTTGTCAGTCAACTCTGCCAGTTCTTCCATGTCAATTATGTTCTCAGCAGCTACGGAAGAGCTCGAGGCTTCAACATGTGCCTCTATAGGAGTAGTATTCTTCACAGTTTCATTATTGGTTTCCACTCCATCAGACCCATGAGCATCAAATGAATGTTCTGAATCAAGGTCTCCAGCACAGGCTTTGGTCGGGGTTTTAACCCTCTTTTTCCTAGAGTTCAACTTTTTGTGTAGGGGAACAGGCTTAACACTCCTATCTTTAGAATGGGCAGAGGCTAGGGTTTTGACAGTGAACAGATCCCAAGTTTCTTACTTCTTGGACAGTGCACACTTAATCAATATCTTAACAAGACCAAATTGAAATAGACTTCTTCGAAAATCTTTGGCCTTTTGGACCTGTTTGGCCATCCTTTTTAAACTTTTCAAAATAAAGAAGGGTATGTTCAGTAGATGATTACCTGTGAAGTGTAACAGGAGTCGGGCATGGCAGGGAAATATGATGGTATATCGTCCTTCACACGTGAGGTAACGTTGGAGGATGGCTAACAATTGAGCCCACTGTGGTTCCAACCATGACCGTGATGTTCCCTCGGACCACTGTGTTTCCCGGTAATGAGGTTTCAAAAGCTGCGTACAAAGATTTTTGTCAACAGGCTGTCCCTTTGTCCATCTCTGACTAGTGGTGGGCAGTTGAATTGCTTCTGAAATAAATCTCTCCGTGACTTCGAATTCGAGCTCGCCCACTTTAGCGATCCCACCTTGAAAATGCAGAGCAAATTGAAGCGTAATTGCATCATTATATCCATCGAATTTCCTTAGAAACGGTTCCCATCCTGCCTTCTTAAAAATATCGTTGGTTGCCTCATACTCTGGAAGGGATTCTAGGTCTGCATATGTCTCCGGTTCATGGCGATTTGCTACCATGGTCCCACTTGATATCACAGGGGAAGTCTATAGGTGAGAAGCAAAATTTGGATGAGGGCGATGAAGGAAGAGAATGTGATGAAGGGAATAGTTGGGAGGAAAATCATATGAGAATATTTGAATTGTCGTGGGGATCGATAGGGTGTTGGAAAATGATGAGAGTCGTACATGAGTGCAGAGTTATCATATACGAGTCATGTCGAACTCATCTCCGGTAATGTCGTGTGTTTTTTATGATATGAGAGGTCGAGGTGGGTTGGTTCATTAGGTACAGGTCATGGTTATGATTAAACATTATGGAGTAAACAAGGCATCCTTAGTTCAAACTATTAATTATGAAAATTAATACAGTAAATCAACATGAACTAAGCATACCCGAGTTAAATTACCTATCCCTTTTGTTCTGTAATTCTTGTTGTAGAATTTTTCTTTTGAAGCCAAGTCTGGATCTGAAGGGTGCGAAAATTGTGATTTCTCTTGTATTTCTAATGACCACTATAGCTGATGAAATCTGTGCTAGTACTGACTGGTACTGATGAAACAATCAGGAATCTGCAGATAAATTTGAAACAATAATATCCTGCTGAGAAAAACTTCCTATTTATAACAACAATTTTTCTGATGATGATCTCTGAACCTGGCTTTTGTTCTGTCCTGAAAAAGATGAACTGAAATCATGTCTTCAACAGCTTCAAATCTCCTAACTCATGGTACAATTCTGATTTGTGTGAATGAATGTTTTGGAGTCGAACCTAAACAGAAATCATTGGATTATCAGCCATTAATGAATGTCGTTAACCGATGCGAGATGACCCACCAGTGATGTCAATGGGCCTCAAGGTACCTACAACACATCCTAACAGGTACGAATAGAGGTGTTGGTGTCGAGTCACCTGTAGGATCTATCAACCAAGAGACATTGGTGTATTCTCAGGGTTGTCAGCAAGGACATCTTCCATTGAGGCATGCAGAGCCCGGGGTGCTAAATAATCTCTAATCTCTACTCCAGATAAGGTGCTGATGTCAATGGAGTGAGATTTGTTGGAAGGTGGACCTTAACGTATTCCACATCATCCAACGTGAGTGCAGATAGAAATCTTGCAGACATAATTTTTTGGAACAGTAATCACTTCCTTGTGGATTTTATGAGCCCAAGTTAGTACATGCTCATTGCTTCGTCATGTTTGGAGAGTCTGAGGAAATGATAAAAGAAGACTTTAAGGGGGGTTTCTTTCCCATAATAATTCACCAGGTCTGGTAAAGAATAATCCTTCCTGATAAATGCCCCTTTCATACTTTAATGAGCAGACAAAGGGAGCAAACAAGCTCAAATTTATTTGTTTCAAAACAAGTCAGTTATATTGATAAGAAAATTTCATGAAATAAAACAGTCTTACCCTCTTACCTGTTGTGAGAGAGTGATAAATTTCAGTATTGTACTTGTTCTAGAAAACCTGTAAAACTGAAAATAAAAGATCAACATATCCAAAGAAAAGAAAA
>ML779803.1:145493-170308 GCA_009831015.1 Picea engelmannii
TATTTCTCCTAAATCTACCTCTAGGATCTCTATTTCTCATGAAGTCATACTAAATGAAAGAAAAGAAACTAAGATTGAGTTTCAGAGTACCTGTGATAACTGATATGTCGGTTTTCACCCCTTGTTTCCACAGCTCCTCTTATCATCAACCTACTAACATACCACACCAACTAAGTGCATTCTAAACTAATCAAGACAACTATCTAACTTACCTTTTAAACAGCTCCCCGGCAATGGCGCCAAAAATGTCAGGCTTCTATATTGAAGATTTAAATGACCTGAAAACACTAAATTGTCAAACCAGGGTAAGTAAACTTAGAGCTGCTACACTGTATGTGCGGGTAAGCTATTTCCTATCTAAATATTATTTTTAGAAGAAAACACAAACTCACTCTGAGAAACTGAATCCTAATGACTATCTTGAAACTTATCATTTCCTGGGAATTCATCAAAAGAGAACAGTTATGTGCTGGAGTGCAGGTACTTCTATTTCTGTTCTAAGGTAACTTCACAAGACTATCTACCACCATATTTAATCATCTATCAACACTATTTATATCTATAACAGAAAGATTATTTCCTAAAACTCTTTTAATCTAAACATTGAAAACAAATCTAAATCTGTCTACAGGAAAAATAAAGAAATATTCTACTTACCCTACTGGTACCAGAAGCTTCCTCTAAGTCAATTGCAACCTAGCTAACTTAACAGAGCAAGGTAATCTAACTATCCTAACAAAGCAGAGTAACCTAACTATCCTAACCAAAGCAAAGCAAATTCAAGATCGCATTCACTTTAATCTACGTTCAAATTGGAAACTGGAAACAGAGCTATTCTAATTCACGCTTTAAATCCTACAGGAATCAACCATGCTTTCAATACTCATCAATGTAGAAGATATTAATATGCTGAAAAGGATACAGTTGAAGAATAATCAAGCAAGAACCTGAACAAGTTAATTCCCACACTCTAAACTAACATGCATGCAAATACTGAAATACTGAAGTAAACTAAATCTAATGCAGGAAAAAGCAGCGACTTGAACCTGTTTGGCGGGCCCAAACAAAAGGTACAAATGCCAACAGGAACAACCAGAACTACTCAATCATTCTACGCAAACACTGTGTATACTTCACGCTCCATTCACTCAGAAGAAAATAACTCAAATCGTATGACAATCAAGTAACATAACACAACAACAAATTGTATTCAGAAATGTGTATCATAACATAACATAACCTAACGTTCCTTAGGAGTGATCTTATGTTTATATAGATCCTCTTCAATAATAGTTTAAAGAAAAAATACATTAATTCAAACGGATCCAAGATCCGAAAATAACTCGAGATCAGTTAAAAACGGTCTTCACATCTTCGTGACACGTAGTGTCACGAAGTGTGAATCATGAAGTATTAATGACTCAGTTCTATAATTGTGCCTTCAATCATCATCTGAGTGATGACTCCACTATCATGTAAATCTCACTGTCTCCCACTCAGGCCATAATGCGCGAATCTTTAGCAGCTTCGTTGGTATCTCCACAAGGTGCGAGCTAGTACCTGGTACTGGCAAATCCTGTTTCAAAAATAGAAATAGTACCTAACCCAAGCCACATTAGTTTCAATGTTAATTTAAATCATCAAAATACATAAAAATAACTTGAAACGTAAAAATACCTTGAGTAGCCCCATTGAGTGGTAAAGAGATGTCAATTATGTCAAAACAAGGCCAAAAGGGAGTGGTACTGGGTATGGAAATGGAGGTCTTTGTGATATAATATAGGCAAAACATGATCAAAACTGGAGACCAACAACCAACAAAGCTCAACCCTAGATGCATGCAATAGGAATCTAGTGATCAGATTGTGGACACACAAATCAAGGGCACCTGCCAACAAAGGATCCATCTTTATCGAGTCGTCAAAGCAGGGCAACTCCTGCTCCAAGGCAAGTGGCTCACCCGAGGCCAAATTCAACAGAAATTTCCTCCTTTGGTGGTGGAACTCAATGGAATGGATACCATTTATTCCTAAGGAGAGAGGATTGATCCATGTGGATATTAGTGGCCACCTGCCTTTTCCAACTTGCTCAAAACAATTTTATTCCAATTTTCGCAATTTACTATTTTTAGCAGTTTTAAGTTCAAAGGCCATTTTGAGGGCTTAAATGAAGGTTTTTCGAGATATATATTTTCAATGATATCCAAAGGCATGATTGAGCCACCAAAATTAATCTCCTCTATGATACATTTCCAACGGGCTAACGTGCACCTAAAACAAAGATCGTATGCAAAAGTTACGACCCCGGGAAGTTGATGTACTGACTTACCCAAAAGGGGCCCACATGACTTTTGGTGCTTAATCTCCTAGGGTTAGGTTTTTGGATGTCTAGGGTTTTTTACATTCCTGTTTATTGTTAAAATTCCTTGAGAGCCTCATTGTAATCATCTTCTTGAGAATGAGCAGGGTCGTTACATCTCTTCTCAGAGATAAGTCGCCACCATTCCAACAGGCTTGTTTTCCGCTGCATTTTACAATTTTAGATTATTTCATTATTGAATAGAAAACCAGTTTTACTATATATCTATTATTATTTCTTAAGAATATTTTAATAATTTGTATTCATTTTGTTCTTCTCATAAAATATGAATCAAGTAGTCGACTGGTAAACCCGACTTGGAGTCGACTGTAACAAAATCCTAGGATTTATTGGATTTGTATCAAATGATATGCGCGGATCTATAACCGTTTGTGGGAACCGATATTTAGGGTTTTTTCTATTGTAAATCCTATAAAGAGGCGTGTTGTAAGGTCTTGAAGGCTATGGAAAATATGTTATTGCATGTGTAAATCCTAGGTTGTTGGTCATGCATATGTAAGTCGAATTGGCTACAGGGTTGTTCTTTCATGTGCAAGAGGATATGATGTTGATTGTGTCTTAGGTGTGGGCCAATGATTGACATGTAAAATTTTATTATGAATGAATAATAAAACAAGAGAGTGGAACACTTAAAGGAATGTTGGTTTTTCCGGTAAAGGGTTTCCAGGGTAAAATATCGGTGTATTATGTGATTGCTTGTGTCATTTTCTTTCTCGATTAAATTATTTGTCTCTTCTAATAGGATTAGTGTGGAAGATCCCTACATTTCCTGACATGTGGTATCAGATCTTAGGTATGCCCTGACAAGTGAGTTATCAAAGAGGTTTAATTCTTGGGTGAGTATATGAGATCTTGATCTGCAAATCTTGAATATGAGAACTAAACCATAGGTACAGTAAGAGTCGTAAGTCATAAATTGTTTTAAAGATTGTGGTAAAGAATGACGAGTACTTCGAGAATATATATAGAAATATTCAATCGCCATAATCTTGATCTTTGGAAGCTTAAAATGGTAGATCTTCTTGTAGATCAAGAACAATGGACAACAGTCTGTCTAGGTACCCAACCAACAAGCATGTCGATGGAAGAATGGGAGAAACTCGAAAGAAGAGAAAGAAGTACAATTTGGATTCGTCTTACAAATTTGGTGTTGCTCAATGCCTTGGGTGAATATTCGGATAAAATCTATGGGAAAATATGGGAAGATTGTACCAGTCGAAATATCTGGTAAATAAGTTGTTTCTCATAAAGAAATTGTATTTTTTGAGGATGAGTGATGGCAGTTCGGTAACTGAGAATTTAAATTTGTTTAAAACCATGTTAAGATAGTTATCATCTATGGATATAAATATCATTGATGAGGAGAAGTGTATCAACCTATTATGATCTTTCCCAGACTCTTGGGACAACTTAGTTGTGGCTATTGGGAGTAATAAAACCACACTAGCATTAGAGGATGTATTTGCTTTTCTTCTTTCAGAAGAAATGAGAAGAAAGAACATGGAAGGATACACCAAAGATGATCTAGTATTGAGAGGTTGACCGGTAGATAGATATATTTATAAATTCTCTGGAAGAAATTTTAAGTCGAAGGGTAGATCTAAATCCTCAGTTCCGTCGATGGAAAGATATTGGAAATGAACTAAATATGGAAATTATAAAAAGGATTGTTAGTCAAATTAAATGAAAGTCAATGTCAGATCTGACGAGAAGCACTCTACTAAGAGAAATACAAACTTGGACAAGGGAGGTTATGTGTACATGATGTCAACCTGTACACAGTTGGATCAAGATGTTTGGTTGATTGAATGAGGAGAATCCTATCATATGACACCACATAAATAATGGTTCTGTGAATATCAAAAATATGATGCGGGTGATGTGTTATTGGGGGAAGACTCAACAAATAGAATCGTTAGAAGGGGAAGAGTCTGAATGACACTACAGGATGGAAGGAAAAGACTCTTCCAGGTGTGCTACAGAATCTGGGTTTGGATAAAAACATGATATTTGTCATCAAAATGAGTGATGCAGGTGTGCATACTCTATTTCCTAAGGACTCATGCAATATGCTCATAGGTGTGATGTTCTTAATGAGAGGAATTAGGATTGGTACCCTGTACAAGTTGGTAGGGAATTTAGACTAAACTAGATGCAAAAACATCGTTTCTCCTAAAATTGATTTGACTGTGACTCGACTCGACTGAACTCAAGCTAATTCGGTTCAAATTGACTCAACAAGACATGATGAAGTTGACTCGACCAGGATATGGCATGAGAGGATGGGAAAAATTGGATAAAAATGACTTGGAGATATGCAAAGAAAAGGTATGGTTGAAGGTTTTCTTGAATGTGGTTTAGAATTCAACTTTTTTTAACATTTCATATATGGGAAACAAAGTTGGGTAATGTTCCCATCTTGAGCGACAAGGGAAAATGGGATTTTGGAACTAGTGCATAGTGATGTGTTTATCCTGATTATAGTGCCTTCACTTGGTGGATACCTATATTATGTCTCCTTCATATATGTTTTTTCTAGGAATACATGGATATATTTTTTGAGGAAGAAATCATAGGCTTTCGAGAGATTTAAGGAGTTTAAAGCTCTTGTGGAAAACTAGAAAGAGAAGATTATTAAAGTGCTAAGGACTAACGATGGTGGTGAATTATATGGAAAATAATTTGATCAATTCTATAAGAAGTGTGGCATAGCATGCCAAAATACCAAATCATATACCCCATAACAAAATGGAGTTGTCAAGAGAATGAAAAACAATTTGATGGATAAGGAAATGAGCATGCTCTGTGGTGTTGGGCTCGCATAAGAATTATGGGTAGTGGCAGTCGAGACTGCAAGATATCTGGTGAATATGTCTCCTTCGTCGGTGCTAGTCGACACGACTCCAAATGAGGTATGGTCAAGTAATAATCCTTTGGTGGAACATCTCAAAGTGTTTAGTTTTGATGCATTTGTGCATGTTTCATCCGTGATCTTTTCATCAAGTGACTTATAAATAATTTCATTAAATGAGCATAAATTAAAGTGCACCATTAAAGAAGGAAAATATCAATAATGAAGAGACATAAGCATCAAATATGAACACAAAAAATTGATAACGGAGTTTTTCCCTAGTGTACTACCTCTCCAAGTCCTACTCTCAAATGGGTAGGCTTTTTCATTAACTCAACAAAACAATTTGGAAAAATACATAAGTATATGTCATTATGAAATCAAGCTCCAGAAATAATGCTCAGATCGGAAAATAGACAAAATTACTGAATTTTCGGCGTCGAATTACCCAAAAATGACTGTCTCCACGCCTTGATCTGACTCTGGCACTCCCAGGCCCAAGAAAAAATATGTCTCGATTTTCGTGCCCCTCTCCAACCTGCAATTAATGATTGTGTTGCATTAAAATGAGTTCCTAAGGCCATACCACATGCGTTCCTCCTCCTCAGGGCTTGGAGGACTCAACACTTAAGTAAATTAGGTGGGTGGTAATAACAATATAGCTCATTGGCCTATTGGTTTGGGCATGGAAGTAAAGGCGTAGTATGGGGAGGAGGTCTCAGGGTCAAACCCATAGGCCTCCCCCTTTTGGTTTGATTTGTTGTGATATATATAAATATAACCAAAATTTGCTCTGCTAACTTTCGCGATGGCGCTATCTTGGATCCAAACGATTAAAACACGACCATATTTGGCTTGGTCCACCAGATTTAGCGGAGCCACTAATCTTTAATTTTTATTCAAAATTTTCTTACGGGTTGTCATTGTGCTTTTTCCGCCTGCCATGTGCTAGCCCCTGATTGGGCCACATGGAAGACACCTATTCGGCCATGGATTTATCTTCCATGTCAAAGCCACATCATCACACCACGTCATTGTGCCATGTCATCGTACAGACTGTACAGACTACCATGTGGCATAATCCTATTGGTCCACAGATCGGTCTGAAACTGTCAAAACTGTTCAACACGTGGACGACTCTGGTGCTACCACATCACCATGTTGACTTCATCATGACACATGTAACCTTCCTCTCCTACTAGGGGTGTTGTACAGATGATGACATCAGTAGTATGGATGCTGACCCATCCCCTGCTAACTAGGCTAGGTTCAACAAACTTTGACCACAAATATCTTTCAATCCATAACTTTGTTTGACGATTCGTTTGCACCATTAGAAATATTGTGATGCTCTCTTTACGATAATTCCATTTTCACTGAGTTTTGAGAAATTTGAATTTTTTCCTTGTCTTTATCTGTTGAGGCCATTCTGAGCATCGTGAGTTGTCTCTATGAGTTTCGAGTTGTTCTTATCCTGCTCTGGACCCTTTTTGGATCACGGATTCCCACTGAGAGATTTTTGGACCACCGAAATATTTCATCAATCAGCATGTAAGTGAGGGAATAGTCCCATCACTTTGTCCTTTTCAATCCACTTTTCCTTTCTTGTATGTGTGTCCTCTAATCCTACTCGAAGATAATCAACATTATCCCTGCATGAATTCCTCATCCTTCTGTCCAGGATGATATCTTCCTGTAACTCATCAAAGTACTCAAGTGAAAAATCATCAATTGAAGGTATTGAAACTTACTCATTCTGATCCTTGATCATGGGAGGCTCAAAAAGTTTTGAGTTCTCTATGTTCAGAACTGAGTAAATATGCATATAAGGTGGAAGATATAGATGAAAAGCATTGGTACCACTTTTATCCAAGGTAGTGAAGGTTCCATAACGAATGGGATTGAGTTTCTTCCCTTCACCCTTCAATCTCTCCTTACTGATGTGAATCCATACCCGGTCTCCAACCTGAAACTGATGATCAACCCTGTGCTTGTCATGTTGAGCTTTGTACTATGCTCGACTTTTCTCCAATTGTTCCCTGACTGCTTGGTGCACTTGTTGGATCCTATAGATGAACTTCCGGGCTCTGTCCTTTATTCATTCTTCATTCATATGGGCATCTCTCCCATAGATAAAGTCTAAAGTAACCTTGGGTAGGTACCTAAAACATGTCTCAAAATGTGAACTCTGAGTGGAGGAATGTAAATCTTGGTTTTAAGCATGTTGTACATAGGGTATCTTTTCATCCCATAACATGGGATGCTTGTTGCAGTAGCCTCAAATAAAAAGTACCACTGTTATGTTTACCACCTCTGTCTTTCTGTCGATCTGTGGATGGAAATAAATGCTCCTCTTCAATTTTTTGTTCATCATTCTCCACAAGCTAGTCCAAAATTTCCCAATGAATTGAGTATTGTGATAGACAATGGATCTGGGTAACCCAAAGTGAACCCAAACATACTAAAATAAGAGATTAGCAGTCTTCTCAGCAGTGGTCTTGTTTTTACAGGGCATCAAGATACACATCTTTCTGAACCTATCCACTACAACATACAAATAGTCATGACTCTCTTTGGTCATTATTAAACCCCTTACAAAATCCATGGAGATACTTTCCCATGGATGGATGGAACAGGAAGTGGTGAGTATAGCCCCAATTTTCTATTAGTGGGATTACAAGTAGAACACATCACACACCCCTTTACATATTTAGTTACAATTGATTTCATTTGAGGCCAGTAACAAAACCTATGCAAATGAGCCATACATTTTCCTACCCCAAAATTCCTAGACACAAGAGAAGTGTAATCTTGTCATATTACATGGAATCGTTCACTTGTAGGAATGATTTGCTTTCCAAGATGGTAGAGTAGTTTTCCCCATAGAAAATAGTTCTCTACCTGTGCACCATGGGTTAGATTCTCATATACTTCATTAAAATCTTCATCGATGGAATATTATTCTACATATCTATCATGAGATAAATAAGTATTCTTCAAAATAATAAAATCAACAATAGGAGGTCTAGAAAACATATCAGTTACCTTGTTACTTGTACCCTTTTTGTACTTAATTGCCAAATGAAATTGTTGTAGAAAGCCCATCCATTTGTAGTGTCGATAGTGTTGCAATTTGGTATATGGTTCGAGATACTATAAGGGTTGATTATCTATATGTATGATTGTTTCCTTCCCTAACAAGTAGTGCTTCCATTTATTTACTCTTTGGACTAATGCATACAACTCTTTATCATATGTTAACAACATATTGGTTAAACGTTTCATAGTGGTAATAGATAGGCTTATGATATTGCATCAATATGACACCCATGCAATATCCACTGGCATCTGTCTTGATCTCAAAAGGATGTTGAAGATTCGACAGTGCTAATATTGGTGTGGTACTGATCTTCTCCTTCAAAGTGTTGAAAGTGTTTTGTTTCTTTCCTTCCCACTGAAAAGTGTTCTTCACACTAGTTTAGCCATGCAAAGGAGCAACTCTAAAGGAGAAGTTTGAAATGAACCTCCTCCAATATTGGACTACACCTAAGAATATTTGGACCTCGGTTACACTTTTTTTCTTGGGCCAATTTACAATTATATCAATTTTGGAAGTGTTAGCACTCGGTAAATTTCCTAGAGGTTGACAACAGAAGAAATCTACTAAGGTAACTTTATCCAACTGCTTTTGAAGCTGGGATCTAGCCCTTCCAACTTTAGAGAAGGATCTCTCTATATGATTTAGATATGGTCCAAATTTTAAATATTAGGCTAGGTAAATAAATAGGTCGGTTTTTGTTGTCACAGTGTTTGTAGAGTTGGTTGAGACAGTCTACACATCCATTGGGCTATGAGGTCTGTGTCTTAAATAAAATATGAAATCCAAACCAGAAACGCAAAGGGAAACTTTCACAGGGCGAGATAATATAATCACTGGATTCTTCAGTAGCATAAATGATGAACAACATAAAAGATGAGAAAGATAATTTCAACAAAGAAGCAGTTAAGAATTTATTTATTGAAAACACCAGAATATAAAACACTAAAATATTTCGAGTCAGAAACATGGTATACGAGATAAATCCTACAACTTTCGCTACTTCTAAAGATTAGATCCAGAAAACACTATGATAACAAAGCTAGAATAACTTTCAACTTAGAGAGAAAAACATCACTCGTGAATAGACGCAAAAATCCTGTAAAAGTGCCTCCTTTTTATTAATGGAAGATCTCTTCAAAAATATTACAGTCTGATAGCCTTAGGGTGTGAAGATCAACAACCCTCAATACTTCAAAAGGTGAAGTATTTATAACTCAAATTACAAACGATCATGTCATTAATGACCAGGACGTTCTAAATCTATTTTTAGCCTAGCTAACTTAACAAATTTCCTAAATCTAGGAACTGCTTGATGATGTGGTGTAACTGCACGCTGATTTCTGGGTGGACTGTTGATGAAGCCTCTACATGACCTCATCTGACTGAACAACTAACTGGACTGGGACATCTCATCTTCTACTCAATCAGATCATAGAGTTCCTCCCATCGGAGATGACTGGGCACGTTGACTTTGAGTAGCCTTCGATACACTTCATCCATTTCTGTGTACTTGGCGAAGGTAGGTTTGGTGAGGAAGATGTATTGAATCTCGTGTTGGATATTGATGTACCACTGAAGGGCATATAGGAATGCCTTTCCAGTGATGCTCCCTTGAATTCCTGCAAAATTTGAACTGTCCTTAGCCACATCGACCAATCTCTTCTTGTAGTCTGGGAGTGTCATCAATTTATCATTGATTACCTTCAGACCAGGAAGACCTTTCTTCTGGAGAGCCTCAATCTTACTGAAGAATATTTGTACCCCTAGGTCCATGGCCTGAACCTTTTCTTCCAACTAAAGCATTAATCCTCTCTTGGTCAAAACTCTTTTGACCTCAAGGACGGTCTCTGTTCTATATTCAATTTTCAGCTCTTCCAATTCTTCCCTGGTCTTAGAATTCAGGAATTTGATGATCTAGTTCGCCTGTGTTGGCATCTCTCCCAATTCTAATCTAATATTCTCAATGGCCTGCTTGCTTCTTTGTACCAATTCATTCTTCTTGAACATGATCTGTATCATGGGCCATATCTCATTCATGGACTTGGTGATGTCTGTCCATACACTTTCTTTAACCTCGGCCAAAGCTTTTCCTGCCACTGTTTGCTTCCGGAGCTATTGTAACTCCTGTTTGAGCTAACCTGTCACCCGCTTTTCCTTGGAGATGATGGTATGAAAGGAGGATTTGAGTTCCTGAAGGTTCTCAATCTCCTTTTTTAGCCTGCTGATCTCTGTTTCCTGCAAGTTCATCTTTTCCATAGACTTGGCCAGGTCGGCTCTCTTCTCCAGGGATGTCAATGGAGTTGTTGATGGGACCTCTGTCACTGGTGCTGTGCTCACTCCTGAAATTGGAATAGCACTCAATGGAATGACCTCCATTGGTTTCAGTTGCTCTTTCTCTTTTACTAGTTTTTCCATCTCAGCCTCCATCTCCTTTAGCTATGCATTCTTCTCCATGAGTAGCTTGATAATTTCATCTTTCTCTCCTTCTTTCTCTGCTATCTTCTTCGCCTGTGAATCCTCTATGGGCAAGAGCTTCAGTTGTTTCCTCAAGGAGGATATGTCAGCATTCTTCTTCTTTATCACTTCCTCAGTTGCTTTCACGTTCGCAGGATCGTAACCGATCTTGAGGACCAGCTCCTCCAAAGTCTTGATCCTATTGTCCTTGGAAAAGGATGACATCTTTTCCAACTTCAGTTGTGTTTGAAAATTGTTTAGGGACACTTGCAGTTTGGACGCAGTAGTGGAAGCATGCGCCAACGTGTAAAAGATCATTTCCCCTGTCTGCTTGTGCAGATCCATCTGATCGGTCGAATTCACATCCTTCGTCTGGAATTCGAAGGTGGCCCTCTTGTAGTCAGTGATCACCTTTGGATCTAGTACCTATGCCTGGAGGAATGCCATATGCATTCGGCCCTTCTCGGTGTCAAATGCTGACAGCAGCCTATGTTGCGCAGTCGTCGTCTGCTTCTAGAACTGGGCGCAAGTACTATTGGTCAAGGTCTGGTTCCTTTTCTTGATCAGCTCATACTTTTCGAAGATACTTAGCTTTGGTCCCACCTTGCCTAACTGGGTGGTCAATGGAGAATCTATAGATTTTTTTGGCACTTCTGAGGTTATGAACTTATGGAGGCTTGAACCGAAGGGTGGCCTATCAACCTTGGTCACTGTTGTAGACGTGGCTTCTTTTCCTCCGGTCGGGCCAGGAACTGACATAGTCTTAGGCCTCTTAGTATGCAGTTGGAACTCTTTGGACGATACCTCCGTGACATGTGGAGATAACTCTTGCCTAGGCCTTTTCTCTTTCGGGACCTGTGGCATGGTGGTTTGCGACATAGTGGCTGGGGGATCCTGCTGTTCTACTTCGATCAATGAGTTAGGATCCCGAGCTGTCTGATTTGTGAACTTCTCAACCTCACGCCTGGACTCATGAACATATGGGATTTTTTTGTTCTTCACCCTCATCTGTGAGATGATCCCACATGGATCATAATGCCATGGGAAGCTCATGGAGAACTTCATTTCCCCCAGCATCTTGTCTGCTTCTTCCCCAGCACCACGATTGTTGCAGATGAAGGAGCCAATCTGCCCCTTGATTCTAAGCTGCTACTTTTTCTTCAGTGACACAAAATGAATATCATCGGAATTTATTATCTGCCTTATATATTCCAAAGAAAAAATTCTGACAGGCAGATACTTGGGAAGCTTATACAGTGCCAACTCGCACCCATATACTTTGATCTCAGTGTAATCTTGATACAAATACCAATCCCTTGTCTTTGTGTTATTAGAGAGATGCAGGATCCTCTGGACTTCATCATTTATCCAAGGCTCGGGCCTATCGCCTAGCATACTTACCACAGGGTGGTAGAACTAATCAATGAACTCCTTGAAACTGAACTCTGTGGAGTTGTGCTTGAGCAAGGAGGTCCATTTTGTCACTGTCTGGGGTCTTCCATCTCCATCCATCTTCTGCATGGAAAAAATGAACTTGTCCGCTTGGAAAAAGACGAACAAGTATGCCAATATGGACGAGTATCTGAACATGCCTTCCGTGGCGAAATTCACGAACTGTTCATGAGTATTGTCTGCAAGAAAAGTGCTGAAATAAAACTGGGTGGTGGGATTTTTATCGGTAGAGAAGATGGATAGAAAGCGCGGAATGGGTTCATCTACCCACTGATCAGAATAGTATCCTAACAAAGAACAAAGGGATGAGATGACCTGGTTTCCTTTAGTTGAGAACATGGAAGACGGATAAGGAGGATTTTTGGAGGGAAATTGAGTGGATGGGGTGAGGAAAAGCTCTAGTATTTGAGCTCTTTGGGGGAAGGTCATTTTCTGGTATAATTCTGTAAGAATTTCCAGGTTGAAGGGTGATGCAGAGTTAGCTCAGGGGATTTGCATCATTTGGTCGATGGATTCAGCCATGATGAGGAAAAGGATCTGTGAATTTGGGCTTGGCACTTGAGTGTGAGATTTGGAAAATGGTGAATTTGAGGAAAGAGGTAAAGGGGTAAGTTTGACTCCCAGAGTCCAATCTCATCACTTTGGTCTAGGAAGAATTCCTTGAGCCATGAATGAAGGTCTGCGAAATCAAAATCACACTTTGTATCTGTGATTAATCGGTCTTTGTCGACCAGTGGGATCCTGTCAAGGTTGACAAGACACGGGAGAAACAGATTCTCCTCTCGTTCCGCTTGTTTGGACTTTGGCGCCATTTCTGCAACAGTACCTGAAAGACAAACAACGTTAGTGGGGGCGACTGAATGTGGATGAGGGAAACTGACTGTAACGGAGAAGTAAACGGTGTAAAAAAATCTCTGGTGTGATGAGTAATAAATGGTGAGGAAAGGGAGAATGAGGGTAGTTTTGAGTAAACGGGTGTCCGTTGGGCGTGGGAGACAAGTTAGCTGGATAACGGATAGGTTATCCAGTAATAAATGGCCAATGAATCATTTGGGATGTGAGATGGCAGGTGACGGTAACTGAGGGAATACAGACAGGTGACGTGGCAGTGATCAATTGGGATAAAAATCATGGTGATGGGGCTTGCCGCGAGCGACTGAGGGGAAAGGACTGACATAAGTTTATGGGACATGACCCTTTTCAGAAAGGTGGACAGTGACGTCAAGATTTGATGAATGTATGTAACACAGTAGGCGGTGATGGAACTCGGGACCATTAAATTGATGCCACGTATAAAGAGGGGCCCGCTAGAGAGAAGATTCCATTTCGGACCCCCCCCCTCGGTTAAAAGCAGATCAGTCGGGGGGGGTCTGAAAAAAAATTTGAGCCATTGATCTGAGTGCTTGTTTCATGGCCGCAGATCTTTGCACGCTTTTTACCACTCATTCCGGACCCCCCCCCTCCATTAAAGGAAAAACGGAAGGGGGGGTCCAAAATCCAATGTTGACCGTAGATATGTGCACTCGATCCTGGGTCGTCCAGATGCGCGCGGGTCTTATCAGCAATTTCGAACCCCCCCCCCCTCCATTAAATGTAGAACGGTCGGGGGGGTCCGAAAAAATATTTTCACCGTAGATCTGGGTGCCACCATCAGGACCATTGATATGTGCAAGGAGAATAAGTGGGGAGCGGAAAACACATGCGCCGGGGAAAACTTAGGATAAATGCATTTTATGGGTTTTTTCCAAGGCTCTTCATGTCAACACCACCAAGGGGTTAGGCAAACGACCTTTTAAGTATCTGAAACATGGTGCAACACTTACATCAAACTGATTCTTATTGAAATGAAGCAACAAAGCAACTAGCCTATATTCTAACCTAGCTTCCTATGACAATTAACCCAGATTAGACTGTTGGGTTAAGAAATTACTCTACCCTGGGGCTATCTGACCATGATTAGACAGTCTGGCCAGATTTATTCACTAATCTAACCTAGACACTTTGGCTAAGATTAAACTGTTTAGCCAAAACTCATTCACTACCCTATCAACATAAATTTAAAAAGAAATTGGCCATGCTTGAAAGGTATGGACCAAGTTACTATTATTGCATGGGGCTTATATTGAAATTATTTTATGCCCTCTTTTATTTTTCTTTTCTTTTTTTCTTTTCCTTTTTCTTTTTCTTTTATTTTCTTTTTCTTTTTTCTTTTTCAAATTATTTGCAGAATGAAAAATCATTTGTCAACAAAAAACACTATAGATAGATAATATCTCAGTCACCAATTGATCCTATAACTTATAGGGTGATAACAAAGGCTCCACCTGGGGATGGTACTTGCCCTGTGAAGTGCCAAGAATCCTAGTTCGTGTCATTCTGAAAATTTCTGCCTAGTGGCCTTCGTTGGTTTTATTCTCAAAAATTGGAAAAACAATGGTCAACAGCTTAGGGCCTTCTCTTCGGGCTTCAACCAACTGACTTATGTTATTCACTCAGAAAATGCAAGCAAAAAATAAAAATGGTATGTACAATGGTGAGTGAAACTCGAGTCTCTACTGAGGTGGCACATAATGCTTCAACATTCTGCCATTTACAGGTCCTCCTAGCAGATCTGTCCCATCAGCGTTGTTTAGCATGAAAGTGTTGTTTCCCCTGAATGCTTGAATCATGTATGGTCCTCTCAACAAACTGTCAAATTTTCCATGCTTTCCCTTGTCTTCATTTCCGACTTCCCATCTCAGCACCAAATCTCCTAGCTCAAAATCATCTTCCTTGGTTCTTTTGTCAAAACTCTTCTTGATGCTTTCTTGGATTACCTGAGTCTTGTTGAAAATGTCTTCCCTAGACTGTCGTAACTGGATCATCTGGTTGATCCTTCTCTGTGAGTCATTTGGATTGTCTTGTACATATTGAAGCAACTTCATGACGGGGACTCCTAAGGAAGTGGGGAAAACTGCTTCTATGCCATAGACCAGCTGGTATGGTGACATACCAATTGACCTTTTGGTGGTTAGTCTGTCAGCCCACAGGGAAAACACCAACTTGTTATGCCATGATTTCTTGTTTTCCTACAATGTCTTCTTGATGATGTTCACCAAGGTTTTGTTTGAAGATTCCTCCAGCCCATTCCCCTGAGGGTAGTAAGTTGTGGAATGTCCCAAACCAATGTGATACTGGTTGCAGAAATCTATGAGTTTCTTCGACCGAAAAGCAGCTGCATTATCAGTTATAATCTTTCTAGGACATCCAAAGCGAGACAAGATATTATTTTCAAGGAATTTGATAATAACAGAGTCAGTGGCTTGCCTTCTTGGTACCGCTTCGATCCATTTGGTAAAATAATCGGTGGCAGTGAGAATTCACCTGTGTTGGCTTGAAGAAGGGGGGTGTATTTCTCCAATTAAGTCCAATCCCCATTGTTGGAAAGGGGCTTCAACAGAGATAGGTTTCAGGGGGAGAGGAAGGAGTTTCCTTTTTCCTTCAAACAGCTGACATTGATGACATGCAATCACTTTATGATGTACATCAATGAACAGGGTGGGCCAATAGAAACTAGCTCTGAGGATTTTGTTGGCTGTGACCTTCCAGTTCAGATGGCCACCACATTCTCCTGCATGAAATTCTTGTAACACTTTCTCAGCTTCATCTTTCAATAAACAATTTAACAGAATACCTTCAGGATCTTTCCAATACAGATTGCCTTCTAGAATACATAATTTTAAGTCTTTCAACTTTAAAAATCTAGCTTTAGTCTTAGTCAAACCAAGGGGAGCTTGTAAATTTTGCAAAACGAATATAAGGTCTGCGTACCATGGAGAGTTGAGAAATACCTCTCTCACGCTTGGAGTCGCCATCTCTCCCTGTTCATCTACTGCAGCTAAAAAATTAATGTCAAGAGCATGGAAATTAGATTCAGCGATTAATTTAGCAAGGCCTTGACCTTTAATTAGTTTCGTAGGCTTAATCTCTATGTCGTTTTCTAAAATGACAGCAATCCATTTTCCTCTTCTTCCATCCGAATTGTCCTGGGTCAAAATGTCTTTTACTACCGCATTCAGAACATATGCAATGGTATGGGAATGGAGAATGTAGACCCTAAAATCTTTTATAGCTTTTACTAAGGAAAAAGCTTGTTTCTCCATTATCTTGTAATTCAGAGCAGTGTCTCTTAATGCTTTACTAAAGAAAGCTATGGGTTGTTCATACCCTTCGATGCTCTTTTGTAGTAAGATTGTTGCTATAGTATGTTCAGAAGTGAAAGAAAAAAGATAGAAATCCTTAGTAAAATCAGGACTGATCAAGACAGGGGCCTCTGTGAGTGCTCGTTTGACTTGTTCGAAATACTGTCTAGACTCAGTGTCCCATTTTATTTTTACATGCTTTTTTAACATATTTGTAATTTTTCTGAGGAGCTCTGCCAGATTGGGAATGAATCTGCGTAGAAAGTTTATTCTCCTGATAAAGGACTGTAATTCTTTAATGTTTCTTGGGTGTTCTAATTTTTGTATGGCCTCGATTCTGCTAGGGTCTATTTTGATTCCGTCCTTGGAGATGATGTGTCCTAGAAGTTTGCCTTCCTCTAGTCCGAAAAGGATTTTCTTAGGATTTAAAGAAATCCCAAACCTTCTACATTTCTCGAAGACTCGTCTGAGGTGTCGCAGGTGTTCATCATCAGATCAGGAAAACACAGTTACATCATCCAAATAGATGACAATAAACTTACCTGATTCTTCCACAAAGGCGATATCCATCGCTCTTTGGAAAGTGGCTCTAGCGTTCATCAAACCAAAAGGCATTTTCACATACATGAAAGTTCCCCATGGTGTGGTGAAAGCGGTTTTGTCTTGGCCATCCAGGTGAACTAGGACTTGATTATAACCCGAGAACCCATCCAGCAAAGAGATTCGACTGGATCCGACACTACCCTTTGAAGGATGTGGTCCATTTTTGGCAAGGGGTAATTATCCTTCACGGAGACTTTATTCAGATTTTGGAAATCTATGCAAAGTCTAATTTCCCCAGATTTCTTACGTGTAGGGACCAAATTAGAGACCCATTTGGAAAAATGCAACGGGACTATGATTTTGGCATCATACATTTTTTTTATTTCCTTTTCTATTAGAGGGAGTAACTTGGGATTTATCCTCCTAAGTTTCTGTCTGAACGGTTTTTGGTCTTCTTTTATTGGAATCCTGTGTTGTATGATGTTGGTATCATAAGATTTCAAATCCTCATAACCCCAGGCAAAGAAATTCAAATATTGTTTGAACAACTCAATGTATTTGAGTTTTTTCTCAGGGGGTAATGATTTAGACAATTTGACTATCCTAGGTTTCTCTTCGGTCCCTATATTACAGTCTTCTACCTCTTGTCCATTGGCTTCAATTTTTTATTTTTTGGCTACGTTGTTAAAATCAAACAAGTCCTCTAAAGGAATTAGGCCCCTAGTAAAACGTTACTTTTCAAATGCAGCATATCAGTCTCCATCTCATCATCGCCTAATTCTCCCGAATCTACGCTATTTACACTATCAATTTCAAAATCAGATCTATTTACATTTTCATCCGCGTTCTCTAAATCTATATTTGTACATTCAAAATCATTTTTACACTGCAAAAAGTCTTTGATTTGATCATCATTACCAAAAACTTGCCAGTACCTGATATTCTCGGGAATGGTTGGTCTGCATTTCACCTCTACCATGTATGGGAGTGTCGAGTGGAAAGGAATCTTACATGTGGTTGTTGATGTAGCCAATCCATCCGCCAAAATGTTTTGTCCCCTCGGCATTACCTGCAAGTCAACTTTAGTGAAACATCTAAGGGCATAAAGAATAACATTCCTATAAGCTCTAAGACATGGGTGTTTCACAGTGTACTCACCTTTGATTTGCTTGATTATCAACTCATAATCACCTCTTACCATAATCTGTTTAGCACCAAATCTTTTCAAAAGCTTCAGACCGAGCATCAAGGCTTCATACTCGACAATATTGTTAGTGCATTGGAAATTTAATTTGTAAGAATGTTTTTCTGAATAACTTTTTTTGTGATTATGCAGCCAAACTCCTACTCCGACTGCTTCTTTGCTTACTGCTCCATCAAAATCCATGCTCTAGAAATATGCCGGTAATTCTTCAGTTATCATGTTTTTCATCCTTGCTACCTCACTGATTTCTTGGCCTTCATCCGGACTAGATGTATCTTCTGCTAGTTGGGGGTTTCTCGCTCCTGTGTCACCATCGTTATACAGGATAAAAGAATCCAAGTCAGAATGCGTGGAGTAAAGAGGATAGTTGTGTGGTTTTTCCTGGCTACTGACCATGTATTTGATCAATGTTTCTCTGTATAGCCTTCTTTGTTGCCCGAAAACTAGGATAGTGGCATAAGACATATCTAGCTACAGGGTACCTCTCAACTTAGCCCCCCAAGACCGGGATAGCAACATCTCATACTTCAGAGGGATGTCGGCAACTACCACATCCATTACCATGATCTTTGCAGGAATCTGAACCAAGGTGATACATAGGTCCTTTATCAGACCAATGCATCTAACTTTACTGGAGTCGAATGAATGTAGATTTTTATAAGGTCTGGTGACCTCCAGTCCCAGTTTCTCCATCACTGCTTTAGGCATCAGATTGTGGGAAGCACCTGAATCCATCATAGCATTATGCAAGATCAGGTCATGTATGTTTAGACTGATGTAAAAAGGAGCGACATCACCATTATCGTCTCGACCATCTACTTCAGGTCCGAACAGAAGTTCAGGTTGATCATCTGTAAGGTTCACGGTATCTGAATGATTTTTTGATCCAATGGTTAAGGCCTTCGTGCCTATGTTAGGTTCAATGGTCAGTGCTTTAATCACCTGTGAATGATAAATGTCTTTGTTCATCAATGCAGAAAGCGGAATGGGAATTTTTACTTTGGCTAGTTCCCCCTCAAGGATGAAAGGTGTAGGAGTTCTTCCTTGGCTCATCAATTCTGGTTTGTCCACCATACTCTTCTGGCCAGAAGTATTTGGTGGATTAATAGGTGAGACCTTGGGTTGTGATGATCTTTTCATAATAGTAAGGCTTTTCTTCACGGGAACTTCGACAGTGCTCTTTTCAGGAATCTTCTCGGAAGATGGCTCAGAGGCCTTCTTAGTTTCAATCACCTTCTTCATTTCAATCGTCTTTTTTGGGGAACTCCCTTCTGTATTTTTACTCCATAGGTTATACTGTCGGTGTACCTCCAAAATGGCATTTTCAAATGCATGCTATTCTGCATCTTCAGCTTCTTCACTTACTTTTGTTTGATTGAGAAGAAAAAGTTCTTGCTCTTCTTGGGTAAGGAAAATAGCTTTGTTATCGTGAATGCCCATGAGATTTATGTGAGTATCCTCTAGTTCCTCAATCACTTCCTCCCCTTCATTAGCATAATTTTCTTGTAGGGGAGGTTTGATCTGCTGATCCTAACCTCTCTGCTCTCTTTGATCCCTAGGATCTCTCTATCTGATTTGAGGAGGGTTTCTCCTGAAGTTAGGATTCCGAAGCTGAGGAGCAGGTGGGTTGTCTCTTGGGGGATTTCTTTCTGACATAGTAAGTCTTTCCATCATTCTTTCCATTTCTCTATCCAAGGAATCCAATTTGGAATCCGAGGTTGATTTGGAAGGTTTTTCTTTAATTGTGACTCTCCTCTCTGACCTCTGACATGCCCTTTTTGCCAACAGATTGGCTTCCACACTTATTGCTCTTTTCTGCATATCTTCCAGGGTGGTAGAATTTATTTCCCTTAGTTGATATGACATGTCAGCATCAAAACCATCAGGGAATTTTATCAATGCCAAACCCTATGGAGGTTTGATTTTAGTTGGGATTGCATTGTACAGGTTATTGAAACGAGTGCAGTAATCTTGTACTGTCTCACCTTGATTTCTTCTAATATTTTCGTATTCTGACAATATTTGTAGAGGGTTTTTCTTTACCTCCCATCTCTCTAGAAAACTCTTTTGGAATGTGGTAAGGTCAAGGATGGAGGCAGCACGTAAACCTTTGTACCATTTTTTACCGTCACCTGTCAAACTTTGGGCAAACAGTCTCATTTAAACGTCAGCCTCATCTACTTCATGCAGATCAAAATAATCATTCATTTTATCAACATGTTGCTATGCACTCAAAGGTCCTGTTGCATCGAACTGTGGAAGTCTCGTTTGATATTCTTGGGGCCTGGCATGAAGAGGGGCAGCCAACACCAAGGGAGAATATCTAGCCACCATGATGGGCGAAGGAGGTGTGATAACTGACCGGAGGATCAGTGAGGTAGTGACTGAAGACGAGGACGAGGAGGGACTGGATAGTACTGAGGGAGTGGTTTGCGGTTTAGCAGTGGGAGGCAAAAATTCTAGGGTTCGGGGTTGTAGAACGGTTGGGTCGAAAATGGTTTCAGTCACAAAACTATCGGACCGTGTTCTAACCAGGCTTTGTTAGGAAAAAGTGTGAAAGTTAGGGTTTTGAAAGGAAACAGGTTCCCCTGAAAAGGAAAGGGACTTATGCAAGGGAGTATGACTCACTGAACCTTCAGCTACAGTCTTTTTCCTAAGCAATTTTTCTGGGTTATCTGTCACTGTCGTAGGTTCTGGGTTTGGATGAGATCGAGTATAAACTTTCTTGGGAGCCAGATTTATTTTTGATTTTTATATATATATTTTTTAGTTTTGTGAGTCCGAAAATAATATGTACAAATTTAATCAACCTCTAAACATTACTTTCTTCTCAAATTTGCAATCTTTCAGGAATAGACTTTCTTTTAGGGAAAGAAAACGTGAAGTTATAAATTTTATATGTTCTTCCCCAGTACGGTCGCCACTATGTTAGCACTCGGTAAATTTCCTAGAGATTGATAACAGAAGAAATCTACTAAGGTAACTTTATCCAGCCTCTTTTGAAGCTGGGATCTAGCCCTTCCAACTTCAGAGAGGGATCTCTCTATATGATTTAGCTATGGTCCAAATTTTAAATATTAGGCTAGGTAAATAAATAGGTCGGTTTTTGTTGTCACAGTGTTTGTAGAGTTGGTTGAGACAGTCTACACATCCATTGGACTATGGGGTCTGTGTCTTAAATAAAATATGAAATCAAAACCAGAAACGCAAAGGGAAACTTTCACAGGGCGAGATAATATAATCACTGGATTCTTCAGTAGCATAAATGGTGAACAACAGAAAAGATGAGAAAGATAATTTCAACAAAGAAGCAGTTAATAATTTCTTTATTGAAAACACTAGAAGATAAAACACTAAAATCTTTCGATTCAGAAATAGGGTATACGAGATAAATCCTGCAACTTTCGTTACTTCTAAAAATTAGATCCAGAAAACACTATGATAACAAAGCGAGAATAACTTTCAACTTAGAGAGAAAAGCATCACCAGTGAATACACGCAAGAATCCTATAAAAGTGCCTCCTTTTTATTAATGGAATATCTCTTCAAAAATATTATAGTCTGATAGCTTTAGGGTGTGAAGATCAACAACCCTCAATACTTCTAAAGGTGAAGCATTTATAACTCAAATTACAAACGATCCTATCGTTAATGACCAGGACGTGCTAAATCTGTTTTTAGCCTAACTAACTTAACAAATTTGCTAAATCTAGGAACTTCTTGATGATGTGGTGTAACTGCACGCTGATTCTTGGGTGGACCGTTCATGAAGCCTCTACACGACCTCATCTGACTGGACAACTGACTGGATTGGGAAAAATCGTCTGCTACTCGATCAGATCATAGAGTTCCTCCCATCGGAGATGACTGGGCATGTTGACTTTGAGTAGAAATCGATACACTTCATCCATTTCTGTGTACTTGGCGAAGGTAGGTTTGGTGAGGAAGATGTATACAATTTCGTGTTGGATACTGATGTCCCACTGAAGGGCATCTAGGAATTCCTTGCCAGTGATGCTCCCTTGAATTCCTGCAAACTTTGAACTGTCCTTAGCCACATCGGCCAATCTCTTCTTGTAGTCTGGGAGTGTCATCAATTTATCATTGATTACCTTCAGACCAGGAAGACCTTTCTTTTGGAGAGCCTCAATCTTACTGAAGAATATTTGTACCCCTAGGTCCATGGCCTGAACATTTTCTTCCAGCTGAAGCATTAATCCTCTCTTGGTCAAAACTCTTTTGACCTCAAGGATGGTCTCTGTTCTGTCTTCGATTTTCAGCTCTTTCAATTCTTCCCTGGTCTTAGAATTCAGTAATTTGATGATCTCGTTCACCTGTGTTGGTATCTCTCCCAATTCTGATATGATATTCTCAATGGCCTACTTGCTTCTTTGTACCAATTCATTCTTCTCGAACATGATCTGTATCATGGGCCATATCCGTTCATGGACTTGGTGATGTCTTTCCATACACTTTCTTTAACCTCGGCCAAAGTTTTTCCTGCCACTGTTTGCTTCCGGAGCTGCTGTAAATACTGTTTGAGCTGACCTGTCACCTGCTTTTCCTTGGAGAGGCTGGTCTGAAAGGAGGATTTGAGTTCCTGAAGGTTCTCAATCTCCTTTTTTAGCTTGTTGATCTCTATTTCCTGCAGGTTCATCTTTTCCATAGACTTGGCCAGGTTAGTTGTCTTCTCCAGGGATGTCAATGGAGTTGTTGATGGGACCTCTGTCACTGGTGTTGTGCTCACTCTTGAAATTGGAATAGAAATCAATGGAATGAACTCCATTGGTTTTAGTTGCTCTTTCTCTTTTACTAGTTTTTCCATCTCAACCTCCATCTCCTTTAGCTGTGCATTCTGCTCCATGAGTAGCTTGAGAATTTCATCTTTCTCTCATTCTTTCTCTGCTATATCCTTCGCCTACGAATCCTCTGTGGGCAGGAGCTTTAGTTGTTTCCTCAAGGAGGCTATGTCAGCATTCTTCTTCTTTATCATTTCCTTAGCTGCTTTCACATTCGCAGGATCGTAACCGATCTTGAGGACCAACTGCTCCAAAGTCTTGATCCTATTGTCCTTGGCAAAGGACGATATCTTTTCCAACTTCAATTGTGTTTGAACATTGTTCAGGGACACTTGCAGTTTGGACATAGTAATGAAAGCATGCACCAACGTGTAAAATACCATTTCCCCTGTCTTCTTGTGCAGATCCATCTGATCAGCCGGATGCACGTCCTTCGTCTGGAATTCGAAGGTGGCCCTCTTGTAGTCAGTGATCACCTTTGGATCTGGTACCTTTGCCTGGAGGAATGCCATATGCATTATTCCCTTATCGGTGTCAGATGCTGATAGCAGCCTATGTTGCGCAATCGACGTCTTCTTCTAGAACTGGGCACAACTACTGATGGTCAAGGTCTGGTTCCTTTTCTTGATCAAGTCATACTTTTCAAAGATACTCAGCTTTGGTCCCACCTTGCCTGGCTAGGTGGTCAATGGAGAATCTATATATTTTTCCAGCAATACTGAGGTTATGACCTTATGGAGGCTCGAACCGAAGGGTGTCTATCAACCTTGGTCACTGTTGTAGACGGGGCTTATTTTTCTCTGGTCGGGCCAAGAACTGACATAGTCTTAGGCCTCTTAGTATGCAGCTGGAACTCTTTGGACAATACCTCCATGACAGGCGGAGATAACTCTTTCCTAGGCCTTTTCTCTTTCGGGACCTGTGGTGTGGTGGTTTGTGACACAGTGGCCGGGGGATCCTGTTGTTCTACCTCAATCAATGAGTTAGGCTCCTAGGCTATCTGATTTGCGAACTTCTCGACTTCAGGCCTGGACTCATGAACATATGGGATGTTTTTGTTCTTCACCCTCATCTCTGAGATGATCCCACATGGATCATAATTCCATGGGAATCTCATGGAGAACTTCATTTCCCTCAGCATCCTGTATGCTTCTTCCCCAGTGCCATGATTGTTGCAGATGAAGGAGCCAATCTGCCCCTTGATTCTAAGCTGTTGCTTTTTCTTCAGTGACACAAAATGAATATCATCGGAATTTATTATCTGCCTTATATATTCCAAATAAAAAATTCTGACAGAAATATACTTGGGAAGCTTATACGGTGCCAACTCACACCTGTATACTCTGATCTCAGTGTAATCTTGATACAAATACTAATCCCATGTCTTTGTGTTATTCGAGAGATGGAGGATCCTCTGGACTTCATCATTTATCCGAAGCTTGGGCCTGCCGCCTAGCATACTTACCACAGGGTGGTAGAACTGATCAATGTACTCCTTGAAACCGAACTCTATGGAGTTGTGCTTGAGCAAGGAGGTCCATGTTTGTTATCCACATTTTTGGTTATCGAAATGATGACATGATAATGACATGATGATGGAAGATCTAACTCTTCTTTAAGATCATTTTCATGAAGAAAGTTACACTTGTCAGCTTCTCAAAATCACACTTTTGAAGATAGTACGCAGGCTGCATATATATTGTCCTGCAGAAATACTTGATTTCCGCAGGTTGCATTCAGTCTGACTGCGGACTTTCCACACTGTGTTAATGGTCAGGGTGCGGAAATGTTTCTTAAGGGAGAAAATGAATAAGTTCTCGATCCTTCTAGAAGGAATCTTCTAGAAGGATGA
>ML779803.1:193263-221644 GCA_009831015.1 Picea engelmannii
TGCCTATGTTTGTTTGACTATCCCCTTTATAAGTTGAGGGGTCTAAGTGGTGCAGTATTTAGAGCATGCATAACATCATTCTTGAGAAGGAAAATGACTTTCCCCACATCCAAAACCTTACAATGAAAAATTTAGCTCAAATGTGCGGCCTTTAGTATGGACAGAGGCGCGTGTGGCGCCTGCGCGCGGACCGTATTAAGAACCAAAGTGCATGCGCGCGTCTGTGGGGTGGAATATCGGCGCGCTTGTGATAAGTTACCAAGAAAGAAACTCTGGATGGATTTCTCTCGATTCTCCTGTGAATCGACTGGTTAGCAGGTCGGCGGAGGCTAGTTTGTGTCCCTGCAAGTTAATAAAACCAAAAGGAAAGCAAATAAAACCCAAATGAGGGAGGATTTGATACCTAACTCCCCAGTGGAGTCGCCAGTCTATTTGCGTTCAAATGGTCACCAGGTGAGCAAATAGAGAGCGCTTGCATACCCTGTTGGGTTTAGCAAGGCAGAACAACTGTGGAGCATGGGGTTAAAGAAACAAAACAAACTACAATCTAATATTAACTGAAAACAAATTGAAACTGTGAAAATAAACAACAAACATCAAACATCAAACACAAAACACAGGTGTCACCAATGGTTTCAGGCAGGTGTATTGATGAAACCGGAGCACGCTGAAGGAAGAGACCAGAGGCTCCTTCTCCCTCCAACGGAAGGCTCTTTGGGGCCCTCACACTGTTTGCTTTCCTTACAAATGAGAAGAACTGAGCATAGCAGTGAAAGAACTCTCAGTGATGCAGCTGATGGGTTGTTGTTAAAGGAAGAGCCCTTAAACCATCTGAACAGCATAACAGTGCTTAGAATTCCTTGCCAAAACAGTGTATCCTCACGACTTTTTATAGCAACTCCTTGGACAGTCACGTAACCTTCTCAAAGTGTGAACAGGGACCCTTTTAGGGTTTACTTAGGTCATTAACCCACCGATTTTGCGGATCCGGCTCTGATTTGAGAGTCAAATAAACTTGGGAGCCAGTCCGTAAGTGGTTGGGAGGCCAACCTATTCAATTAATGCATCGTTTTAGCAGATGCGCGGGTTTCTGTATTGACAGCCGCGCGTCGAGCGTGCATGCGCGAATAACACATCTTTATCCTGCGCATGCGCGCGCGCACCACACTGTTGTAAAGGGCCTTCAATTTTTGGTTACTTTGTATAGTTTTTGGCCCTTCTGGAGTGCTGTGAAATTAATTCAGTGCCATGAATAACTTCATTGCTATTTTGATGATGCGGAGTTCTTGTCGCCATGTGCAGACGAAATTTCAGTGATAACAGAGGTCCCGGGGTCAAATCCGCGAGCCTCCCCCTTTTGGTTTGATTTTCTGTAATATATATAAATATAGCCAAAATTTTCTCCGCCAACTTTCCCGGTGGTGCTATCCAGGATCCCCACGATTAAAATGGGGCCAAATTTCGCGTGGTCCTCCAGATTTGGCAGACCCGACAATCTTTAATTTTTTTTCAAAATTTGGTTACAGCCTGTCATTGTGCTTTTTTCACCTGCCACATGGCATCCCTTGATTGGGCCACGTGGAAGACTCCCATTCGGTCACGTCATCCTATGCCATGTCAGTGCGATGTCATCACACCACGTCACTATGCCATGTCAGTTCCATGTCATCACACCACGTCACTATGCCATGTCAACATGCCATGTCACCATACGGACCATATGAAATGTGACATGGCACAATCCTATTGGTTCGTGGATTAGTCCGAAAGTTCCAAAACTGGGTGACATGTGGAAACCTCTGGTGCTTCCACGTCACCATGCTGATGTCAGAATGAAAAGTGTCACCTTCTTCTCCTGCCACTTGTGTTGGAAGGATACTGAAGTCACCCGTACAGATGTTGACATCATCCGTATGGATGCTGACATTAGTAGTATGGATGCTCACTCATCTCTTACTGACTGGGATAGGTTGACCAAACTTTGACCACAAATATCTTTCAATCTGTAAATTTGTTTTATGAGTCGTTTGTGCCTTTAGAAATCTTGTGATACGATCTTCTTGATAATGCCATTTTCACTGAGTTTTGGGAACTTTGAATTGTTTTCCCTTTCTCTTTCTGCTGAGGCCATTTTGAACGTATTGAGTTTCCTCTGTGAGTTCTAAGTTGTTCTTAGACTTCATTGGATCCTTTTTGGATCAATTTTCCCAAGGAAAAGAGGAACAATATGGACAAGAAGGCAGTCAAATTTATTTTTAATGGATATGAGGAAGGGATGAAAGGATATAAGCTTTGGGATCTTGCATCAAGGATAACAATGTACAATTGAGATGTTCCCTTCAGAGAAGTCATAGGTAAATCTGATCATGAGGAATTTGTTCACATCAATAATAATCTTGATACAGTGTGGTTTGAAGAAGAAAGAATATGATTTAGATGAGTCAATTGAATCTGAGGAAGAGGTGGAAAATTTGACTCTGGTGATAAGGAGGTCAGAAAGAGAAAGAAAACTAGTCGAAAGGTATAGTCCCCTCAAATTTTGTTACGGATTTGTTTTAAATACCATCGACAATGAACCTAATCCATTCAGTCAGGTAGTCAACTTGACATAGGGTAAACTCTGGAAAGACACCATGGTTGAAGAGATGGAATCCTTGTACAAGAATGAGACATGGTATTTATTCAAGTTACCTAGTGGAAGAAATCGTGTCGGTAGAAAGTGGGTGTTCAAGAAGAACATGAATGTCACAGGAAAATTATAGAAGTTCAAAGCTCGACTGGAAATGAAAAGATATTCCCAATTCGAGGGAGTTGACTTTGGTGATATTTTTTCCCCTTTTGCAAATCTAACTTCAATTAGATTACTAATGTCTCTAGCTGCAACATTCGATCTGGATATATAGGATATGAATGTGAATACAATATTCCTACATGCGGACCTGGAACAATAAGTCTACATGAAACAACCAGAATGATTTCTAGTAAAGGGAAAGAAAGAGTTGGTGTGTAAACTCAAAATATCCCTTTATGGTATAAAGAAATCACCAAGGATGTGGTACCATAAGTCTGACACATACATCCTTAGTTTGAGATTTATGAGAAGCAAAGCTAATCACTGCATATATTCCAAGGTAGAAGGTGGGTGTTTTGTATATGTAGATTCTATGTCAATGACATGTTTCTGATTGGAAACAACATGGGCACAATAAAGTAGGTGAAGAAGCAAC
This sequence comes from Picea engelmannii, assembly GCA_009831015.1. Taxonomy (NCBI): domain Eukaryota; kingdom Viridiplantae; phylum Streptophyta; class Pinopsida; order Pinales; family Pinaceae; genus Picea; species Picea engelmannii. The sequence goes on from ML779803.1 coordinate 196,491, forward strand.
TATTCTCCATGTTCGAAATGAAGGATCTCGATGCAACTAAATTCATTATGGAAATGGATTCATGTTTAATTATACGAAGTATATTGAAACAATTTTGAAATGATTCAACATGCAAGATTGCAAACCAGTGAAGGTGCCAATTCCTTTTGGGAGCAAGAATTACTGTTGAACAATGTCCAAAGAAACATGAATAAATAGATGGCATGGAATATGTTCCCTATGCAAGTGTGTTTGGTATTCTGATGTATGGGATGTTCTGCACTCGGCCAGAAATTTCCCATGTAGTGAGAGTGTTGAGCAGGTACATGTCGACACCTGTAAAGGAGCACTATATAATTTTCAAGAGAGTATTTATGTATTTGTGTGGCAGAAAGAAATATGATATATGATACAAAGGGAAACCTAGAGGTGATAGCGGTAAATTATATGTACATGGATTTGTCAAGGCTGACTAGGCTGGAGATATGGATCGACAAAGTACGACCTAAAAATATGTCTTCAAGATGTTCGATGGAGAAATAAGTTGGATGAGTAAGTGACATGAAGTCGTAGACTTGTCTACAATAGAATTTGAATACATGACGACCACTCATGGAGGAAAAGATGCGATATGGATTCAAAGGTTGTGTTGAAGGATCGGGTTTGAGCAGATAGCTATGAAGGTAACTTGCGACAGTCGAAGCACAATATTTCTGGAAAAGAACCCTGCTTACCATTCAAAGACTAAGCACATTGATGTACAACACTATTTTGTAAGAGACATGGTGCAAAGTAACAAAGTACTACTGGATAAAGTAGACACGTTGGAAAACATAAAAGATTTGTTAACCAATTTTGTGTGTTGTGAAGTTCTTTTGGTGTGGAGAAAAAATGGGCATTTTTTCCCATGGTCTCTGAACGAAATTTCATGAATCTCTTGTTTCATCAAAGAAGAAAACAAGTGGGAGAATGTTGGGTTGTTATAGTCTTTGAAGTGAAAGTATAGTCGAGGTGAATTGACTGATGGTCATAGTTGAGGTGGATCAACAACAGGTCAAAGTTGAGGTGGATCGACAGGAGGTCGAAGTCGAAGTGGATCAAAAATAGGTTGAAGTCACGGTAGATAGACAACAAGTCGAAGGTCAAGGGAGTCAACAGGGTAAATTTGAATTCGAATATATAGATGACAAGTAAACCAACAAGAGGTCGAAGTGTAGGTGTGAGACGACTAACTAGAGACTGAATGAAGGCCGACTGGTAAACCCGACTTAGAGTCGGCTGTAAGAGAATCCCGAGATTTGCGAGATTTGTAGCCAATGATATGCATGGATATGCAATCATTTTTGGGAACCAATATTTAGTGGTTTTCCTATTGTAAATCTTATAAAGAGGCATATTGTAAGGTCATAAAGGCTAATGAAAAATATGTTATTTCATGTGTAAATCGTAGGTTACTATTCATGCATATGCAAGATGAATTAGTTATAGGGTTGTTCTAGCATGTGCAAGAGGGTATGATGCTGATTTGGTTTTATGTGTGGACCAAGGTTAGATACGTAACCTTTTATTATGAATGAATAAGACAAAAAGAGATAAGAACGCTCAAAGGAATGATGGTTTTCTCAGTTAAGGGTTTCCAAGGTAAAATATCGGTGTACTCTATGATTGCTTGTGTCATTTTTTTTCTTGATTAAATTCTTCTTCTCTTCTTATAGGACTAGTGTGGAAGTGCCTTGCATTTCCTGACACTACTATAGTTATATACATGAAGATAAATATTTCAAGAATAATGAATCCTTAGAAGATCACCTAGTCGAACACCAATCCCATATTATTTATGTGGATGGTAAGATCATTAATATGCATGTTTCTATTTTAATTGATTTAGGAACAATCCATTGTTGCATTGATTGTAAAGGAGTGGACAAATTTAATTTGGAAAAGAGTAAGCTTGAAAAATCAAATTTGGTTCAGTTGGTCACTAGAAATAATATAAGGATCAATGAGACTATTAGACGCTAGCCAATAAATCAGAATCTAGTGAATACTAACTCTAATTTGAATACCATCCCTTTACGGTCTTATGATATCCTAATTGGAATGGATTGGCTGGAAATCATCACGTTGTCCTAGATTGTCATAACAAGACATTTACATGTCTTAGTGAAGAAGGAAAATAGAGCACTATGAAAGGAATTCCAAGAACCATTTCTATCAAGGAGATTCCATCCTTATAGCTAAAGAGATGTTTTAGGAAGGGTTTTCAATTGTATGTTTCTCATGTGGAGGAGCCCTGAAATACGAAACGGCCAAGCCTTGAAGAATTTTCAGTATTGCAATAGTTTGAACATGTATTTCAAGAAATACTAAGATTTTCACCGAAGAGGGAGATAAATTTCTCTATTGATGTAGTACCAGGAGCTGCCCCAATATCAAAAAATACTCAATTAAAAGAATTACAAATCCAACTGGAAGAATTGTTTAAAAAAGGGTACATACGCCCAAGTGTTTCACATTGGGGAGAACCAATAATTTTTGTTAAAACTAAGTATGGAACATTGAGGTTGTGTATTGACTTTAAACAACTGAATAAATCCATTGTGAAGAAAAGATACCCTCTACCTAGAATTGATGAACATTTTGATCAACTAAGAGGAGAAAATATATTTTCAAAGATAGAATTGAGATTGGGATATCATGAGGTAAGAATCAATTAAGAAGACATTAGTAAGACAACCCTTATAACTAGTTATGGACGTTATAAATTTGTAGTGGTGCCATTTTGACTAGCTAATGCACCACATGTATTTATGTGCTTGATGAATGGAATATTAAGAAATTATCTATATAAGTTTGTCATTTTGTTCTTTGATAATGATGCAGGAGCATCGCCAGATCATCAAGAGATCCAGCGCGGAGCGGAAGACAGCTGGACAAGCCAACGAATTTCTTTTTGAATTTCACTTTGGGATTGTTGCGCAACAATTAATGTGTGGATTTAATGAAGCACACTTTGTATATTGTAAATGGAGCTTGAGCGGATAGCTCTCGTCCTTAGGTAGATAAGGCATTTAATAGATTTGATGCAGTTAGATAGGAAATTTAATTCTAGATTTGATAGCTTTAGAGCGCAAGAGGGAAACAGGATATAGACACCCTCATTGTGCATTGTAACATTAGCCTGATTATTATTGAGAGCATTCTGAGAGAAGAGCATGCAGAGAAGTGTATGACGAACACCCATGTACAGACATTGAATTAATAGAAAAGCTTTGATTCAATTCCATGGTTGTGTTACTCTCTGTGTATTGATGATATTATGCTCATGAATGTTTGCTTCTTATCATACATTTGCTTTTATATGCTGTGTATGTGATTTCATGGTTGAATTGAAGTTTGTGAGAACAAGAAGTTAGTTTCAATTGTTTCTCTATTTTGAACCAGAAAATTCTTGCAAGGAGTGCAGTTGAATCGTATGCAAGGAGTGCATTGACAGAAGGGTTCAGATAGAGGTAACTTTTGTTCTAAGTTCTCAGAAGTGCAGATTAGGCACCAGAGCCATGAAAGACGTGCACAGGCTAGACGAAGACTCAGAGTTGCGATTCTGAGCAAAGGGATTGAAATATTTCTGCTGCAGGAGTGCGCAAGATCGAAGACTTCATCACTTACCCGTGATTGAAGACTTGCCGCAAGGAGTGCGTGCAAGAGTTTCTCCCTGAGAGATTTGAAGTCGTGAAAGCTCAGGAGGGAAAGGCCTTCAAGTCCGTTGAAGGACAAGTAAGAAAATTGTTCCTTGAAGGCTGTAAGGAATGTTGCAGGTCTACGCGCCAGGTGACGAGTTCCATGGAAGAACAGTTCATCATTTCGTGGATTGGACAAGGAAGAAACAGGTGGACGAAATTCTCCAAGGAGATTTCGTGAAGTGTCGTGGATTGTTGGATCTTGCAGAGGTGCAAGGAGGCTACAGTGTAGGAGAGGAAGAAGGTTCGAAGCTCGGGAGAGCAGGAGTCGTCGATCGGAGTCACGAGGAACGTTGGTTCTACTCGTAGATAGGCATATCAGGAGTTCGTGAGGTGAGACTCCAAATCTATGCAACGGAAGTCATGATCTAGCGAGATGCGAGATTCCGACAGCTACGTAATTAGCGTGGGCCTCAGGAGATAGTGGAGGACATGTGGCGTAAACCATCAGAGGTTTGGCATCTCGGGCCTCGGGAGTCGAGGTATGAGTCATTTAATATCGCGAGAAGCGAAGTCGCGAGGGAGCGAGATCGCGAGTCCGGCATTTCGGCATCTCATGTATCGGAGTTGGGAAAACTGAGCGCTTAGGGTCGTGAGTGGCGAGATAGCGATAGAGCGAAGTTATGATAAGGGGGAACGATGTCAGCGTTGACTGGTGCATCGGGTCTCGGGGATTTGAGAGCCTAGAGATAGACCATGAGCTCGCGAAGCTGCGAGTTCCGATTTTCCCAACAAGTGAACAAAGGGGAAGTGGCACGAAGGAACTATGGGTGTAGATTTCCTGACAGGGAAATAGAAGAACCTAGAAGTTCTTCGGGCCGTGGGGAAAGGAAGGTCCTGGAGGAGGCGAACGTGCTCCGAGGAGTGCGGTTGTGTCAGAGTGGTATCAGAGCAGGAATTCTTTTCTTTCTATAGTAGAGAAGGAGAGTACACCATGCCGCCCAGAAGAGAAAGGCAGTCACCTGATCCCGAAGATAGGGAGGTGAGAAGAAGAGGTAGGCCGACAGGAAATCCAGAAATGGAGAGACAGTTGAGAGATCTCAGAGCAAGGCTCGAGAAAATGGAGACAGCTCAGAGACGTAGAGTTGGTGCAGGGGATCTTAGTGATTCCGAGGTTGAAGAGGAAGTTGGACATGAAGAAGAGGTCATAGAAGAAGATGCATCAACCAAGCGGTTGATCAAATCCATTGCCAGAATGGGGGCGAAGACGAAAATGGACATTCCAGTCTACGAAGGGAATCTGGATGCAGAAGAGCTGTTAGATTGGATAAGAGCTCTTGACACCTACTTTGATTATGAGGATATCAAAGAGGATAAGAAAGTCAAGCATGCAGTTACGCACTTAAAAGGACATGAAACATTGTGGTGGGACGAGCTACAAGATGACAGACACTGCAAAGGCAAGCAGAAGATCAAAATATGGGATCAAATGATTGCGAAGATGAAAGCGAAGTTCATCCCAGGGGACTATCAAATCACTCTGTTCAGGCGAATGCAGAACTTGAGACAGAAATTGATGACAGTGAAAGAATACAGTGAGGAATTCTATCGACTGAACATCAAAGCAGGTCATTGGGAGAGCGATGATGAGAAGGTGGCTAGATATCTGAATGGTCTGAGATATGACATTCAGGATGAACTAGGCATGCTAACCATCTGAACGGTGGAAGATGCTTACCAATTGGCTCTGAAAGCCGAGGAGAAGCTGAGCCGAAAGCAAGGACAGCGAGGGCGAGGCAGAAGCCAGCCAAGAGGCAAAGCAGTTGCCCCGGACAAATTCCAGAAGCCCAAAGAGGAATGGAAGAAACCTCAGGGTAAGGTTGAAAGAGGTGGAACCTCACAGAGACAGCCACATGTTGAACAAAGAGGGCAACAAAATGATCAGTGAGGGGATTATGCTGATGCAAACACTCTTCCTCGTACTAGAGGTCGGGGTAGAGGAAGAGGTGGAGTCATCACATGCTTCACGTGCGGAAAGAATGGACACAAGGCAGTTGACTGTCCAGATAGGAAGAAGGATGGAGGAGAAGCTCACATCACAGAAGCGCAGAGGCATGATGTTGAAGCCAAGGATGCAGAAGGCGGAAGGTCGCTTACGATGCATAAATTCCTTTTGACACCCGAGAAGGAGGTGGAAAGTTCAGTACAAAGGACTAGACTGTTCAGAACAGCTTGCAAGACCAAGGAAAGGGTGTGCAAGGTGATTGTTGACAGTGGTAGCACGGATAATCTCGTTTCAACCGAGATGGTGGAAAAGCTGGAGCTAGAGACGACTGATCATCCCAGTCCATACAGAGTTTCATGGCTACAGAAAGGACACTAGGTAATTGTTACTAAACAATGCTTGGTTGAGTTCAAAATAGGTGGGTATAATGATAAAATCTTGTGTGATGTTATTCCGATGGATGTATGTCATCTATTGTTGGGTAGACCATGGCAATATGATAGAAATGTGATTCATGATGGGAGAATGAACACATGTACTCTGGAGAAAAATGGGAGAACCCATATGTTGCTTCCGATAAAGGATAAGGAGGTGAAGCTGGAAGTAAGCAATACAGTACTTCTCATGAGTGGGAAGGAACTTCTTTCAGAAATGGAGAAGAAAGAAGATCCACAATTCTTTGTGGTCAGAAAGCTGAGGATTGTTCTGACTAGCACAAGAGTGGATGATTTGCTGGATGAAGTTCAGGAACTGCTGGAGGAGTTCGCTGATATCATAGTGGACGAATTACCTCATTCGTTGCCACCAATGAGAAGTGTGAGTCATCACATAGACATCATACCAGGAGCAAGTTTACTGAATAAATCCGCGTATAGGTTGACGCCGTAAGAAAATGAGGAGGTCAAGAAGCAGGTCCAATATTTGATGGACAAAGGATTGGTCAGAGAAAGCTTGAGTCCATGTGTTGTATCGACAGTGCTCAGTCCGAAGAAAGATGGAGGCTAGAGGATGTGTACCGAATCAAGGGTGATCAACAAGATAACCATTAGATACAGGTTCCCATTGCCAAGAATGGATGATCTGATGGATTGCCTGAGTGGGGAAAAATATTTTTCAAAGATAGATTTGAAAAGCAGATACCATCAGATTCGCATGAGGGAAGGCGATGAGTGGAAAACATCATTCAAGACAAACGAGGGTTTGTACGAATGGCTAGTCATGTCGTTTGGCTTGACAAACGCACCGAGTACCTTTATGAGGTTGATGAATGAAGTCCTGAGGGAATTCATCTGGAAGTTTGTCATTGTTTATTTGGATGACATATTGATTTATAGTAAATCATAGGCTGAACATCTAAAGCATTTGGCTATCATGATGAGAAAGTTACAGCAGGAGAATCTGTTAATTAATATGAAGAAGTCCTCATTTATGAAGACACAACTCATCTATTTGGGTTTTGTTATTTCGGCTAATGAGTTGAGGATGGATACGAAGAAGGTGGAAGTGATCAAGAATTGGCCATCACCGAGAAATATTTTCGAGGTGAGAATTTTCCATGGATTAGCTAGTTTCTACAGAGAGTTCATCAGGAATTTCAGTGGAATTAGCACAACAATGATGGACACAGTGAAAAAGAGACATAAGTCTTTTCATTGGACAACAGAGGCTGAGAAGAGCTTCAATCTGTTGAAGAGAAAGATCACAGAGCAACCAGTGTTGGTGTTGCTAGATTTTCAGAAGACATTTCAGGTGAAATGTGATGCCAGTGGGTATGCCATAGGAGCGGTCTTGAGTCAAGAGGACAAACTAGTTGCATATTTCAGCGAGAAGCTGGATGAAACAAAACTGAAATACTCCACGTATGATAAATAATTTTATGCTATCATACAGGCATTGAAGAAGTGGAGGCATTACTTGATCCCAAGAGAATTTGTTTTGTACAGTGATAATCATGCATTACAGTTTGTGACTCAACAGGAGAAGTTGAATCATAAACATGCAAAATGGGTTGAGTACATGCAGAATTTCACATTTGTGATTAAACACATTTCGGGTACTGCTAACAAAGTGGCTGATGCTTTGAGCAGGAAATTTTTGTTACCTTAGGAGTTCCGAGTCAAAACTTTGGGTTTTGAAAATCTCAGGGACATGTACGCAGAAGACGCAGACTTTTGAGAGGCATATGAAGCAGCTGAGAATCCAGTTCTCAGAGACAGAAGCCCATGGATAGATTATATGATCCAGGAAGGATTGTTTTTCAGAGGCAATCAACTGTGTATTCCGAAATGCTCCATGAGGGAGAACCTGTTGAAGGAGAAACACAGCGGGGGATTGGCAGGACATTTTGGTCATGACAAAACATTCGCGAAGCTGAATGAGTCATATTTTTGGCCAGGGATGCATGCAGATGTCAAGAGGTTTGTTGACAGATGTAGAATTTTCCAGCATTCAAAGGGCAGGAAGAAGAATGCAGGTTTTTATCAGCCATTGCCCATACCGAAGAGGCCATGGGAGGTGATAAGCATGGATTTTGTATTGGGTCTGTCGAGGACACAAAGAGGTGTTGATTCGATCTTTGTAGTCGTGGATAGGTTTTCAAATATGGCACACTTCATTCCATGCCAGAAGACCAGCGATGCGACACACATTGCAAATATATTTTTCAAAGAGATCATTAGACTTCATGGATTGCCGAAAAGTATTGTTTCAGACAGAGACACAAAATTCATAGGGAATTTTTGGAGGACACTATGGAAGAAGCTAGGGACTAACTTGGAGTTTAGTTATTCTTATCATCCTCAGATGGATGGACAGACAGAAGTGGTCAATAGGAGTCTGGGAGACTTGCTGAGAAGCTTGATGACAGAACACCACTGCAGCTGGGATAGCATATTGCCACAGGCAGAGTTTGCATACAACGATTCGATGAACTGGAGTACAGGAAAAAGCCCATTTCAGATTGTGTATGGCACACAACCAAGGGGAGTTTCTGAATTGCGATATTTAGAACAGACTGCGACTAGCAGTGCGAGTGCAGAAGAATTCGCTGAGGCGATGCAGGAACTTCACAGTCAGGTGAAGCAACGACTACAAAATTCAAATCAGGAGTATAAACGCAGAGAAGATCAACATCAGAGACAACTTCAGTTTGAAGTTGGCGATCTAGTTCTGGCACACCTGAGGAAGGAAAGGTTTCTGAGGGGAACATACAACAAATTGAAGATGAAGAAAATTGGACCATGCTGAGTCTTGAAGAAATTCGGAAAAAATGCTTATGAGATTGAGTTGCCAGATGGCATTGGGATATCTCCGATATTCAATATCGCAGAATTATATCCATACAAGGATGGAGAAGCAGAGACTGAAACTTAGGAACCAGTGGTCCAGTGGATGAAACAATTACCAGTAGCAGAAAAGCCGCAGATGGAATGCATACTGGACAAGCGAGTGGGTAAGAAGACCAGGAAAAAAGAATACTTCGAGTATCTGGTCAACTGGAAGAATCACCCAGTGGAAGATGCTAGCTGGGAGAGTGAAGCAATGATCCAGAAGCATGGACAGACTGTGTAGGAGCTCATGGACAGGAGCCCATGAAATTTTTCGAGCCGAGGAGTATGATGCAGGAGCATTGCCAAATCATCAAGAGAGCCAGCGTGGAGCGGAAGACAGCTAGACAAGCCAACGAATTTCTTTTTGAATTTCACTTTGGGATTGTTGCGCAACCATTAATGTGTGGATTTAATGAAGCGCACTTTGTATATTGTAAATGGACCTTGAGCAGATAGCTCTCGTCCTTAGGTAGATAAGGCATTTAATAGATTTAATGCAGTTAGATAGGAAATTTAATTCTAGATTTGATAGCTTTAGAGCGCAAGAAGGAAACAGGATATAGACACCCTCATTGTGCATTGTAACATTAGCCTGATTATTATTGAGAGAATTCTGAGAGAATAGCATGCATAGAAGTGTATGAAAAACACCCATATACAAACATTGAATTAATAGAAAAGATTTGATTCAATTCCATGGTTGTGTTACTCTCTGTGTATTGATGATATTATGCTCATGAATGTTTGCTTCTTATCATACATTTTCTTTTATATGCTGTGTATGTGATTTCATGGTTGAATTGAATTCTGTGAGAACAAGAAGTTAGTTTCAATTGTTTCTCTATCTTGAACCAGAAAATTCCTGCAAGGAGTGCAGTTGAATCGTCCGCAAGGAGTGCGTTGACAGAAGGGTTCAGATAGAGGTAACTTTTGTTCTAAGTTCTCAGAAGTGCAGATTGGGCACCGGAGCCATGCAAGGCGTGCGCAGGCTAGACGAAGACTCAGAGTTGCGATTCTGAGCAAAGGGATTGAAAGATTTCTGCTACAAGAGTGCGCAGGATCGAAGACTTCATCACTTAGCCATGATTGAAGACTTGCCGCAAGGAGTGCGTGCAAGAGTTTCTCCCTGAGAGATTTGAAGTCGTGAAAGCTCAGGAGGGAAAGGCCTTCAAGTCCATTGAAGGACAAGTAAGAAAATTGTGCCTTGAAGGTTGCAAGGAACGTCGCAGGTTTGCGCGCCAGGTGACGATTTCCGTGGAAGAACAGTTCGTCGTTTCGTGGATTGGACAAGGAAGAAATGGGCGGACGAAATTCTCCGAGGAGATTTCGCAAAGTGCCGTGGATTGTTGGATCTTGCAGAGGTGCAAGGAGGCTACAGTGTAGGAGAGGAAGAAGGTTCGAAGCTCGGGAGAGCAGGAATCATCGATCGGAGTCACGAGTAATGTTGGTTCTACTCGTAGATCGGCATATCAGGAGTTCGTGAGGTGAGACTCCAAATCTACGCAACGGAAGTCACGATATAGCGAGATGCAAGATTCTGACAGCTATGTAAGCAGCATAGGCCTCAGGAGATAGTGGAGGATAGGTGGCGTAAACCATCGGAGGTTCGACATCTCAGGCCTCGGGAGTCGAGGTAGGAGTCATTTAATCTCGCGAGAATCGAAGTCGTGAGGGAGCGAGATCGTGAGTCCAACGTTTCGGCGTCTCGTGTATCGGAGTTGGGAAAACCGAGCGCTTGGGGTTGCGAGTGGTGAGATAGAGATAGAGCGAAGTTCCGATAAGGGGAAACGAAGTCAGCGTTGACTGGCGCATCAGGTCTCGGAGATTTGAGAGCCCAGAGATAGACCGTGAGCTCGCGAAGCTGCGAGTTCCGATTTTCCCGACAAGTGAACAAAGGGGAAGTCGCACGAAGGAACTGTGGGTGTATATTTCCCGACAAGGAAATATAAGAACCTAGAAGTTCTCCAGGCCATGGAGAAAGGAAGGTCCTGGAGGAGGCGAACGTGCTCTGAGGAGTGCGGTTGCGTCAGATAACATACTCATCTATTCTAATTCTGAGTAAGAGAATGAATATCACTTGAAGTTTGTGTTACAATTTCTAAGGGAACATCAATTGAATGTGAAGATAAGAAAGTGTTATTTTTACCAAAAATGGATCCATTATTTGGGGAACATCGTTTATGTAGAAGACATAAGAATTGATCCACAGAAGATTGATTCCATTAGAGGATGTCTAACATGAAAGAATGTTTCAGAAGTCAGATATTTTATGAGATTACCTAGATACTAAATGAGGTTTATAGAAGGGTTCTCAATATTTCTCATCTCATCAGTTCTTTACAAAAGAAGGGAATTACATTTTAATGGAAAAAAAAGTATAAATAAAATTTTCCTTTGTTGAAAGAATTACTTACTATTCTGACACAAAGAAAAGTTTTGTGGTATGCACATATGCATGAAAAGAAGGGTTGGGTGCAGTCCTTACTCAAAATGGAAATCACATTAGTTGTGAGTCTATAAATATTAAGGAATGTGAGAAGAATTATTCCACACATGATTTGGATCTTGTTTCCATATTTCACGCACTGAAGATGTGGAAAAAATATGTCATGGGAAAAATATTTGAATTAAGGATAGAACATAGTGGTGTGAAATGTATTTTTGAGAAACCAACTTTAAATGCCAGGTGGACTAGATGGTTGGAATTTTCAAGTGAGTATGACTTTGAGATCAATCATATCAAAGGAAAGTAAAAAAAAGTTGTTGATGCAATCAACATAATATTACATCTCATGCATGTTATAACCATTAGTATGCATCGGTCAAATTTAAAGAGTAGAATTTTAAATGTTGTTGTTATAGACCATAAATACTTACAGGTAAAAGAAAGTTTACAGCAGGAAAATGTAAAACAAAAAATTAAAGAGTGCGATATGAAGGAATATGGATTACTTATGTATAAAAATAGAATTTGTGTTCCTAGTTCCAGAGAACCTACAAATTTGGTCTTAAAAAAACTACATAATGTTCCATATATCAGACATCCTAGTTACCAAAAAACAATTGTAGTAGTAAGACGACAATTATTTTGGCTAGTAATGAAGAAGGACATTGTTGATTACATTCCCAGATGTATGGAATGTCAAAGAGTGAAATTTGAGCATAGACACCCAGCGGGTTTGATACAGTGACTGCCAATTCTAGAGAAGAAATGGGAAGTGGTAACCATTGATTTTATAACTAGGTTTCCCAGGACAACAAGGAAACATGATTCAATAATGGTAGTTATGGATAAATTCACAAATGATTCTCATTTTGTTCCTGTGAAAATGGCTCATAGAATAGCTAATATTGAATAAATTTACATGAGGGAAATTTCTAGGTTAAATGGAATACCTAAGGAAATTGTCTCGGATGAAGATACATAGTTTGCTTCAAATTTATGGAGGGGATTATTTAAAGGGTTTGGTACAAATATGAACTTTATCAAAAAATTCCATCCACAGTCAGATGGGTAGACATAGATATTCAACCAAGTAATTGAAGACATGTTGAGAATGTATGTGATGGATAAACCATCTAAGTGGGAAGATTACTTGCATTTGGGTATCAATATTCAATGAAGATGATCCCATTTGAAGCTTTGTGTTAACACATAGGATGTACAAGAGTCAAGGTTTTCTCCATCTTTTAAATTTTTTGTTAGTCTAGTCTCAGAAAGACTCTTTTGGTCTTTGTCAATCATGTGTTTTTCCCTTCTTATAGGTTATTTGTTTAAACTTGTAGGCTTGAATCATAAAGTCATGTTCTCAAAGTATTGAGTCATGTTTCATGTCTATATATCATTATTTTTATTTTCTCTTAGGTCTAGAATGTTGATCAGAGTACAGTTACAAAAGTCTTGATGACATGATGGTGTTTGTAATCATTGGTAAAGAGGGAAGGTATTGGTCATATCTGCATAGTTTGAAGGTTACCATCAAGTGTTTTTTACAAAATAGGTGTACAAAAGGTTTTAAATATCCACTTAACCATTCAAGTGTTGAGTCACCTGTAAAAATCTCATTCGCTGCAGACTCTCCTACAAGTTTGTAACATTTCAAAAAGCACCTCATGCACTAAATCATGCATAATAACTATTTGGTAAACATGGCACTTGGTGGACTCTTGTTTTCAGCGTCATATCATCATCATATTTTCCAAAATTCAATTTTGAAAGGAAGGTTCGAAGATTTTCATGTTATTTTCATTTTCAAAGATAGTTGTTGTAGTTTGTTTATCGTTGCAGACTATGTGTTGTTGCAAACTATTGGCGCTACCAAATTTACTATAGTGGCTCATGGTGAGTTAGGGTTGATGATTCAACTCTCTACAACAAGGGTTAAACATCGTATTCTAGGTACCATTACTTTATACTCAATTCCATCATTTTCAAAACAATACACTCTTCAAGAAACCTATTTGCTACATAATTGTAGATGTCGCAAACTAGTTAGAGATACAAATCCCTTATTTCATAAATGATCTGAAACCCTAGGATACCTCTCCAGTACTCAGGTTTTAGGTACCACCATTCCATTAAAAAAATATCATCTCACATTGAATATCTTAACTACAATTTATTTTGATGAAAACCTTGGCTACAAACCCACCTGTTGCAAACTAAATTAGCACAACAAACTCTCTATTGTACATAGTTTCTTCAAAGTATTACTATATGAGACTTTATTAAGCCTCTGTTTCTCATCACTTCATCCAAATTATATCTCTAGTTACATTTTTAGTCTCTGATTTATTGTCCTGTCATAAACCCTACTTGCAACAAAACCCTAAATTTACCATATTTCACCACACAGTATGTTGGTAGAATTTATCATAGAGGTTTTACTCTTATTGGACATTCCATGGAAGATCAAAAAATGAAGAAGGTCCATAAAGGAGGATATATTTTCAGAGATGAACCCCATGACCTACAACTCATTAATTCAGATCCACTTTTCAATGAATCCTTTCAGAGAGTAGGTTGCCTAGTGTTTTGTGAAAAAATGAAGAGAGGACACCCTCAAGTGGCCAAACGGTTTGCATTGAACTTCAGTGGAATAAAAAAAAAGTTGGTACACTTTAGTTTGAATTTACAGAACAATTTGTAGCCACAACAAAAGAGATACCAATTCAAGGGGCAAAATTGTTCAAAGCTATGTCTTTGAAATATGAATTTTCTAAACATTTCCTAAAGGTTACATCAGGTACTTGTTCATGAATGCAGTGAATGATTTACTATTTATTTATTGGCACAAGTGTTGTCAAAGAACGTTTTCTTATTGATTATGAAGTTCCTTCTTGATAAGAATTCTACTGTATATGTCTCAGAAGTACTCAATGTAACCTGGTGCATATACTTCATATCTTTCTACTCAGTCTTCCATCTTTCCATTTATGTTCTAAATATTGGTCTCAGATTTTTTAAGCCTTGCTTGTTGGAGTATGTGAACTGAGTATCTCATCCATTCGCTACACTTGAACTAAAAAAATTATCTTTAAAAAACTATAAATGTTTTATGAGTATTAGGATTACACCTAGAGTAGTCTAGGTGTGACTTCTAGCACTGACACGTTGTATGGTAGAAAATGCAATAATCTAGTGAGTTGAGACAACCCAACATACATAGTAATACTTGGGTCAAAATTTCTCAAGGATAGGGAAGACTAGATGGTTAAAATTAAGCATAATTTGAAAGCAACATAAGATAGACATCAAAGTTATGCAGATAAGAAAAATACATCTAGAGAGTTTAAAGTGGGAGAGCTTGTGCTTTTGAAAGTGAAGTTGAAGAAGAGCTCATTAAAGTTGAGCATATGTACAAAGATAACAACTAGATTATGTGGTCCATTTGAGATATTTGATATAATAGGGCCAAGTTTATACATGTTTGCATTTCCTACTTCCATGAATGTGAATAATGTATTTCATGTCTATTTTCTAAAAAGGTATTTGCATGATCCTAACCATGTTATTGGTTGGAATTTGATTCAGACAAAGTGAGAAGGATATTTTCAAGTCTATTCAGTGCACATATTGGACATAAAAGTCAAAGTGCTTCATAATTGATTGATAGAGTTGGTAAATGTTCAGTGGAATTTCTATAGTCCTGAAGATGCTACTTGGGAGCATGAAGATGCATGCAGGCAGAGTACCCATGATGTTTTGAATATTTTTTAAATTTTTATTTCTATTTTGTGTATGCATTGATGACAATGGAAAAATAAGGGGGAGAGGAATGCAAGACCCCATTTTTGAGTCCCTAGATTAATAATGGTTTTTTTTTTATTTGGTGAAAGGACGAAGTTCTTGAACAATTGAAAGGGGCCTGAATTCCTAGGAATTGTAATACTTTGATCATTATTAAAAATAAAATACATCATTTGTTGTGAGACAAACTAGGAAAAGAGTTATAGGGGGATATGATTGCATGAGAGAGGGAGAAAAGATGAGGGGATGAGCCTTTACATTTTTAAATTATTTTTATTTTACCCACCTTGGAATTTTGGATAGAAAGAGGTGGTTACATGAGCTTCTTTGGGGAAGGCCACATTATGCTCTTGATATTTAAACCCTTATCTTAATTGTCTTAGAGGTTGGTCATTCATTCTTACTCAAAAATGTTTTTCGAGTTGTTCCTCTCTAATTCACTCTTCTTCTCATTCTTTGTTTTGCATGGGGAAAGGAAATTGAATTGATAAAGGAAAGACGCCATGGTTTGTTGGCTATAATTAATTTATGATTATTCCAGAAAGGGAGGGATTCTTGTACACAACTAAGAATCATGATAGTTTCCATCATTTGTATTTCTTGACCAGAAGCACTAGAACCCTGGAAAAAGGTGGAAATCCTGAGGGACTGCATCCAAATGAAGGTGGTTCATTTTCTTTGGGTGGTGCAAGATCAGGGGAAAGAGAGCTAGTAAACTAGGTTTTGATGTGTGGTCGAGAAACTCGTGAGATATTGATTATTGATTGGTTTGGGAAACTGAGTGTCTATCCGAGAACCATCCTTGTGGATTCATATCCTTGGCTTGAGCGTGACCTGTTGTTGAGACTTGCAACAAAAATGTCTAATATTGGGTGGAACATACTTGGTACCTTGGTATGTAACCAATTGGTGATTGGTTTGATTAAATATAAGTTCTTTATGTCATGTGTTTATGTGCTTGTATAGTTATTTCTGCTATGTATTAATTATTATCTCTAGGATATATATTTATAATGTGTCTTCTTGTTGGTTATTGTTGTGCATGGAATATAGTTCATTTCGTTTATGGTGTATCATAAATCTTGATTATTTCATGTGTTTCTTCCATGATTTTTATTTAGTTAATTGGTATCATAATTGTGAATTATCCCAAGAGGGAGAATTTAGAGGTACCCAGGTAGTGGGTACGTTTCAAATAAGAGAATAGATAAAATCATTTTTTGGGGGGGGGTTTGTTGATCTGAATATGTTACAAAGGCTGTCATCCCATGTGTGTGGATGTTTGGAATTGTACATCCTTGGGATATGAAAAATCATCTTGTTGACTTCCTCAATTTGTCCATCATTTTGTGGGTGGAATATAGATTATGGGTGGTCCCACCAATATTTTACATGGGGAAAGGATTTAAGGAGTGTGAATGTGATTTCCTTTGACGTGTGAGGGATTCCTTGAGCAATAGTTTGATAGGATCCCATGCTCTATTGTATCTCTTTTCTACTATGAAGGGATGTTTCTTGGGAGGACAGTATTGTTCTTCCCCATGCTCAACTAGTTCAAGACCCAACTCTTGATAGTTTGACCTCGTCGGAGACATGCATACATAAATGAAAAAAGAGAATATTATTTTGATGGCACTAATCCAGATTATATTGAGAATGGCATGAAGGGAGAGATATATCAAGGAAACACATAGATATACTGCAAGATAGATAGTAATATAGTTAAAACCATATTTTATTAATGATTTTTTGAAATACAAAAGACTGTAAAATGTAAAGCAAACAAGCTATCTAGAATGGTAGTAGCTTATCCCTAAAGAGAGAGATGTTTCAACTAATAAAATTCTAAAGAAGATTAATATAGAGAGGATGAAAATTTCTTTTAACATAAAACATCAATGGGAAATCCATAAATACCAAAACCATAACCCCAGAAGATGAAACACTGAAATTGTTTTGGGCCTCAATGTGGTTAGTTGAAACGTCAACTTCCCAGGGGCATAATGTTTTAATATGATCTCTATTTGGGCCACTTGGTAGCTTTTCCAAAAGGTCTAGCCGAGAAGCATAGATTCCAAAATTCCTAGCATCTACCTCTAGCTGCATGGTAGGTGTCGTCATGCAAAAAATACGTCATTTAAGGCCTCAAAACGGCCCAAGAAGTTTGGGACCCAAAAAAATATAGAAAAACTTCCAAGACATGGATGCATTCAAAATTAGTGGAATAGGTGGGTGGACACTAGTATCCGCCTGGATCAACATGGGAACTAGCAATGATTTTGCAATAATTTCCTCACATGCATCCTCGAAGACAATGTTTCTTTGAAGGGGGATGACGTGTTAAGGTCCCAACCTAACCTCCATACTTTAAGGTACCTAGTAGTTGATTAATTAATGTGTGTAATCTTCTTTGAATAAGGCCCATTAGATAGTAGTGGTTAGTTACTTAATATGAAAGGGCCATTTTTATTAAACGAGTCCAATTAGGTGGTTGGTACTCATTAATGATGGGACGACAAGTACTTAGGGTTTTTTTTATTGGAGTATCTATTTAAATATATAGGAGGCTACAAAATGTTGGGTTGATTATTATTATATTTAGAGCTTTGTTTAGTGAAAGGTCATCCCACTTTACAAGGAAAGTGAGCATTGCTTTATTTATTTTGAATATTATTCATACAAGGATTTAATATGCATATTTTATCTTATTATCACTTGTATCTAGTTCTCGAAAGTTATTATCTCTATATACTTGGCTTGTGTTTCAAATTTAAATATTAAGGGACAATATACTTTCACCAACTTAGCAAACCACAATTAACCATTTCCTATATTGTTCCTTTCCTTCCTTAACTAAAATGTTTCAAAAATAATAAAATTTTCTCACATTTAAACAACTTAGTGTCCAAACAACTTGCTTTGTGATAT
The DNA here is from genome assembly GCA_009831015.1 of Picea engelmannii. NCBI lineage: Eukaryota > Viridiplantae > Streptophyta > Pinopsida > Pinales > Pinaceae > Picea > Picea engelmannii. Next base: position 214,662 of record ML779803.1, read on the forward strand.
GAGTGAGTGTAAATTGTTCTACCAATAAGGATTCCTTGGATTCTCTTGTTTTTGGCACCAATTTTTCCAAATGTTTCTTCACATTGTTTTTAAACCTTAATATATGTCTATGTTTTTTTAAGGAACACTAAGTTGCATAAAACTCTTATCAAGCTTGTTGATGCCAACACTTGAGCTTGGAGACACACTCTTTTCCATTTGATTCATAGTTGAGTGACTATTATTCCTTCCATCGACTTTAAATTTTCCCTTCATTTCAAATGTCAAACATAAGAAATTTTCAATAATACTCTTATTTTAATTAAAATAAATAAAAACCTTTATCTTTCTGGATATCATTGAACTTCAACTTTAGAAAACTCTCAATAATATTTTTGTTTTAATTAAAATAAATAAAAAATACTTATTTTTTTCCATAACATTGGACTTCAACTTTCACCTCTTATTCACCTCTTATTGCCAATGTGAAAGTGAAATGCATTAACACACCTTCTTTGTCAAGCTCTATAAAAAGTCAAATAATAAATACTCACCACCTTCTGTGTCTATTCACCTCCATGGTTGTCTTATTGTGAATGTGAAATTTGAATGCATTAACATGCCTTTTCCATGCTCTATCAAAAGTCAAATAATAAATATTCACCACCTTCGGTGTCTATTCACCTCCATGGTGATAAATTGAGAAGCAAAGAATACAGAGAAAGACCAGAGTAGAAAATAGTATTCAGTATATTGAGTATGTGAGAAAAGAGTACATGAGAAAAGGGAAAAGAGTTGAGCTAAATAGGCTCAAGCAAATCAAGAACATCAAGAAATGATAGTACAGTTGTCCAGAACAGTTGGCAGTGTACAGTCAGACTGTTGAGGTTACATTATATTTAACATTCCCTCTTAAACTCAACAATTACAAACATCAACACTGATAATGCCCAAGTGTTGTCTCTGAAAATCAAAAACGAATTTTCCCAGTGGCTTTGTGAAGATATCTGTGAGCTGATCTCGAGAGACACAGAATTGAAGTGTTATGTCATCATTATTGACGAGTTCACGAATGAAGTGAAATTGAGTGTCAATATGCTTGCTTTTCTTGTGAAACACATGATTTTTGGATAGAGAAATTGATGAGGTATTGTCATAGAAGATAGGGGTTGGCTCCTTCTTTGTATGTGACATATCATTCAATATTCTTCTCAGCCACACAGCTTGACAGGAATCTTAGGTAGCAGCAACATACTCTGCCACTGCAGAAGATATTGATACAATGGGTTGTTTCTTTGATGCCCATGAAATCAGGTTCGTGCCTAGGTGAAAAGCATGTCCTGAGGTTCTTTTCCTGTCATCTAGTCTTCCTAAAAAATCACTGTATGTGTAACTAGAGAGATGATTATCATCACACTGAGTGTACCATAAGACAAAACTGAGAGTTCCTGCAACATATCTCAGAATCCTTTTCACCATCTTCCAGTGAGAATCTTTGGGGGATTCCATAAACCTGGAAACAAGGTTGGCTGCATACATTATATTAGGCCTAGTTGTTGTAAGAAACAACAAACTGCCTACTAATATTTTGTACAGGGTATAATCCACTATAGGTCCTTCATCTTGCTTGCTCAATTTTGTGCCTAGGGGTATAGGAGTTTCTGCTGGATTGCAGTCTTCCATGAAGAATCTTTTGATTATGTCTACTGCATACTTTTGTTGACAAACAAAAATGCCTTTGGTTGATTGATCAACCTCAATTCCCAAAAAATATTTCATTATGCCAAGATCTGTCATCTCAAACTCAGATTGCATGGCATTTTTAAAACTAGTTAACTAAAGATTTCTAGTATATATCATGTCATCAACATATAAACATACAATCAAAATTTACTGTGTTGATCTGTTTTGGTGTATAAAGTTGGCTCATTTTGGCTTCTGCTGAAACCACTTTTGATCAGGTAAGTGTCAATTCTGTTGTACCAAGCGCGTGGAGCTTGCTTTAAGCCATACAAGGCTTTCTTCAACCGATACACTTTGGTTGTTTGTTCTTTGACTTCAAATCCATGTGGTTGGTTGAAATAAACTTATTCTTCTAAGAAACCATTTAGGAATGTTGACTTGACATCCATCTGATATATTTTCCATTTGTGTTGGGCTACTATGGCCAATCGAGTCCTTACAGTATCCAACCTTGCTATTGGATAAAAAGTTTCACCATAATCAATACCCGGTTGTTGTGAGCATCCTTTGGCAACAAGTCTTGCCTTGTGCTTTTCAATCTGTTCATTTTCATTGAGTTTAGTTTTGTAAACCCACTTGACACAAATACTTTTCTTGTGTCTGGGAAGATCAAAAAGATCCCATGTCTTGTTCTTCTCAGTGGAGTCAATCTCTTGGTTCATGGATTGAACCCAATGTGGCTCCTTAGCTGCCTCTTTAAAAGATGTAGGTTGACATGACATTAAAGAAAAAATGTTGTGATGTTCAATGTCATCCAACTGTTGATGGATTTCTCTCAAACTTCGAGTTCTCTGATTTTGAAGTTCAGAGGATGAGTCTCTGCTTGAATTTGAGTGATCCTAAGAATTTTCAGATTGTCCTTGTACCTGCAATCTTGGAAGGGCAGGTTGAGGTATTGGCTGTCCTGAGTCTTCTACATTTTCAGGACTGGGTAGCAATGGATTTTGATTGTCCATTTTCTGATTTTCAGATTCGTTCCAGAGTTGATTTTCCATAAATTTTACATTTCTGCTGAGAATTAATTTCTTTGAGATTGCATTGTAAAGCCTGTAAGATTTTGATGTTTCATTGTATCCAGTAAATATACATTTCTCACTTCTATCATACAGTTTCTTTCTTAATTCAGAAGGTATGTGAGCGTATTCTATGTATCCAAATGTCCTTAGATGAGTAACATTTAGCTTTGTCTCACTCCATGCTTCTTGAGGGAACTTCATCTTTAGACTAGTGGTTGGAGATCTATTCAAGAGATAAGTTGAGCATGATACTGCTTCAGCCCAAAAAGTATTTGACAAACATTTCTCTTTGAGTAGGCTTCTTGCCATGTTCATTATTGTCTAATTTTTCCTTTTAGCCACACCATTATGTTGTGGAGTATACCTGGTTGTATTTTGCATGATGATGCCTTGTGATTTGTAGAAATTTGCAAATTCTTTGGAGTTGTATTCTCCTCCTCCATCTGACATGAGAGCTTTTATATATTTTCCACTCTTCTTTTCATCTTCTGATTTGAATTCTTTGAATTTTGCAAAAGTTTCAGACTTGTGTTTGAGAAAATAGATCCATATTTTCCTGCTAAAGTCATCAATAAACATTAGAAAATAAAATCTACCACCTATTGACTCTATTTGCATTGGGCCACATAGGTCAGTGTGAACAAGTTCAATATGTTGTTTGGCTTGATTGGAGGACCGTGGAAAACTAGTTCTCTTATGTTTTCCAAGTATGCAAGACTCACATGGGGGATTTTTCTCTTTGAAGACAAGGATACCTTTGACCATGGAGTGCTTCTGTAAATGAATTAGACTCCGAAAGGGTAGATGTCCAAATCTTGTATGCCAAACCATAGTTTCATTGGGGGTGGATGCACTTTGTGCATATGTTTGGATAAGATTTGTAGTTCTGAGGTTCAAGGGAAACATCCTATTCTGAGTCATGTGGATTTCAGAAATCAATTTTCTGTTAGGGGTTTTATCATATATCCTGCATGATGCTCCCTCAAAAAGTACCTTATAGCCATGTTCAACGAGCTTTCCTACACTTAACAGGTTCTGCTTCATATCCAGAACATGGTAGACATTGTTTATGTCCTTCTTTACATTTTGTTTAGTAAGAATAGGTACAATTCCTTTTCCTTGAACTTTAACTAAAGAATCATTTCCAAGTGTAATATCAAAGGAAATTGAAGAATCAATGCATGAAAGAAAATCTTTGTTACCTGTCATGTGATTGTTGCATCCACTGTCCAACAACTAGAGATCTTTATGTTGTTCTTCAGTCTTGTGGCATGAGAGAAACATACCTTCTGACGTTTCTCCTGTATGATTTGAGACATGTGCTCTTCATGAGAGTTGATCTTCTTGTTTCTTCCTGCATTCAGATTCATAGTGCCCATACTTTTTGCAGTAATATCATTTTATGCTTGATTTTTCATTTGATCTTCTCCCTCTCCCTCTTTGAGGCTGGCAATTCTGATTTTGGTTCTGTTGTCTGTGACCTTGGAAAGATTGATTCAGGTTTTGTTGTCTGTGACCTCCACTTGAGTGAGGGTTACTTGGACTTCTTCCTCTTCCTTGGTGACCTCTGCCTCTTCCTCTGCCTCTCCCTCTACTAAAAGAGAATTGATTTTTGAAGGCATTGGCTATTGAATCATCTGTGAGATGCAGTCTGGTCTCGTGTGTCAACAGGGAACCAATTAGTTCATCTGTTGAAAAACGTGACAGATCCTTGGATTCAAGGATTTCTATAATGACCATTTCGAATTTATTTGGTAAACTTCTAAGGAATTTCTCAACAATGCATTGATCAGGGATGGCTTCACCAGTCAATCTGATCTGGTTTACGATTCCCATGACTCTGGTCATAAACTGATCAACATTTTCAGACTCTATCATCCTTAAAGTCTCGAATTGGATCCTCAAGGTCTGCAGTTTGACTATTTTGACCTTGTCATTTCCTTGGTAAGATGACTTAACGATATCCCAGGCCTATTTTGAAGTAATAGTGCCAATTATTTTTGAGAAAATCGAGTCATCCACTAAATTTTGAATCCAGAATTTTTCCTTATTCTCTCTGTTCCTCTGTGTTGCCTGAGAAGTTCTCTGTTGGTTGGTCGTGGCGGAAAGGTCTGCTGTATCTGGTTTCACATATCCAAGATCCACTGAGTCCCAACACTCCTGTGCTTGCAAGAAGGATCTCATTTGAAGAGACCAAAAATCATAATTCTTTCCAAGAAGAATTGGTCCTTGAGTTGGTCCTAAATTTCTAGACGTGGCCATCTTTTAAAAAAAATTTAACACAACAGAAAAAAAATTGATAGAAAATTTCGTGTTTACTTGTTTCCTGCATGAAAATCAGGTCTTCGAATTTCTTTCAGTGACTTCATACCGAAAAACATGGGGTATACCACTTATTTAGATTCGATATGGCTGGACTTGACTTATCCGAGCGCAAGATCTGTTGACTCAAAGCTCTGAGCTCTGTTCTTTAGAAACTGTGGCAATTGTAGCAACTGTAATGGCGGAATTGGTCCAAATGCAAACTCAGCCCCACGCGAATAAGCACTGAGTGCGATATCCTTCCCCACATGACCACTACCCGTGACCACTGGCTTAGCTCACAAAGAGCGCATCATGTTTTGTGACCTCAAGAGTATAGGTGTGTGAGCCACTCCTAACTCTCCAACTCCTGAACTCCGAAAGGGGCTTAACGAGCCCTCAAATCCTCTCATATCCTTCCTCCACATGACCACGACGCTCTGACCATGGTCCACTTTTTGGGATTTCATGGTTTGCGAAGTTGCAATGAAACTCCAACCTTTCCTCCTTGGAATCCCAAAATCGGAAATTCCGATCTATCCTCTGTTACGTATTGACGGTCCAGATCCTCCTATGATCTGATGGTCCATATCCTTTCAGAATTTCGCGGATCGGTATTTCATGACCTTTGAACTCTCGTCACAATGTTCTCCAAACCCCGAACTCCGAAATGCCAAAATTTTGGAGCCTCCCAAATCAACAGTTCATGCTCCCCCTGATCTGACGGCTCAGATCACATCGGAGTTTCACATATTGCTAGTTCACTGAACTCTCACCTCTAATTTCCTAGTAGCTGAAATCACGATACCACTGGATCGACGGTCCAGATCTTTGCTCAATCAACGGTTGTGATTATTTTGCAATTTTGCATATTGCAGGTTCTTGAAACTCAGTTGATTGACTCCTCCAGGTTGCGATTCAACGAAGTGTTGAACTCTCACCACACGTCCCTTCCAATGGACGGTTCATATGATGTCGGGTTTTCACGTTTCGCGAAGTTTAATGACTTGCACCTCCGTTCTCCCAATCCCCGAAATGTCGATGGAAATAGATCGACAGTCTAGGCCTCTGTTTGATTGACGGCTGTGATTGAGTTGGGGTTTCATGCTTTGCAACCTAAAAGGATGGCGCACCTCTATCCTTTCGATTCTCGATTTCCCGATCCCATCATATCGACGGCTCACAATCTTTCTCGATCCAATGGCTCAAATGGAGTCATGATTTGAGGATTCGTGAATTATCACCGGTATGATCTCTGACCTTTACTCCCTATGAGTTAGAAAAATGTCGAGATCTCTCCACGTGTCCTCCTTTATGGATGGTCCCAACAATTTCAGGATTTTGTGACTTCACAAGTCGGATTTTCCCCTGTGCACTCTAGAGTACTATGCCTCGTGCACGTTCTCCCGGATCTGACGGCTATCGGTCCTCTGCACTAAATCTGATGAATGAAAATATTTTTCCTTTTCTGCGTGCTCCTTGTTCTTTGTGAACTCGATCGGTGGCTCAGATCTATTCGCAAGGATGATCTTACAGTTGTGTCTGTTGTGTTGGATCATGTTGTCATTGATGCCAATGGTTTGATTGATTGATGTCAAGTGATTGATTGATGTCAAAGGATTGATTGATTGATGATTGATGTAATATAATATGTATTGTCCTTGATGAGAATGCATATATGAAGATGGATCAATGAGTTGTCATTGATACATGATGAAGATGGATCGATGTGCTTCCATTGGTATATGATGCATTGTTGGAAAAATGTATAGATGACTCATTATTGTCTTATCTCGATTGATAAGGTGTACAAATGGATGAACTCCAAAGTTGTCTCCTTATGGTGAAATCCCTCACGGGAAGACGCTTTATGGATTGAGTTATCCTAGAAGAATGGTTGGAGGACCCATGCTTGTATGAGGAATAACGAGATGAAGATCAAGG
>ML779803.1:228005-345644 GCA_009831015.1 Picea engelmannii
TGGATGCACTTGTTTATGGTACAGGTTGATTACAGGTTGTTTGGCACAGGTTGGTGCATGGTTGATGCTCTTGTTTATGGTACAGATTGATATCTGTTGAGGATTGTTTCCTCATCTCAGTTGGTGCTGAGAATGCAAGTTGATTCTTGCATATAGAGCTGGTGCTCTTGTAGAGTTGTACTCTATTTAGTTGTTGCTGATAAACCCCAAGGATTGTAGTCCATAATAAAAAGAAAATTGTACATACATCTTGTGTTCTTTGTGTTCATTACGGTGATGACTTGTTGATGATATATTGCTGATATATGTTGCTGATATGTGCTCACATCTAACTGGTTATAAATGAAAACAATGGGTAATGAATAAATGTTGAATGCTAATTGATGAGTTTTTGAGCAAGAGAGAAGTTTTGGGAAAAAGAGCCCCACACTCATTCACCCCCCCTCTAAGTGTGGTAGGTGTGTCCAACATGTTGTCCTTTGCTACTTTGGCGTGTTCTTTGCTGCTTCTTCAAAGAGTTTCTCCTAAAGAAGGAAATTCGTGAATCTTTCATGAATTGGAAAGAATCTCACAAATTCTTTAGAGAACTCATGTATCTTTAATTGTTTCTGCCCTCTGCAACTCTTCTTCGTGAATCTTTCATGAATCTTTAAATGCTTACAATTCTTTATTGTTTATGCCTTCTGCAGTTTCTGCTTTTGCACACTTTTTGTCTACAACGATCTTTTGAGCGGACTAGCGGACTACTCTCCAAGCTTTGTGAGGAATCTACGTCATGTGCTCGCGTTGACAGTTTAAGCTCTGTGCCTCTTAGGATCAGGCTGCTCTCCAAACTGTGTGAAGAGGCTTATGTCTGAAGCTCTGATACCATGATAAATTGAGAAGTAGAGATTATAGAGAAAGAGCAGAGAAAAAAACAATATTCAATATATTGAGTATGTGAGAAAAGAGTACAGGAGAAAAGGGAAAAGAGTTGAGCTAAATAGGCTCAAGCAAATCAAGAACATCAAGAAACGATAGTACAGCTATCCAGAACAGCTGGCAATGTACAGTCAAACTGATGAGGTTACATTATATTTAACACATGGTTGTCTATTCACTGCCTATCTATTGCACTCTCTATATACTCATCACCCTCGCGCTCTCTCTATATTCATCACCCTCTATCTATTCATCACCCTTGCACTCTCTATGTATTCATCAATGCCCTGCACTCTCTATCCATTTATCGCCTTGGCTGTATGGAGAGAGGAAATGTTGCAATTATACAATGTTTTAGGCAAATGCTATCCCACCAAGGTAATTCCTTCTTGCATGTTAATTTTTTCCTTTCTTTATATCTATTTATCGCCCTAGTTTCAGGGACATAGTATCTCGCAAAGGTAATTCCTTTTTGCATGTTAACTTTTTCCTTTCTTTATATCTATTTATTTCCTTGGTTGTATGGAGAGAGGCAATTCTACAATTCTACAATGTTTCAAGCCAATGTTATCCCACTAATGTAATTCCTTCTTGCATGTTAATTTTTCCATTTCTTTATATGCATGAGTTGTCCAATTTAATAATGCAATTGATTATATCTTGTCTGCAAGAATTCATTCTTCTTTGTTAGGTAATCCTTAACTACATTGGAAACCATCAACTACACTTGCATATGTTCTACTACTACAAAAACCTTGGCCTGCGGCTCCTTAGTTGAGTACCATTACATTTGACCCAACTTTAAATTCTCTCCTTAGTTGAGTATCCTTACCTTTGAGCTGACTTCAAATTCTCCTGCAACTATTTCTTCAATGAGTGGCTATGATTGCTTCAACGAGTGGCTATGGTGGAAATATTATGAAGTGAATGAGTGGCTACGGTGGCAATGTTATGAAGCGACCCCATCCAGACCTCCTCCACCATCAACCTTGCAACCTTTTGAGTTCCTCCATATAATCCATATAATCTAGAGGCCATCTTCTTCCTTCCCTCAAGTGCATATGAAACCCCCTCTGAGTGCATAATCATTTGAAACAATTATTAAGATATTTTCATAAGCTATTCACACTTTGAAATGTTCACTGTTTTACAAAGTTATGTTAGTTTTTCCATGACTTGAAAGGCTAAGGACGAGGATTTTTTGTGGGAATTGTTCAATTTTGATGATTAGCACCTACTCCAATCTTGATTATGTAGCTTTTCCTATGACATATTAGAAAAACATAACTTCCTTGTCCATCTTCTTATTTGGTGCATTCTCAAATTCATTTGAGCATTATCGATTGCAAATTTACAAGACATATTAGTATCATTACTTATAACATAAGGAGAATTTATACGGCTTACTTTATACCTACTTTTGAAATTGGATACACTAAGTTTAACATGAATTCAAATCATTTACTTCCTCCATATGATCCACCAAACACTATCACTGGACTATTTTCTACCCATAAATTCTTCTTTAAATCTGTAATAAGAGTCGCAACACTTGCTCAGAAGTGAGAGAGCCAAATGTGCTTGTATTGACTACGGGAGTCAATGGGTTACCTATTAAATCTAGTTGCGACTCCCTGTAATACTGATTCTATGTGTTACCTATTGAATTTGGTTGCGAGTCTCCATAATGAAACTCCCCATAAAGAGGAACGATTGTTGAAAGAAAATGGAATAAAGACTTCACAACAAAAAATAAAAGCAACGAGACTAAAAGTTTTGAGAAAATAGTTGATTACCTCTTTTCCTAGGTGATATCCAAAAAATAAAGCATCATGTTCTAGGTCCATATTTAGGGCAGCCTGTATACATCGTAGACAATTACCATTGACATATCATTTTTGAAATCCTTCCAGAAATAGTTCTCTTCTAGAACTATTTTTCGTATGATAAATTTAACAATCAAAATGGTATTGCAAAAATAAGCACAATGATATAGAATTAACCTGGGGCCCGCCTCAGAGAATATGATATCCATTTGCCACATATAACCAGGGCATCAACATTTTACACCATTTGTCTATTTAGGAAACACATATTTTTATCAGTTTCTGGGTTCACTACCTGTCTAAAGTAAAGTAATGTACATTCAATATTTGAAAGGATGAGTTGCATTCATCCACCAGAGTCCACCAACGTCATTACCTCCACAGTAATGTTTCTTTTCTCGGATCGACATCAGGCATAGAGTACTCTGCGCAATGCAGTTTCCAATATTGCGTACCAAACAAGCTTCGCAACAGATTTCTTAAAACAAACCGCTCATTGGATAGACTGCACGATTTGTTGCTCACTGTGAATAAACACACTTAATGAAATGATTATGGATGCAGAATAACAGAGTGTTATTCTTAGCACATCAACTCATAAATATGATAGAAATTTGTCAACACACAAAATACTTGATATTGATGATGATGATGATGATTAATGTCCATTAAGACATAATTGTTCTATTGGACTTTAAGAGGGTAAGTGATTACTAGCAATTCTTTAGAAGTTTGTTTATGTGCTTGAAGAGCATTAAGAGAAGATTTCCAAGATCACCATATTTTTGTTGAATTAAGACATTAGTAAGGTTGTTAGTGTGACAAATATTTTGAAAATGAGATCTTATATGGATATAGGCTAGACAATCTAAGAGAAAGTGCTTTTCATCTTCAACCTTCTTAGTGTCACAAACGTGACACACTCTTTCATCCCATGGCATTTTAGGAATTGACTAACGACCAGTTTCACTATGGAGCTCGTGAGAATTTGATCTTATCTTAGGAATACTTATTTTTTTCTTTACAGTTTGCAAAACAGATAGATAATTTTGATCTTCTATATTAGGATTGATTACATCTTTATAATACCTTAATTTTATTTTTTCCTCTAACTCTTTATCACACCATATTTTCTCCTTAAATTTGGCTTTGACTTTTTTTTTAATAGTATTTTTATTCTGCAAAATGTTGTCTTCCATGATTTCACTATAGTTTATCCAATACCGCGCATCTTTATCCCATCCTCTCTTGAGTCAATGGTGGTTATGAATCGATTTTGAAGCAATTTTAGGAAGTCTCTTGTCTTCCATGTTGTTTAACTTGTTCTTATACATTAGGTATCTAGTCATAGCCATGCTTTCAATGGAGGAGAGGCTTTTTTTTAAGAGGAGGATGGGATAGGGTGTATTTCCTTTAATTTTGAGATTATAGGTTATAAAATTCTTTTGTATTTTCTCTATCATTATCCATGATTCACGAGAGACACTACAACCCCAAACTTCACATCCATAAAGAATAACAAGAGTCTCAATGAGGTGTTTCTTCTTATCCCAAATCCAAAGATCAACTGATTTACAATTGTTTTCAAGACCATAATAAGATTTCCATCCCCCAATAATCCTTTTCTCAATGCTATAATTCCAATTGAGCTTGTGGTGAATATCAATTCCAAGATATTTGTATGAATTGACTTCCTCCAAGTTGTTTTTGTCATATACGAAGGTATCATAAGGGATCTTATTGGATTTAATAATCATGAGCTTAGTCTTATCAATATTAACAGTCATACCCATATTGGAGAAAAAATCCTTGAGAATTCTTAGTTGGTTTTCAAGATCATGGGCACTCCTTTCCATAAGAACGATATCATCGGCATAAAGAAGAATATTGATGATGATACCAATGAGCGTAGGGCCAAAACAACTTTCTTTTTCCAAGCAATCTTCTAACTTGTCAATGTATATGCCAAAAAGGGTAAGGGACAAGGGACAACATTGTTTGACTCTGATATTGTAGTTAATCTCTCTTGACCAGCCCTTATTGTTTTTAAACTTACCAATAACATTCTCATACATAGTTATTGCAATATCCCTTAGCTCGAGAGTCACTTTATCTCTTCCAACCTATTCCAAAGGTTTTTCCTAGGAACCATGCCAAAAGATTTTCTAAACTCAACAAAACAACAATAAAGATTCGTTTTAGTATTGCAGAACTCCTCTACAATGATCCTAATAACTCCATTGCAGTGTGTGAATGAAAAATAAAATGAATGAGATGATTTTTCACGTCAAAACCCATATCCAACATGTTTCCATCCATATAATAGCCATCAGGCTCCGTTGTCATCTTGAACTCACACCCAATGTACTTTTGCTTACTAAATTGGCATAGATCTCTTTCTGGTAGAGGAGCTGATATGGTTTCATCCTCTCTGTGTTCCCTCATGTAGGTATCTAGCATATATGTCAACTTCTTTGTAGAATCAGGATCATTAAGTAGTTGCAAGCAATAACATAAGAAAGTATTTACTTGGTCGTCAGCATTTTCTTCACGGCTGAAGTCACGCAATACTTCTGTGCATGCTACACTATGTAAGTCCTCCCAACATTATTCTTCATGTACTCTCTACTCAATGCATCATAGCTCTCCCTATCTGTGAGATTCTTCCAATGACCATTGAATCACACATTATATTTCTGTGTGCACGTGAACTTCCTCCAAGGACCTTTGCACCACGTGCTGCAACTCTTCTCGGGAACAATCCTCTTCTAGCGACCTTTGTGTCACCCTTTGCACTTCTTCCCAGATATTTACCTATTCCAGTGATTTTTGTGTCACCCATTGCACTTCTTCATGGATCTCATCCTCCTTGAGTTATCTTCTTGTTGTGGATTGAAACTCTTCATGCACTTATTCTTCTTCAATATCCCTATGTGCATCGTTTATGTACTTCTTTTGTTGGGTAGCATCGAAATTAGCATGGATTGTGTTTCCTTTCTGATATTCTCGTTCAGCTTCTGACCTAAGCCCTCACCATGCACAAATTATGCTCTTGTATTAGCTCCTCCTCTGGTTACTCCCTGGACATCAACTTCTTCATCTTTCTTCTTATTATTGCATGGCTCTGCATGTATCGTATTGTACTACATTTCCTTTTCTTCCCACTTCTTCACTAAGTCGGGACAATCCTCTATGACTTGTTCAGGATTATAGAAATATACATAGAGCATGCATGATGTTGTACAAAACCTTGATACATGACTAATTTATCCACAATTGAAATAAGTGGGGGTTTTGCATCCCCCTCTGCCATATCCTCATCCTTGATTGTACCCATAACGACCGTTGGTACCTCCTCAGTATCTGCCTCTTTTATCACCACCACGATCATCTCCCTTCTACTCTTCTTGTACCTAGAATGTATCATGGGTATTTTCTTTCATCAACTCGAGTGACCGGAATTTATTGAAATTTTTCCCCATAGATTTACAGAACTCATAGAATGAAGTGTGGTTCATCATTGTGATACTTCTAAAATGTTGTGCAGTAGGGTGGTTTATGGCCCTAATATCTACATATCTTGAACCATTTGATCTTTTGAGATGAAAATGTATGTGTCATTCACATTGCCACATAATTTGAAAGTACAGGGAACGCATCCTTGCGATGCCCCTCAGTGAAACATGTGGTACACCAAACATTCTCACACATGACCTTCATCGTTTCCATATCTTGCAACTGCATTGTCATGTTGGCTAGTTGTGATTGCACCCATTCCAATACCGTGGGCGTCTCTACCCCTCCTGGTGTATCTTATAGGCACATTGTGATTTATATGGCCTCTGCTTGAGTTATCACCTTCTACTAGGTGAATGTAACTTAGATATGGGGAAGAAATCCTAAAATAAACTACTATTTTTGTTGCACATCCTAGATTTGGAGCGTCATCCTATCCAATAAAATCTTAAACCACTGATCATAATCCCACATGGTCTCACCTCCCTTCTATTTGATCTCATTTATCTCTCTGATACATTAAGACTCTGATTTAGGTTTATGTAATTCCCTAAGAATATGTTTCTTAATCGTTTTCAAGGACCTCGTCTGTCCCACAGGCGCAATGGCCTTGTACTTCATGTACCACATCAAGGCCCTGTCCCTGAACATGGTTTCCAGCTATGTGATATATGTTGCTTCCTTTGTGATCCTCTTCACATACCATATTTCTTTGCACGTAAACCAATGTTGTTCCACATCATATTTACTCATTCCATGGAACACGGGTAGCCTCAATGTGCTATCCTGATTTTCCATCGTCACTCTCAAACCAAGTCCTATGATATGATTGTTGGTTGAAACAATTCTTTCTATGGATACTCCTATATTTTAAGTGGAATTGGCTTCACCTTGTTCTTCAATCCTCTTTCTTCATCTATTTTATTCTATTCTCTCTTCTACTCTAATCACTTTACTATCTATTGTTCTTTCTTATTAATTGAAAATGCACAAGGGGGACGGTTCAAAGGGGGGTAATTCCATCTCCTTCTAACATTTCTTGTGATGTGATCCATATGTTTTCCTACTTGCAACTATGCAAGAGCATCTAAAATTTCCAACTCTTCTCCCCCACCACTAGGGGATACTCCATCTTCCTCTTCTTCTTCTACACCTCTACTTTGTGCCTCATCATTTTTCGAGGTTGTAGCACTCCAAAATATCTAAGGTGTTCAAACTTCATCACCTAGGCCCCTACAAGCACTATTACTATTGTTGTTGGTATCCCCACTGGACACCCTACTTTCAAAAACACACCTCTTTGTGGGCCTCTTTGTGCTTGTGCTCCACTATGGCACAACACCTTCTTTCACACTTCCCCCTCGTGCGAACTAGTTTCTCTTCATATCGGGCCTGAACCCTCATCGTGTGCCACGTTCTCTCTATGTGTCACATATCTACTCTTCTTTTCTTCTTATCTCAACTCTTCTTGTGTGTCTCTTAACTGTCTCTCTTCTCTTCTCTTCTAGATCCATCCCATTCCCCACCTAATATAAACAATTTATGGAACCTCCTAAATGGATCCATTTTCTCTCTAACTTCCCCCCATCCTTGCAACACCCCCCATAGAACTAGGGTATTTTACTCAAAAATTCTATTGGGCTCCATGTGAATCAACTCTTTCTCTACGAACGCCATATTTATCTAAAGTGGAATATCTTCTAGCATTCATTTCCCTGGACCTTCTATGAAATTTCTCTCATCCTCACTGAAAGAATATGTGTACTCCAAAACAAAATCAATAATATAGCACTCATTTACTTGAGAAAACTGGAATTCAATAGCCCAAGTCCACTTATTATCCAACAAATTCAATATATCAAGCATGTCTTCATCCAAAACCACTAGTTCTAAAGGCCAAAAGATAGAGTTGGTAGCAGTTTTCCTTTTCAACCATTCAAACAACAAACATGGAAAATCAACAAATAAAATCTCATGCATATTAGTGTAAATATAGTCATGTTTCCATTTCTTCACATTCACTCTCATCCCCTAAGTTTATCATAGGGAAAACACATGCTCTTTTGCAGTTATCTAGTATTGAATTTCCTCTCGAGATGGATACCACCTAAACTCTTTCCTTCATCATTCCCTACAATACTTTCAGGTCTTGAAAATAGAACCATTTGTTAGCGTTGATTCATGCTTGTGCGTCTCCTTCCTAACAATGGGGATATTATACCCATGGTTCATCTAGAGTTGACCAACAAAAACTCCATAGCATTGTCATATCAATCGTCAACCATGGTTGAGGAAGGTCTCACCTGATATGAAGAGAGGATCACAAAGAACATAAGGTATTGTGTTAGGGATGAAGGACTAAATAGAATAGGATCCATAAGGGATGGCATTCACACATTCCATATCCAATGGATTACTATGACTAATAAGTAAAACAATACACAGACATATCGAAATAGCATATAATAGACACACAATAGATCGGAACTTACACAACTTTATTATTCCTTTCATTCCATTCATCACAAACATACGGTAAACAAAATGTAATCAACAACAACATGGTCTCACATTTCGTCTGATATAATTCCCTAGAAATACAACATATCATGCAATGCACATCATTTTTAGACCTTGAACATATGACAAACTCAGATTTATACTCAGAAGCATTAGAGTATTACAAAAGGATCAAAGTGAGCTCGATACTAGACAACTGAATGGATCTCATATAACCATCTAAATCTATTTATGATGTCACTGCTTCCTTTTATAGATTTCTCTACTTGGGAGATCTATCTCTTTCTTCTCTTCTCCACTCATTCTACTGAAAAACTACCTCGTATGCTTCTGGCACATTTCTGTAATCCACACAACCTTCTAGAATCAGGGAAATATTAACTGCCTTGCGAGCTCATATTTTTTTATCTCCACAATCCCTTGTGTTATTGTCCATAATCATTCGAGAATATTTCTCGACAATTCCTTTCTTGATTTCGACATGTGACTTCTTGATTTCCAACACTTATTGAAAAAATTTGGATCGATGTTCATATTTCATATATTGGGCTTGGCATGGAATATTAAAACTTGGTCCATCATGTAATCCTTTTCCTTCTCTTTGCATTTATCTTAAGCATGCACAAAAATGGAACGGGTGTGCACAAAACTTGGAATGAGTGTGCACAACTTCATTTGTGTGTATGCACGCGATTAACCTAAAACTCTGGGTGCCAACACCTTCCAGTGAAGGTAGATTGATGCAACGAACATCACTATTGTTGACGGGCGAAATTGACTGTCCGTCAACTGAGAGAGTGGAACCGGTCCGGGGTTGTCTAATAACCCAAGCCGTTTGGAATGAACCACCCTGACGGGTTTAACGGCTCCATTAGCCGTTCTAAGGTCCTAAGAAAACCAAAGAGTAAACTAATCTAAACTAACTAATCTAACTAAACTAACTAAACTAACTAAAACTAAATAAAACAAACTAACTAAAACTAAATACAACAAAATAAACTAATTAACAATAAAACAAACTAATACACTAATCTAATTAAAACTAACTACTAAATAAACTAACTAATCTACTATTTCCATATATACAAACTACTAATTCATATTACACTAACTACTATCTGAGATATAACCTATTTACAAAATGTACAATATATACAAAACACAGATTTAAATAAAACCTGAGAAACTGATTTGCTTTCTGCCCTAAGACAGAGACAGATATTTTTGTTGATTTTATAATTTTATGAATAAGAAATAAAACTTACTGAAATTAAACGATCTAATATACTAATTATAAATATATCTAACTAAAATACTAACAAATATACTAGACAAAGAAACCGCAAACAGACCTGGAAATGCTCCAGATTTATCCTGTGTATGATGACTGCGAAGCTGGTCGGAGGAAGGAAACTCGCACCGAATAATCTGGAAGCTTCTCATAAATGATAGCTGCAATGCTCTTTGAGTTTGTTTACAGGACAAACAAGACATAAAAAATCATAACAATTATATGATTTATAAATCTCTGCAATAAGGGAAACCTGTTATGCAAAAACTTATACTTAATAATTCAACTTATGAAGAAGAGAAATCTGTCATTCACAAACTGAATCAAGCAATTGCTATGTTTTTTATATACTAGAAGAAATCAGATATGGATTATATTGATTAAATTATATCATTTGCAAAATACTAAGATAACTAAAGTAGTCATTAACCAAATGCAAATTGATACACATGAACATAAAACAAAATATTGATATTATGAAAAGCTAAAGCTGTAGCAGAATATCAAATTATGTCTCACTCTGTATTAAGATTCCATATCCTTGTTCTCCCACGAATGAGGATGATGTTATTACAAAAATAATGAGTATTTATAAGTTTTTCCACAGGGTAAAACCTCCCTGTGGAAGTTATCAAACTGTTTACATAATCTGGGAAGATATTCCCAAGATCAACTAAACTAGGAAACTAAAATGAAACTAAAATATCTAAATATCCTCTAAACTGTCCATCAAATCCCATGCAATTTCGAATTCACCTGAAAAAGATCCAAAATAGACAAGTTAGAAGACTCTTTTACCAATAAAATGATAAAAATTAAATTCTATAGACTAGCTACATAATCATCTGATTCTGTAGCTAGTCAAAATGAGATACAAAATCAGCATCAGAATCGATTCAAAATCTTTAAAAGAATTAAATCCAATTATCTTCCAATGATCACTTGAAAATGAATCAAAATGATTTTATCATTCAACATTAAACATAATAAAAAATGATTCAACCGAAAACAGAGATAGGGATACTATGTTCTTCTGTTACCACAAAATCGAGTCTTCAGAGTCATAATAGAACAGTAATAAGATTATTTCATATCCAATTGAAAAAAATATCATATGTGATTGTTAAACAACAGATACAATCCGATCCAACAAAATCATTTTCCACTCGTTATAGCTATAACGATATAGAAAAAAAGATTCAAATCATTTAATCGAATACAAAGATAGAAATACTCTGTTTCAATTATTGTTACAAGTCGGGTATATGAGATCACATGTAACAGCATCATAATCGTTTCTCAGCAAATCGAATGAGATCGTTTTGATATTCAGTTGAAAACATAACAAATCGCAAACACTTCGTTATGCTTGTCTCATCAACAGGAGAAATCATTGCATCGAACAAGATTATCACGATAACTGTATAGTAAAAGATTTAGATTGTGAACGAATTCAAACCAAAACTGACACATAACCAAAAACGTAACAAGATCAATCAAACAGAATTGGTCATAGATTTCGATCGTTGATCCTTGCACAGTCAACAGACAGGATCGATTAATTTTGATCACAATCGTTTTAATCAAACGAATCGTAACAGAGTTTGACCAATTCATTTCACAAATCTAAAATACAGAGTATTAATTAGAATCTGGACTGGACTCATAGGACAAACTTACCAAATTAGAACGAAAGCGAATCGATTAGCTAAGATTTTCACATAACTGTTATGATTCAGACTCATTTCCAATTCGGGCGCGAATGTTATTTGAGTGTAATGTTTTTATCAAAGAGACAGAGTCGTTCTCTTTAACTTGGAATCAATCAAATATAGAATAACACACGATACAACATCGTAACAAGTATCTTCCCGAAAACGTTTACCAGTCATAGCATACCAATGATAATGAAATCGGATCCGAGCAAAATAGTAACAATCAAATTCGATCAAAACGTTTACCAACTATAGCACATGGATCATAACCAAATCAAATCTGAGCATGATACAAACCAAACTATTAATTTTGTCACCTTAACAAGGCAAGCCAATCAATCAAATTTAAACGAAGATCACTCAAATCCAATCAAAATCTATTGATTCCTATACTGGGAAGAATCAGATCGTATATCAAAATTCCTATTTATTTAAAGCAAATCTATATATAGAATGCACGCAATATAACAAAGCTATTCAATGATGTGAACAGAGTTGTTTGAAACTGAAACCAAATCGTTATATAAACCTAGATTATTTACAAAATGACATCAAATTTTTCATACCTGTGTAGCGATGAGGCTGCTCAGTTATGCCAGCTTGGAATTTACAACAGCTGTGGCTGATTCCACATTTTTAAACAGGATAGAGCCGGTTGTCCTTTGTTTCTTATCCACAGCTTGGAGCTTGGCCTTTTGACTGGTTAACAGTGCAATCTGATCCTCCAGAGACTGAATCTTTCACTGGAGTATTGGAACATCAAGATAATATCGCTCTAACCATGAATTGCATTGATCACAGGGTGACACTGTGGGTTTATACAGAGCAGGCAATGGTTTGGGAAATTGACCGAGGGTTTCACAAGGAAACTTAATGCTTGGGTAGTTAGGGTCGTCCTTTAGGCAGGGGGGTAGGTTTGATACAAAATCATATGAGGGTTCGGCACACAAACCTTCTGAATAGGGGTATTCGCTAGCCAGGAAATGCTCAACCTCCGAATCAGAGTCTTCACTCAACATGATAGGGTTTGGCTCGACAGGGGGTTTTGGCTTGTTCCTTTCCATTCGTGAAATCAAACGTGCATTCCTTTTCCCTTTAACATTTGCAGTGAGGTTGGCCTTGGGATTTTTTCTCATAGGCTTAACAGTCTCAACACTCTTAGTCACAGTGTGGGGTAAGTTGATAGGAGGGTCGGTCGAGGGTTTAGGCAGAAGGATATGGTAGGGCACTTGGGGTACAACCTTGACCTCACTCACCACAGGTTTTTCAACCTGTGTAGGGTTCGGATCCTCGAAACCATTCCGAGCAACGAAAATGCTCCAGCTATCCCCGTGCAGACTCAAATGACAGACAACGATAAGCTTGACAAGCCCATAATGAAAAAGGCTACTGTCAGCCTGGTGTCTTTTGTACTTCTTCGACATTTTAAACAGGCTACGAAGAAAATAATAGGGCATATTGAGAGAGTATCCCATAAAAACCATAAGAAAACGCAGGTGGTGGAGGAACATAAGTCCGTATCGACCTTCGCAGGTCACAAACTACTTGATTATCATCAATAAATCATGCCAACATTGTTTAAGCATAGTTATGGGCATACCTCTATCACATGAGGTGATTTTGCGTGATTGAAACAACAATGCCAACGAAACTTCCTCGACCTTGCAATTCTTAAACCAACGTTGTCCAGAGGTAGATAATCCCGTGGCTGAGCTGATGAACTGTTCATCAATCTCTAACTGTACATCGCCTACCTTAGCTCGACATCCATCGAAGGTCATGGAAAACTGTCGAGCTACACAAAGGTTAAAACCCTCGAAACGTTCCACGAAGGTAAGCCATCCACTGTCTGCCAAATCTTGGTGGGCATTGTCAAACATCAACAAGGCCTGGTTGCCATTGGGTTCAACTCGCACGACTGGTGCCATGGAGCTGAATGCATGTTAAGGGAAGGATTCGAATTCATCAACACACAGTAACAGAGCTACCCGAACCAACAACAATGAATCGAGCCAAAAGGGGTAAGAATAAATGCGCGCATGCGAAGGTGGTGGAGTCTGCCATGCATATTATTCATTACCTAAGTACAACCGCCAAATTTCGTAGCTGTTCATTCCATAATAAAAGTTCAACCAATAAGCCATGTGTACAACCAATCAAATCCAATGTGTATACCAATACGCKCCARCACTATGCCATAGTGTTCAAAACATTCGACGTATAGATCAATACCAAAATCATTATGCGCCAATGTATTAATTCATATAAACAAAAGTTCAACCAAGGTGCCAAAATGATATTCATCTAGTTGGCAATCCAATAAGTCATGAAAATATTAGCATAAGGATTATATCATATATATATAATAAATTTAATTGTAACCCCTATGTAGAATCAAAGATCAGGCAAGTCATAAAAAGTGTAAATCCAAATGCTCAATGCCTTACAAACTCAATAAAATCAAGTTATGCAATCAATATAAGAATGTCCAATGAGCATAGTTCAAAAGTCCTTCTAGCCACATAATGATAAACAAAAGGTAAGTGCAGTAGGCATATCGATAAAAAGATCATCACAGTTCAGATAGTGATCGAAATGTGACCTCGAAAGGAGAAGTTTTCACGCTTACAGTCGTGAAAACTTAACAAAGACAAATGTGTAAATGTCGCAAGAAATGAAAGTGTCGTCTATTTGAAAAATGCGACGAAAAACTTGATGTTCGCAAGACATAGGTGTAGGCAGCTTATAGGATAATAAAAAAAAATGAATTGGCTGCCAACAACTATGAAACAACAAGTAGTAGGTTTTATGCTCACCATGATTTTCTAGATTTGAATGGTGCCTGGTGATGTTTCCCAAGAATACAACCCTTGTAGACTCCTTCAGGGGGAAACACCTTCGATAAAGAAACAACCATGAGTTGTCAGTTCCTGAAAAATTTATAAATTTATATGTTTGAATCACTCATGCCATATTCAACTTATCTCCTTGGTGTGACCAACAAGTGTAGTCGGTTTAGTGTCAGGTCGAGTCATGTCACAAAATTTGTATAAGATTTTTGTGAAGTAGAGAAGCCCACCAGAGATCACAATCGACTTACCTTTCTTAAGTCACAAACATAGAACTGATCCATAAACAATTCCATAATTTTGCATGTATGGGTAAGTTGAGGACCAGAAAAAAAATTAGCATGGACATTTGGCACGTGATAGACATCGACAATATTCCCATTGCAACAAGTGTTAAGCCATAAATAGTGGCACATTACCCCTTAATTGGGGCATACTACATTAGTAATGTTATTTTATTTATGTTAGCTTGGGTCCATTACTTGTAAGTGTACTTCCTAGTCTCATGTATACACCAAGGAGACCTTTCCATTTGGAATCATCTTGTATTTGGGAATTTATGTGGTGTATAAGGAGGTTTCCCCCTCGAAGAGGCTTATTATCTGAAATTATCTCTTTTTCAAGGCTTTGAGTATTTATTCTAATGTTTTTCTATGCTATCTTGATATTTGGTTCTTAACATTTGGTGTCAAAGCTTTGCACATCGCC
The DNA here is from genome assembly GCA_009831015.1 of Picea engelmannii. Taxonomy (NCBI): domain Eukaryota; kingdom Viridiplantae; phylum Streptophyta; class Pinopsida; order Pinales; family Pinaceae; genus Picea; species Picea engelmannii. Next base: position 243,352 of record ML779803.1, read on the forward strand.
TCTTTAAGTTTTTGAAATGCATGATTTTCTGACAAATATCCCATATTCAATGGACATTTTTGGACATAATTATTTTCTTGTTTTGGTACTCAATTGGCTCATAGCTCATCCTATCACCCTCAATATTTTCCACTATGTATTAATTATTATCTCTGGTATATGTATTTATAATGTGTCTTCTTGCTGGTTAATTTTATGCATGGAATATGGTTAATTTCTTTTATGGTGTATCATGAAAGTTGATTATTGCAAGTGTTTCTTGCATGCTTCTTATTTAATTAATTGGTATCATAATTTCAAATTAGCCCAAGAGGGTGAATTTAGAGGTACCTGGGCAGTGGGTATGTTTCAGATTAGAGCATATAGAAAATCATTTTTTTTATTCGGTGATCTCGGTATGTTACAATTGGTATCAAAGTTGTTAATTTAAAGCACCAGAACTTTGAACGAGACTGCTACATTCCACGACATAGGTTGTTGGAGATGGAGTTTTCTTATGAATGAAATTAATAGCTGTGGGACATCGATGGAGGAGGAGTTTTTTTGGTTTAAGCTTTGCATTTCATCCCTGGAAACCATTCTCAGGCGATTCCTCATGGACCTGGATTTCCATCGAGGCCTCACTTGCTTGATTTGGGCAGGGTAAAATCATAAATGTGGGTGTCTATTTTCCTTGTATTTTTAGAAAATAAAATATATTTTCAGAAGTTTTTCAACTTCTGCTAAACAAAAATATTTTTTTATTTAGAATTTCACTTTACAGTAAAAACAAAACTTGTCATCAATTTTGTTATTTTTCTATTGATTTTTTTGAAATTGTTTTATTGACATTTGATATGTCAATTTAGCAATTGTTTGTTAGTATGTTCCTTAAATATGAAGGCACTGATAATGAGTTATGTTTATCGGCGTCAATTTACTCATTAGTGAACTTTTGTTTATGAAAAATGAAATATGTTGAAACAACACAAACAAGATCTATTAAAGTATGACTAAAGATTTGAAGACAACAGATGAATATTATAATTACTACAATTTTTTGAATTTGACCAATATGAAAAAGTTACATATTTTAAAATCTTTTAGTTCGACATCATGTATATTCCTTAATTTTTATTTATAAAGTAAAAAATAAAAATATCGTTTTGAAGAGGATAGTGAAAGGTTCTGTCATATAAATTTTCCATAATTTTCGACTGTTTATTATTGCAGATATTGATTTTTTATTTCACTAAATCATTATGTCATCTAAAAATAATATGTAGACATGTTTTTATAAAATTAACTAAAATTACTAAAAACCAATTAAATTGAGCACAAATTGTTTCAAATGAAAGTAGATTCAATTCTAAAGATGTTGGTACTACTTATAAATCTATACTCATAGTATTTTAAGGAGTCTTCTCCTTCCCAAGTTGGAGTAAGTTGAAGATAACACATACTTTTCTGAAAGTGGCATAGTTACAAGTTTTTAGTTGAACTAAAAGTTAGTATTTTTCGGTCGAAAGTATTCTTTATCCCACATGCATGGGGAAGGGATCGAATGGGTTGTTTATAATGAAAATGGATTTTTTTTATTATTTTTGTGTGAAAAGAGATCCGGAGAACCCGATGGAGCCTGCGTGGAATGTAAAATGTTTCCCTGTTGTCCAATGGTCTGATGGACTTGACTAAAATTGAATCACCCCTTGCTGGATCAAATTTTATGCGAAGAACCCCATGACCTAATTCCCTGGTGGATCGGACTAGATTCATTTGGTAAGGGTGTCTTGGAGCTTCAATTCGGTGACTGGTGGATCAATGGATTGGTAGACAGGACCAGAACAAACATGATGGTTGGATGGAGGGTTTGAGTACAATGTCCTGGTCGTCGATGGACCAGACCAAGACTTGAGTTGAGTGTCGTATGGAAAATTATGTGGGATGATTGGTGGGCTAGTGGACCGATGGAATACACTAGAATGGATTGAGGTTATGAGATATTGTATGGAAGTTGAGCATGTTGGTTCGGTGGCCCAATGGTTAGACCGAACCAGAGTCAAGAACATAAGAGCATGGAAGTGGAGTGTGTTGGGTCGGTGGCCCAATGGATCGGGGTCGAAGGCATATAAATGAAATATGAAGGAAATAGTACCCAATGACTAGTAGACTGGTGATTGATGCCATGTCATCACCACATCACTTCCATATCATCATCCACGTCAGTATATTGCCACATAAGAAAGAATGTCTAGAGTCATTTTCTTATTTTGGCCATAACTAGAGAATATTAAGTCAGATTGAAATGAAACATCTAGGTTTTTTCTATAGAGGGGAGATTGACAAAAGTACTAGAGAGTTCTACTGTCCATTTTCTGTTTCAAATTGTTGGAAATTGAAAAATAGTGCTTTCCAAAGATCTGGGTCCATATCATTGGAAAAGATCCAGATTAAGATGAAATTCTTGAAGATATTCCAGAAAGTAGACATGGGAATAACCCATGAAGGAATTGAAAAAATTTAAGCGGATTGGAATGGGCATGCTGAAATAAGCCAAAATCCAATATTCTAGGCCACGTTTTAGGGATTTTTGGGATTTGCGAAGGAGGAAAAGTGACCCCAAATCACAAAACTGGAAAATTTGATTTACTTGAAATTTTATATACTTATCAATACATGCAACTTTGGATTAGTGAAGGTTTTCCAAAAGTTCACAAATTGAGAGATAGCAGGTCTGGAAAAAGGGGTGAAAAATGACAAAGTTTTCATTTCTAGATTGCTACATATTTTTATTGAAGCATCTGATTAAAAATATAAGAATTGTTATGAATTAAAAGTCATTATTGTTATCTATGTCTCTTACAAAATTTTCTCTAGTTCCTGACATATTTTCTTATGTAGTTCACAGAAGTTGGACTTTCAATAAAATCACACTAGTGGAGAAAGTGTATAAATGGGGTGAAAATGGTTTTTCCAGGAAGCCATAACTTTCATCCCAGAGATAGGGTTGGGGCATAAGAATAGTCATTGGAAATCTAATTCATAGGAGAATAACTTAGAATTATTATAATTTAGAGAATTATGATATAATTCTTCATGAACTAAGTAGAAAAAGAAACATGTAGCATTGAATGACAATTTTTTTATAATATGCATAGTTTTTACAAAAATGGTTTCTTGCACATTTGATTGAATTAGGGGATACACATTTCTTAGTTCAAGATAAGAATTCATAATTGGTGCATGGAGGAAGGAGAAGAATCCTCCAGTCATGAGAGAGAAGAAAAAGGTGAAAATATTTGTGTTGGTGATGCAAAGACAAAATCTAATGGACACAAGAGTAGAGCAGAGTCTGAAACATTAATAGAGACTGTGAGAATATTGAGAATATAAGTGTAAATTTACAAAGAAGATAATGAAAATATGATGAGATAAAAAAATTAAATAAATGTTGAAATGATACGAAACCTAAATTAGTTGTAGAGACAAATAGAGAATGGATCAAACTCAAGACAGAAATAAGAAGGAAGGCATCATGAAATAAGAGATAATTACAGAATATTCAATCATTCAAGAAGTGATATAAGAACTCATACACATCACTAACATTATTACTTAGCAAGGAAATTTTGTGCATCTAAAGAATCCATAAGAAGTTGAGAAGCATATCATGTTAGGCACCAAAGAAGAAGACATGAATTGAACAATTTGCAAGGAGAGATAAGAAATCTTAAGCCACCATGATTTGATGGTTAAAGAGAAAGGGAAGATGATGTTGAACCATAGTTGCTTGTTGATCCAAATTATTTTTAAAATGACATGGAGGAAAAAATATAACAGAGATATAACAAGGAAAGAAATAGATATATTGCAATGAACATAGTAATACAATGAAACTCTTATTCTAATAATGATTGTGTGGAATAAAAAAGACTATAAAATGCAAAGCACACAAGCTATCTAGAATGTTGGCAGTGTCTATGTGAAGAGATATGTGTGGGATATGCTCATTTGCAAGAATTTTATTACAATGAGGCTTCAAAGGCCTTTTTACACATAAATCATGAATGAGAAAACCCTAACCTTGGAATATGAAAAGTGATGCAACACCCCACCTCAACGGGTTCTTCTTGATCTCTTGGTCTTTGGATTATCCTAATTCCCTTTGAGTCAGAATGAATCTTTGATTCTCGACCGACATCTTTAACACATGTAACCATAGGTCCTTCTTAGAAGTCACACCCACACGCAATAAGCATTCGACGTAAACATCCACCCCTCGTGACCACTGGCTTGACCACTGACTTAACCCAAAAGGGCGTGTCAGATTTCATGACATTGCAAATAATTTTGTTAAGTTCCGTGACTCCCTCAGATCCTGAAGCCCCGAAATGGGATAACGGGCCTCTAACTCCTCCCTTAAATATCCTGATGTGACCCTCTTCTATAACCTGGGGCCCAACCTCCAAACATGTCATAATTTCGTGACTCATGAGTTCACAATACAACGCTCCTCCTTTTCCCCAAAGTCTGAACTCGCAACTTGTTTGCTGCGGATCAACGATCCAGATTTTTCTATGATCTGACGGTCCAGATCCTGTCATAATTTCATGAATCAGGATTTCACAACCCTTGACTCCTAGTCACAACTTTGTCCACACTCCTGAATTCCAAAATGAAAAAATTCAAACCGCGATATCAATGGCTCTCGTTGATCTAGATCTGGCGATATTTCTCCCTCCTGAGCTTATGAATGCTTAAGAATTCTCGCTTTAACCCCTGTGCTGATCTATTAGATCCAATCATCCTCAAAAAATCAGTGGTTCTCCCTCTAAGAATTTCAACCGTCCTTTCAAGATTATAACAATTCTTGCCAAAGAACTTGGTGTCCTTCCTCCCGAGCTTTCCTTCTTTGAAGTGACTTAGACCCTCGTCTCACCTTCAAATTATTCGAAGTCTCTATCCCTCCTAAACATTGGTTTTTATGAGTTTACTTCTTTCAACAAACTCAAAATTTATAAGGGATTTATATGCTCACTCCTTGTGGTGTTCACAATAATCACTAATTATCTGATGTCTTCCTCTTCTTCGCACGCCTTGTGATAAAATTCTTCAACCACTCCTTGGTTGAGAAAAGTCTAAGACTTCAACCTGCCTGCGCATACCTTGCATGGCTGTGTGCTATACTTTCACTTCTGTTGGTATCAGAACAACAATATCTCACCTAAGATTTTCTGAGGTAAAACTCAGAATCTCTTCACTGCACTCCTTGTGGACCTTGTCTCCACTCCTTGCAAGAATTTCTCAGGACGAGAAACAATTGAAACTCATTCTCTCCCTCTCACGAACTTCATACATTCAACATGAAATCATAAACATAAGCATTGAAACAAATGTATAAAAGAGCATATAAGCAAACTGTAAATATACCATTCAATAGATGCAAACGGTAAGCATAACAACACCATGAAATTGAATCAATCTTCCATATATTAATTCAAGTTCTTCTATACATGGGTTCAATAGCAACATCTATATGCTTATACACTTCGACAATATATCTTCTTCTCTGTTCTCCTATTCTCTTGCTCTACAACTCTAATTCTTGCAATGAGAATAATAATACAATACAATACATTCTAGGGAGATTTCTTGAGTCCCCCCCCCATACATCTCTAAGATATCTAATCGAAATTAAAGCCTACATTTACTTTACATTTATTACATTAAATGGCCACAATCGGTAGATGAGAGAAACCACTCAAGATCTTCATTACAATCTCTAGACCATAAATGCAAATACAACCCGTCCAAATATTACATTAATGTCTCATTTTCAAATTCAAGATATCTCCAAATTGTGCGTTGGTGAATATCCAACTATCCTCCATTTGTGTGTACTTACGATGCTCCTGCATCATACTCCTCTAGCTGAAAAATTCATGAAATCTTGTTCATGAGCTCCTACATTGTTTGTCCATGTTCCTTGATATTTTCCTCACCTTCCCAACTATAATCCTCAATCCGGTGTCCCTTCCATTTTACCAAATACTCAAAATATGTCTTTCTCCGTGTTTTCTTTCTAACTCTCTAATCAATGATCTTTTCCGTCAGTGGCTTTTCAACTACAGGCATCTGTTTGACCCACTGAAATTCCTTTTGATTCTTTTCTTCTCTTGCTTCATCTGCTATGTAAGGATACATATCTTCTATGTTAAATATGGGTGATATTCCTAGACCATCAGGAAATTCTATCTCATAAGCATTTGCCTCAAATTTGCTCAAAAATTATTTTCTTAGATGCACTAAGACTAAATCTCTGACTTCAAATTGAGTCTCTCTTCTACGTTGATCTTCTCTACATTTATATTCCTGGTTGGAACTCTGCAATCGCTCTTTAATCTTATTGTGGAGCTCTTGCATCTCTGCTGCAAAATCTTCTGCTCCAACACTTCTGAACTAATTCTTCTCTAAGTCTCTCAACTCATATACTCCTCTCAGTTGCATCCCATACATTATATGGAATGGGCTCTGTCTTGTGCTCATATTAGGTGAGTCATTATATGCAAATTCTGCTTGTGGAAGAATTTTATCCCACTGTCTGTGATGTTCAGCTACTAAACTCCTCAACTATGATTTACTACCTCAGTCTGTGCATCCGTCTAAGGGTGATATGATCAGCTAAAAGATAAATCCATTCTCAACTTCTTCCATAGTGTCCTCCAGAAATGACCAACAAAATTGGTATCTCTATATGAAGCAATACTCTTGGGTAAACCATGAAGTCAAACAACTTCTTTGAAATACAGATTTGCAATGTGTGTTGCATCACTAGTTTTCTAACATGGAATAAAATGTTCCATTTTTAGGAATCTGTCGACTACCACAAATATCGAATCACAACCTCTCTGTGTCCTCTGCATTCCTAACACAAAATCCATGCTCACCATGTCCCATGACCTCTTTGGTACTGGAAATGGTTGATACAATCCTATATTATGTCTTTTACCCTTTGTGTGTTGGAAAATTCTACATCTGTTGACAAATTTCTTCACATCCGTCCTCATGCTTGGATAATAATACAAACTATTTAGTTGTGAAAATGTTTTTTCATGGCTGAAATGTCCAACCAATCCCCCACTATGTTTTTCCTTTAAAATGCTTTCTCTCATAGAACTCTTCGGGATACACAAATGATTTCCATTGAATAACAATCCATCCTGAATTAGATATTCAATCCATTGGGTTCTGTCTCTCAGAACAGGATTCTCACATGCTTCATAAGCATCCTTGAAATCTGAATCATCTTTGTACATTTCCTTAAGGCTATCAAAACCTAAGGTCTTGACACGAAACTCCTGCAGAACCAAACATTTCCTGCTCAATGCATCAACAACCTTGTTATCAGTTCCATAAATGTGCTTTATAACAAAAGTAATTTTTTGCATAAATTCAACCCATTTTGCATGTTTCTGGTTCAATTTTTCATGTTTGGTTATGAATTGTAAATCATGATTATCGTTATACAAATGAAATCCTTTAGAACCAAGTAGTGCCTCCCATTCTTTAGTGCTTGTATGAATGCATAAAACGCTTTATCATACGTGGAATATTTCATCTTGGTCTCATTCAGCTTCTCACTAAAGTATGCAATTATTCTATTGTCTTGACTTAAGATTGCTCCAACCGTGAATCCACTTGCATCACATCTGACTTGAATTTTTTTACTGAAATCTGGAAAAACCGGAACTGGTTGTTCAATTGTCTTCTCCTTCAAAAAATTGAAACTTATCTCTGCTTCCTCTGTCCAATGAAAATATTGATGTCTTTTCTTGATTGTGCCCATCATTGGTGCAAAAATTCCACTAAAGTTTTTCATGATATTCCTGTAAAAACTAGCTAATCCATGGAAGCTTCTAACCTCAAAGATATTCCTTGGTGATGGCCATTATTTGATTTATTTTAGTTTCTCAGGATCCATCTTCAACTCATTCGAAGAGATCACAAAACCAAAATAAATGAGCTCCTTCTTCATGAAAGATTACTTCTTCAGATTTATCAGCAACTTGTCTCATTGTAACCTCCTTATCACTAAAGTTAGATGTCTCAGGTGTTCCTCCTTAGTCTTATTGAAGATCAGTATATCATCAAAATACACAATTACAAATTTTCTAATGAAATCCTTCAAGACTTCGTTCATCAGTCTCATGAAAGTACTTGGTGCGTTCGTCAAACCAAACAACATGACAAGCCATTCATACAGTCCCTCATTCATCTTGAATGTTTTCTTCCATTCATCACCTTCCCTCATTCTAATCTGATGATATCCACTTTTCAAATCAATTTTTGAAAAAAACTTTGCCCCACTCAAGCAATCCATCAAGTCATCCATCCTGGGTAAAGTAAATCTATACTCGATGGTGGTTTTGTTTATATCCCTCGAGTATGTACACATCCTCCATCCACCATAATTATTTGGACTTAACATTGTTGGTACAATGCATGGACTCAAGATTTCTCTGATCAACCCTTTGTTGATCAAATTTTGGACTTTCTTCTTAACTTCTTCATTTTCCTATGGCGTCAATCTGTATGCTGCTTTGTTTGGTAAACTCTCTCTTGGTACAAGGTCAATGTGATGTATTATACTTTTTATCAGTGGCAATGAACAAGGTAAATCTTCCACCACTATATCAACGAAATTCTCCAGCAGTTCCTGAATTTCCTCAGGTAAATCATCCATCGAAGTACTAGTCAAAATGACTCTAGGTTTTCTTACCACAACAAATTGCATTTATTCACCCTTCTTAACTTCTTCCAGAAGTTCCTTCCCACTTATGATAAGTATAGTATTGTTTGTCTCTGCTTTCACCTTCTTATCTTCAATTGGTAGCAACATATGTGTCCTACCATTCTTTTCTAAGGTATATGTATTTTTTATTCCATCATGAATAACATTTCTGTCATATTTCCAAAGTCTTCCCAAAAAAATATGACATATATCCATGGGAATAACATCACATAATATCTCATCTTTGTAACCTCCTATCTTAAATTCAACTAAACATTGTTTAGTGACTGTTACCTGATGTCCCTTTTGCAACCACGAGACTTTATACAGACTTGGATGTGCAACTGTCTCCAATTCAAGCTTCTCCACCATCTTTGCGGATACTAAATTATTTGTTTTTCCACTGTCCACTATTGCCTTGCATACCCTATCCTTGATCTTGCAAGCAGTTCTGAACAAATTGCTCCTCTAGACTGGATTCTCCATCTCTTTCTCTGGCTTCAAGGGAATTTTCCTCATCATTAAGGATATTCCACCTTATGCATATTCTGCCTCAACATTTTGCCTTTGCGCTTATGAAATGTGATCTTCGCCTCCACCATCTCTTTTTCTATCAAGACATTCAAAATATTTTTGTCTGATTTTTCCATAGACAAAACACTTTACTTCACCTCCTCTGCCTCTTCCTCTTCCTCTATCTCGTGGAAAAGTGTTCTTATCGTCATATTGTCTTCCCTGTGAACTTCCTCCCCTTTCTGGGTGATTATGAGGCTTCTTTTCTTCATCCTTGGGCTTTTGTACCCTGTCTTGGGAAATTTCTTTTCCTCTGCTCTGACTTCTACCTCTGCCACTTTGAGCTTGCTTTCAGGCAAATTTATCTTCTTCTTTCAAAGAAATCTTATAAGCATCTTCCACATTCCTAATTGTCACCATGCTCATCTCATACTGAATATTATATCTCAGGCCATTCATATATCTGACAACTTTTTCATCATCACTCTCATGATGACCTGCTCTAATATTTAATCGGTAAAATTCTTTAGTGTACTCCTTCACTATCATTCCTTTCTGTCTCAAATTACGCATTCTTCAGAGGATATTAAGTTGGTAATCTCTTGGTATGAATTTGGATTTCATCTTTTCCACCATCGTGTCCCATCTTTTGATTCTTTGTTTGCCTTTACAATGCCTGTCAGCCTGCAGTTCATCCCACCACAGTGTTGCATGCCCTTTAATTCTAGTGACAACATGTTTAACCTTCTTATCGTCTTCTATGTCTTCATAGTAAAAGTATTTATCCAGAGCTCTAAACAAATCTAGAAGCTCTTCAATGTCTAAGTTTCCTTCATCTATCGGGATATCCATTTTTTCTCTGGAACATATTCTTGCAACAGCTCTGAATAGACGTTCCTCTACAACATCTTCGACTGTGACTTCATTTTCTACTCTAGCTTCATTCTCATTTTCATATTCACTAACATCTCCAGTATCAGCTTCATGTTTCTGTGCTATCTCCATAGCATCGAATTGAGCACGGAGTTCTCTCATTTCCCTCTCCACAACTGGATCGGGCATTGGTCTTTCTTGGAATCTTCTTGGCAACATTGTTTCAATATGTCCACGTAGATTTCAAATCACAACTATCCTCTATATTCCCTCTACAAGAAATAAAATTTGTTAGCTAAGCTCTGATACCACCTAATGTAACACCCCACCTCAGTGGGTTCTGTTTGACCTCCCAGTCTTTAGATCGTTCTAATTCCCTTTGAGCCGGAATGGCTCTTTGATTACCGACTGGAATATTAAATACATATAACCAAATGTCATTCTTAGAAGTCATACCCATGTGAAATAAGCGCTAAGCGTAAACATCCACCCCTTGTGACCACTAGCATGACCACTGACTTAACCCAAAAGGGCGCGTTGGATCACGACTTCATGAATCCTATTGTTAAGTTCCATAACTCCTTCAGATCCTGAAACCCTCAAATGGGATAATGAGCCTCTAACTCCTCCCTTAAGTATCCTGATGTGACCCTCTGCTATAAATTGGGGCCCAACCTCCAAGCACATTGGAATTTCGCGACTCGTGAGTTCACGATACAACACTCCTTTTCCCTGAAGTCTGAACTCGTGATTTCTTTGTTGTGGATCAACGATCCAGATTATTCTATGATCTGATGATCTAGATCCTGTCGAGATTTCATGAATCAAGATTTGACAGACCCTTGACTCATAGTCACGGCTTTCTCCACACTCCCGAATTCCAAAATGAAGAAATTCAAACCACGAGATCAACGACTCTCGTTAATCTAGATATGATGGCATTTCTCCCTCCTGAGCTTACAAATTCTTAAGTATTCTTTCTTTAACCCCTCCACTGATCTATTAGATCCAACTGTCCTCGAAAAATCGATGGTTCTCCCTCTGAGAATTTCAACCATCCCTTCAGGATTCTAACAATTCTTGCCAAAGAACTTGGCATCCTTCCTCCTGAGATTTTCTTCTGTGAATAGAATTTGACCCTCATCTCACCTTTGAATTCTTTGAAGTCTTTATCCCTCCTGATCTTCATTCTTCTAATTTTAGTTCTTGCAACAAACTCAAAATTTCTAAGGGATTTATACGTGCACTCCTCGTGGCCTTCACGATAATCACTAATTATCTGATGTCTTCCTCTTTTTCACACTCCTTGCGATAGAACTCTTCAACCAGTCCTTGGTTGAGAAAAGTATGAGACTTCAACCTGCCTGCACACACCTTGCATGGCTCTGTGCTATACTTTCACTTCTGCTAGTACGAAAACAACGGTATCTCACCTGATCTTTTCTGAGTTAAAAATCAGAATCTTGTCAATGCACTCCTTGTGGACCTTCTTTGCACACCTTGCAGGAATTTCTCAGGACGAGAAACAATTGAAAATCATTCTCTCCCTCTCACGGACTTCATACATTCAACATGAAATCATACACGTAAACATTGAAAGAAATTCATAACAAAGAATATAAGAAAATTGTAAACATACCATTCAATAGATGAAAATGGTAATCATAACAACACCATGAAATTGAGTCAATCTTCCATATATTAATTCAAGTGCTTATGTACATGGGTTCAATAGAAACAACTATCTTCTTATACACTTCCACAATCTATCTTCTTCTTTGTTCTCATATTCTCTTGCTCTACAACTGTAATTCTTGCAATGAGAATAATAATACATTACAATACATTCGAGGGATATTTCTTGATTTTTCCTTCCTACATCTCTAAGCTATCTAATCGAAATTAAAGCCTACATTTACTTTACATTTATTACATTAAATGGCTACAACCGATAGATGATAGAAACCACTCAAGATCTGCGTTACAATCTCTACACCATAAATGAAAATACATCCCCTCCAGATATTACATTAATGTCTCATTTTCAAATTCAAAATATCTCCAAAATGTTTGTTGGTGCGTATCCAACTATCCTCCATTTGTTTGTGCTTATTATGCTCCTACATCAAAAAGACAAAATCTTTGTGGGCCCCAATGGGGGTAGTTGATACATCAACTTCCCTAGGGCGTAATGTTTACATAAAATATTCGTTTAGGGAACTTGGTACCTCATAGAAAAGTTCTATCCAAGGATTACACATTCCAAATGGCCCAATAATTAGAATAGGGATTTATAAGGTGTTGTGATGTAAAAAAAAACCTCGTTTAGGGCCTCAAATGGCCCTAGAAGTTTGGGACCCAAAAAACTGTAGAAAAACTAGGAAGATGTATAATGTTATTTGAGCCAATGGAATAAGTGGGAGGCCATATATGCCTACTTGGATAATTCCTCCCCCTTTAGGATGCAATGGTATCAATTGTGTCAAGTTCCTCCATCAGATAGGGAAACTTCCATTGAATATGATTCCTGGTGAGCCACTTTCTGTAATGAAGAAATTGCCCTGCTCTGATGACTCGATATATTTTGATGTTATGTTGTCGGGTTCCCTTTTTATTAGTTTCCATGATATGATCAATTTTCTATTATTCATTGTAGTTAAGATTTATTTATGTAGGGGCCAAGTGGTTGGCTGCATCTAAAGTGTCCAAGAGAGGTAGAAAATATTGTTGAAGCAGTTACACTTTAAATACCAAGTGCAAGCCAAGGAAATGATGAATATTTAATTCAAAATCACTCTCACCCAGAGCATTGGTGATGGTGTAACTCCCATATCAAGGTGGGCATAGCTTCCGATGGGGTCCTGTGAGGCTCTCTTTCTACAAATGAAACCATAACTTATCTCCCACCTGAAACTTGTGTGGTACTTGATGTTGATCTTGACATTGCTTGTACTTGACATTATATTTCTACAAAATATCATGAACTTGTTGTTGTATTTGTTGTATTCAATAAACAAATTTGACTTTTATACCATCCTCGGTTTGAGCATGGGAGGATCCTTTCTGTGAAGCTATAATGGGGAGAGCTACATTAATCGGGGCCAATGGTTGGAACCTCAAGCACACCTGAAAAAGGATGTTTCCAATAGAGATTTGGACAACTCCATTGTAGCCATATTGAATATGAGGAAGGATTTCATCCCATGTTCTTATATGTTTCGAATTGTAGATCCTCAAGATATGGAAAATCATCATGTTGAATACCTATGTTTGTCCACCATTGTATGGGTGGAAGGTAGTTGATTTGGTCAGATTGGTTTCCATCACTGACTATAGGATGGACAAAAGAGTGCTCAGGAACCTACTACCGCGATCTGAGATAATGGTTCATAGGATCCCAAAATGAACCTAAAAATGTTCAAAGAATAGCTTGGCGGTGGCCTCGTTTGTGATGCTCTTATTGCAGGGTGCCAAAACAACCATCTTAGAGAATTGATCAACAAGCACGAAGACACAGTCATTCCCATGCTTGGGTGAAGGAAAAATGGACATGTAACCATGGATATGGACTCCCAAGGCCTATATGGAGTAGGCATATGGGTGTATAGCCCCTATTTCTCTATGGTGGGCTTGGAAATGGCATAGGTAGTGTAGGATATAATGTACTTGCAAATATCTTGTCGAAGATTTGACCAATAAATATTCTTTTGAATTACTTCCACTATTTTCTTCACACCAAAATGTCCTCTTTCCCAGCTATAACGAGTTTCCCATCCTGGAGATGAATGTCTAGAACTATTTTTCCTGAGCTCAAAGTTTGATAGGTCGCAACCAATTCCAAGTCATTATTGTATACTTGTGGCCACATGGAAATGTCATTCCAATAAGAGTTAATAACTATAGTTAATGCCACAACCAAGGTGGAGTGAGGTAATTTGCGACATGGTTGGTGCTTCCCTTCTTATACTTGATGTTCAAGTGAAATTGATAAAGGTAAGTGGACCAATTATGATGGAGGTAATTATGTAACTTTCCTTCTATCTTTATGAATTGTAGAGTCTCGTGATCAATGTGGATGATCATTTACTTCCCCATAATGTAGTGCTTCCACTGTTGACATAACTACATAATGGCGTACATCCCATTGTTGTAGGCAAGATATATATGAACATAATGTTGGTTCTGGAACCTGATTATCTTCCTCATTAAGAGAACTTTGTTTTCATCCATGTTTATACCCCATGAAGGCTTTAAACCCCAGAAGAATGTACACTCCTCCACGCAAGGGATTGTAGAGGGGGGTTACCCCCTCTACGGGGTCCGGGGAAAAGATGGATCACTGCAGGGGTTTGAGGGACAACGTTCCCCAATGGTGGTTCGAGGGAGAATCCACCAAAGGAAAAATTGCCTTGTAAATGTATATTGTAATTTCATTGTAAATCTAAACCATTTATTATAAGGTCACAGATCTGACGGTAAAAGTTATGTTAGGTTTTTTTTCCCCTAGAAGGCAACCCTCTTTTATGAGGGAAATGTATTGTGGCTATGTAGGATTGCAAATATTGTATTCTAAGTGAGGAGAATGTGAGAGAAAGAAGAGGAAATTACAACGGGTGTGATGTAGGTTATATCCCTTCATTTGCTGGATAATAATAAAGGAAGGACCTGGAAATTTCTCCGGTGGACATAGACCACACTGGATAAACCGTGTATATATCTGTCTCTATTCTATTATGTATCTTCCATGTTTTATTTCTGCATTTTATTTTATTTTATTTCTCTATGATCATGTTTTTCTAACACATAATCCAATAGTGTCTTTTTGTGATATTTCATCGGATGCCCATGTTGAGTGAGGATGACACCAATAGAACAATATGAAGCATGTTCTTCAAACTCAAATGGCTATTGCAGGTCTTCAAGAATAAGGACTAGTGTCTAGCAGAGGTGGGAGTCCAAATCCTCAAATGATTTATGATGGGACATACCCCACAAAAGATTGGCCTTTTCTCCACCCTTTCTCACCTGGATTAGGGACCAAGCGATATGAGAGAACCCCAACACAAACCTGTGGTAGAATTTAACATTCCCCAAGAAGTTGCAAAGCTTGTTCATTATCTTTGGGGCTGACCAATCCTGGATGAATTGGATCTTCATTGGATCCACATGCACACCCTGCTAATCCATGATGTATCCAAAATATTTGATTCTCTCATGCCAGAGAAACACTTCTCCAAATTTCCATATAACTTGTGTCTTCACAAGGTGCCCAACTCTTGCTAAAAATGCTTCAAATGTTCCTTCCATGTTTATCTGAAGATGAGGATGTCATCCAGATATATGACTACAAAGGATTTTGTGAATGGTTGCAATATATCCATCATCCACATGAATGTGGCCATGGAATTATTCAAGCCTAAATTCATGACCAACCACTCAAAGAGAGGTTCTTTAGACTTGAAGGTTGTATTCCATACATAATGTTTCTCAATCATCATCTAGTGGTAGCGTAACTTCATATCAATCTTAATAAAAACTTAGCTTCCTCGAGCTTATCGAGAATATACTCAATATGGGGGATTGGGTACCATTTCTTTAATGTGATTTAGTTTAGGGATATGTATTCAATACAAAGTCACCATGTCTCATCCTTGTTCTATACCAGAACAATTGGGTTCCCGCAGGGTGAGGAGCTTGAGTTGATGTGGCCCTTTAGAATTAGCTCTTGGATCTGACATTTTACTTGTTCATTCTCCATAAAAGAATGAATGTACACATGTCCATTGGACATAGGATCACCAGGTGTCAAATCAATTGAGTGCTTTACTTGATAGTGCACAAGTACCCCAATAGGTTAGGAAAACATTTCTTTATTCTCTACTACTATCTTTTCTAGCTACTATTATTGTGTAGAGAGACCCCATGTAGAGGTTCTGGCAATTATAGTGACCTTCCATTCACCTTCCAACTGAACTATAAAGAGGAAAAATCTCATGGTTTGAGACACCATCTTTCTTCACTACTTCACGGAGATCAAATAGATTGCAGTAGTTGGGATTTCCTCCAATATCCTGTAGAGTTGATATCCCAAAGTAATAATGAAACTACTAGGCATAGATTCATAAACAACATGGAAATTTCACATATATGGTTCTCCTAACAAAACATTACAAAATTTAAGGGGAGGAACATCACATAATACCTCGTCTTTAAAAGGTTTGATGTCGTAGTGTAGGAGACATTGTTGGATGACGTGGATGTCTCATCATTGGCTAAGAAAACTAATGGTGTATGGGTGAGGATGTGGAATCGTTATTAGGTTCAATATATTGATGATATCTGTTGATATTAGGTTCTTCTGGTTACCATTTTCAACAATGAAATGGTGTGGGGTCTCGTTCACCGACATCTATGAGTGGAAGAGGCACTCCCCTTATTCAGGCTCCTTTGGTTCCTCTAGATGGACTATTGCGGTAGCGATAGTGACACAAGGTTATGCGTCAATGATCCATTTTCCCTTTTCCTATTAATAATTAGAGTCTAAGTTAAAATCTATCCTTGAGGATTTTGTCTTAGCCAACAATGATTTTTTGGAGAAACATTCATTGGTATTGTTCGAAGAAATTTTGTGGAACATGCACCACTTTCTAGTGTCCTTCTTCAAATTTCCATTACCCTTATTTGTTGGTGGATTGGACTGGTTGTCTTAGGACTTTCCATTCTTGCTATATACTTTTCCCTATGATATAGGTCCACCCTTACAGGGATTCTACTGTGATGTGTTTTCAAAACTGAAATATCGCTTATTATTTTTCTTGAACGTTTGCTTGATCTTGATAGCATATCGGTAAGATGATACTAGTGAGAAGACATCCAAGAAATACATATATGTTTGGATGTACCTATGTATTCCATTGTGGTACTTCAAAACCAGGTGTCACATCGAGTCTTCAATACCAATATTGGTGTGCAAGTTATGGAAGATGTTGGCATACTCTAGCACCATCTGGTCTCTCTCCTAAGGAATTTTTTTTCATCTCGTGTATTGGTCATCATAGTTTCCAACAAGGTATTATTTCTACTTGAGGGCATCAACAAAATCCTCCCAAGTGAGTCGTGGCCCAAAAATTGATGACTCATATTCAACATGTTGCTCATAATAAGTCTCCCACCAATATCTGGGATGGGGAAGGGCATTAAGGACCATGAAGGAGATTTTATCATTGTTGGAAAAATTATCGACAGAGAAAGAACCCTCTAGAATATTTAACCATTTTTTCAAATCATCAACGTATATATAGACTTCAAATAAGGGAATATAAAAGTTAAATTGTACCTTAAATGGCGTCACACCTCCGAAGTGACCACTGGTTAAAGGTGCTTCTATTGTTATTCGAATCCATCAAAGGTTCTGGGATATATTATCCATCATCTTTCTCCTTTTTCACATGAGGGATTCCTTGAGAAATAGTTTGTTAGGATATCCTTATCCATCATCCCTCTTTCCTTCTTCCATGGGAGGTTTCTTGGGAGGGAAAGAGAAGTTGTCCTCAAGAGAAACAAGCTTGATACCCAACTCTCTGCACTAAGAATGATAAGGGGAAAAATTCTTTAACAAAATTGATCCATATTATTTTGAGAACGACATGAAGTACGAAATATAACAAATATATAAAACGTAAATACACAAAGATATTGCAAGGAACACAATAATACAACAAAAATAATATTCTATTAATGCTTGTGTGGAATACAAAATATTGTAAAATGCAAAACACACAAGCTAGCTAGAATTGTGGTATATTATCTTTGAAGAGGGATGTGTCAGCTATGCTCATTCTCAAAATTCTGATTGCAATGAGGCTCCAAGGGACTTTCTTAACGTAAATATTCAATGAGAAAACCCTAAACATCCAAAACCTAAACCTTGGAAGATGAAACGCTAAAAGGTTTGTGGGCCCCGATCGGGGTAGTTGATATGTCACCTTTCCTAGGGCATAACTTTTTCATATGATTTTTGTTTGGGGCACTTGATACCTTGTTGTAAAGGTATAGTTTAGGATTACACATTGTATGTGACTCAATAATCCCAAAAAGGATTTATTGGGCGCTTCCACGTCAAAAAATCATCGTTTAGGGCCTCAAAATGATCGTAGAAGTTTTTGACCCAAAAAATTGTAGAAAAATTTCCAAGATAGAAAATATAATTTGAGCCAGTGGAATAGGTGGGTAGCCACCAATTTCCACCTAGGTCACTTGAAATCATAAAGTATTTTCAATTTCACAACTACTCATCTAATTTAGAAGCCATAATTTCCACATACCATTTACATGGAAAAACTATTATATGGTGGGATCAGTTGAAACAAGTTGAGCACATTAAAGATAGTAGGATCACTTAGAAGTAGTTCAAGAGATATTTTCAGAAAGAGTGTCTTTCATAGAACTACTATGAGAAGAAGATGAAATATTTCTTCGAACTTAGGTTGGGGAGCATGACCATGGGAGAATATGAAAATAAATTCTTGGGATTGTTGAAGTATGTGGGGTTTATCAAGGATGAGAAGGTGGATATACATAGGTTTTTGAGTCGACTACCATAATTTTATAAAGAGAACATTCAATATGATGAGCCCATCAATTTTATGGAGACCATTAGAAATGCTAAGTACCTGTATGATCAAGGAAAGGGAAAATAATCTTTGCAAAAGTCTTTGAGGGATAAGAAGAAGGAGAAATTTGATCAAAGATGGAAGGCATTCAAACCTCATTTCAATATAAACAACCCTAATAAAAATCAACTAGATCATTCTACTAAGAATGAATCCAAGAGGAAATACTCTTTGGGAAAAATGGGAAGACCACCAATCAAATGTTGGGGATGAAAAGAACATCAGATGTACAAGGATTTCTCCCACAGAGAAGAAAAAATGAAGCCCATGCACAACATCCAAGAGGCTACTTGTTGGGTTGTTATATTCTTTGCAGTGAAATTCTAGTCAAGATAAATTGAATGATAGTCGAAGTCAAGGTGGATGGACAGAAGGTCTAAGTTGAGGTGGATCGACAACAGGTCGAAGTGGAGTTGGATTGAAAACAGGTCTAAGTTGAGGTAGATCGACAACAATTCTAAGGTTTAGGGTGTATATTGGGTAAATTCAAAGTCGAAGATATCGACAAGAATTCAACCAAAAATAGGTCGAAGTGCAGGCAAGATACGACCAACTAGAGACCAAATGAAGGACGACTAGTAGTCGACTGGTAAACCTGAATTGGAGTCAACTGTAACAGAATCCAGAGATTTGTTGGATTTGTATCCAATGATATGAATGGATTTGTAACTGTTTTTGGGTGCCAATATTTAGGTTTTTTCCTATTGCAAATCCTATAAAGAGGTGTGTTGTAAGGTCGTAAAGGCTAATGCAAAATATGTTATTGCATGTGTAAATTGTAGGTTGTTGGTCATGCATATGTAAGTCGAATTGGCTATAGGGTTGTTCTTGCATGTGAAAGAGGTTATGATGTCGATTGTGTCTTAGGTGTGGACCAAGGATTGACATGTAACATTTTATTCTGAATGAATAAGGAAACAAGAGAGAAGAACACTTAAGGGAATGTTGGTTTTCTAGGTTAATGGTTTCCTAGGTAAAATATTGGTGTACTGTGTGATTGCTTGTGTCATTTTCTTTCTTAATTAAATTCTTCTTCTCTTCTACTAGGATTAGTGTAGAAGTTCCTACATTTCCTGACATGTGGCATCAGAGCTTATGTATTCCATGACAAGTGAGTTATCAGATAGGTGTAATTCTTTGGTGAGTATTTCAGATATTGATATGAAAATCTTGAATATGAGAACTAAACCATAGGTATAGTAAGAGTCATAAGTCATAAATTGTTTTAAATATTGTGATAAAGAATGACGAGTAGTTCGAGAATATATATAGAAATATTCAATGGACGTAATATTGAGCTTTGGAAGCCTAAAATGGAAGATCTTATTGTATATCGAGAACAATGGAGAGTGGTTTGTCCAGGTACCCAACCAACAAGCATGTCAATTGAAGAATGGGAGAAACTCAAAAGAAGAGAGAGAAGTACAATTCAGATTTTTCCCACAAATTCAGTGCTTCTAAATGTCTCAGGTGAATATTCAGCTAAGAAACTATGGGAAGCTTGTACCAGTCGAAACCTCTAGTAAATAAGTTGTTTCTCATAAAGAAATTGTATCTTATAAGGATGACTGATGGAAGTTCGGTGACTATGCATTTAAATGTATTTAAAACCATGTTAAGTGAGTTATCGTCTATGGATATAAATATCATTGATGAGGATAAGAGTATCAACCTATTAGGTTCTTTCCAAAACTCCTAGGATAACTTAGTTGTGGCTATTGGGAGTAATACAACCACACTAGAGCTAGAGGACATAGTTTCTTCTCTGTTGTCAGAATCAATGAGAATAAAGAACATGGAAGGATAGACCAAAGATGCTTTGGAAGTGAAAGGTCATTCGGTAGATAGATATAAAGGTACATTCTCTGGCATAAATTTTAGGTCGAAGGTTAGATCTAAATCCCTAGTTCTATCGATGTGAAGATGTTGGAAATGCGGTAAATATGGGAATTATAAAAAGGATTGTAAGTCGAAGGAAACATAAGTCAGTGTCAGATCCGATGAGAAGAACTCTATTGAGAGAAAGACAAACTCAGACAAGGGAGTTTTTGTTTACCTGGTTTCTACCAGTACACAATTGGATCAATATGTTTGGTTGATTGAATGAGGAGCATCCTATCATATGTCACCACATAAATAATGGTTCTATGAATATGAAAAGTATTATGGGGGTGATGTGTTCTTGGGGGACAACTCAACAACCAGAATTATCAGAAGGGGAAGAGTCTGACTGACACTGGAGGATGGGCGGAAAAGGACCCTTCCAGGTGTGCTACACATTTCGGGTTTGGAAAGAAAATTGATATCTGTTAGCAAGATGAGTGATGCAGATGTGCATACTCTGTTTCATAAGGACTCATGCAATATGTTCAAAGGTGTGATGGTCTTAATGAGAGGATTTCGGATTGGTACCCTGTCTAGGTTGTTAGGAAATTTTGACTAGACTGGATGCAACAACATAGATGCTTATGAAATTGACTCGACTGTGAATGGACTTGAATCGAATCAAGCTAAGTCAGTTCAAATCGACTTGAAACGACATGATGAACTCGACCCGACCAGGATATGGCATGAGAGGATGGGACAAACTGGATAAAAATGACTTGGAGATATGAAAATAAAAGGTATGGTTGAAGGTTTTCCTGAATGTGGTTTAGAATTCAACTTTTGTTAAGATTTCATATATGGGAAACAAAGTCAGGTGATGTTCCCATATTTAGGAACAAGGGAAAATGGGATTTTGGAACTGGTGCATAGTGATGTGTTTAGACTAGTTATAGTTCCTTCACTCGGTGGATCCCTATATTATGTCTCCTTCATAGATTATTTTTCTAGGAAGACATGGATATATTTCCTCGGGAAGAAATTAGAGGTTTTAAAAAGATTTAGGGAGTTTAAATATCTTGTAGAAAACCAGAAAGAGAAGAAGATTAAAGTTATAAGGACTGAAAATGGTGGTGAAATATATGGAAAGGAATTTGATCAGTTCTATAAGTAGTGTGGCATAGAATTCCAAAATACCACACCATATACCCCACAAAAAAATGGATTTTTCAAAAGAATGAAAAGAATGTTGATGGATAAGGAAAGGAGCATGCTCAGTGGTGTTGGGATCGCATAAGAATTATGGGAAGAGGAAGTCAAGACTGCAATATATATGGTGAATATGTCTCCTTCATCGGCGCTATTCAAAACGACTCCAAATGAGGTATGGTTGAGTAAGAATCCTTCAGTGGAACATCTCAACGTGTTTGTTTGTGATGCATTTGTGCATGTTCCCAAGGAAAATAGGAAGAATATGGACAAGAAGGCATCCAAATGTATTTTCATCGGATACAAAGAAGGGATGAAAGGATTTAAGCTATGGGATATTGCATCAAGGAGAACAATGTACAGTTGAGATTTGTTCTTCATAGAAGTTGTAGGTAATTCTGATCCTGAGGAATTTTTTCAGATCAAGAATAATCTTGATACAGTGTGGTTTGAACTAAGGAACAAAGAAGATGATTCAGATGATTCGAATGAATCTGAGGAAGAGGTGGAAAATTTGACTCCGGTGATAAGGAGGTCAGAAAGAGAAAGAAAACCAATCGAAAGGTATAGTCCCGCTGACTTTCATTACACATTCTTGTTAACTACCATTGATGATGACCCTAAGTTGTTCGGTGAGGTAGTTGACTCGACATAGGGTAAACTCTGGAAGGAATCCATGGTCGAAGAGATGGAATCCTTGTACAATAATGAGACATGGGATTTATTCAAGTTACCTAGTGGAATAAATCTTGTTGGTATAAAGTGGGTGTTCAAGAAGAATATGAATGTCACAGAACAAGTCTAGAAGTTCAAAGATCGACTGGAAACAGAAGGATATTCCCAAATCGAGGGAGTTGACTTCGTTGATATTTTTTCCCCTATTGAAAAGCTAACTTCCATTAGATTACTAATGTCTCTAGCTGCAACATTCAATCTGGAGATAGAACAGATGGATGTGAATACAATATTCCTACAGACCTAAAAGAATAAATCTACATGAAACAAGCTAAATGATTTGTAGTAAAGGGAAAGGAAGAATTGGTGTGCAAACTCAAAAGATCTCTTTATGGTATAAAGATATCGCCAAGGATGTGGTACCAGAAGTTTGACACATACATCCTTAGTTTTGGTCTTGTGAGAAGCAAAGTTGATCACTGCATATATTCCAAGATAGAAGGTGGGTGTTTCATATATGCAGACGTGTAATTCTATGACATGTCGTTGATTTGAAACAACATGGACGTAATAAAGGAGTTGAAGAAGAAACTATTCTCCAAGTTCGAAATGAAGGATCTTGGTGCAAGTAACTTCATTTTGTAAATGTATATTAAGAGAGATCAAGACACTATAAATATCTGGTTGAATCAGAAGAAGTATATTGATTTTTTTTTGAAATGATTCAACATGAAATATTGCAAATTGGTGAAGGTGCCAATTCTTGTGGGAGCAAGGAGTACTGTTGAAAATTGTCCAAAGAAAAAAGAAGAAATAGATGACATGGCATGTGTTCCCTATGCAAGTGCATTTGGTATTCTGATGTATGTGATGTTCTACACTTGACCAGACATTTCCCATGTAGTGGGAGTGTTGAGAAGGTACATGTTGACACCTAGAAAGGATCACTAAAAAATTGTCAAGAGACCATTCATGTATTTGTGTGACACTAAGGAATATGCTATATGCTACAAAGGAAAACCTAGAGGTGACAATGGTAGATTAGATGTACATGGCTTTGTCTAGGTCACCTGGGCTAGAGATATGGATCGACAAAGATTGACCAACGAATATGTCTTCAATATGTTCGGTGGAGAAATAAGCTAGATGAGTAATAAACATGCGGTCGTAGCCTTGTTGACAACAAAATATTTATACATGATGACCACTCATGGAAGCAAAGAAGCGATATGGATTCGAAGTTTGTTTTCAGGGATCAGGTTTGAGAAAAGAGCTATGAAGGTAACTTGCGATAGTCAAAGTGAAATATTTCTAGAAAATAACCCTTCTTACCATTCAAAGACTAAGAACATTGATGTACAATACCATTTTGTAAGAGACATCGTGCAAAGTAAACAAGTGATACTAGAGAAAGTAGGCACGTTGGAAAACATAAAAGACTCTTTGAACAATTTTGTGAGTGTTGTGAAGTTCTCTTGGTGCATAAATGAAATGGGAATTTTTTCCCTCGGTCTGTGAACAAAAGTTCATGAATCTCTTGTTTCAGCAAAGAAGAAAACAAGTGGGAGAAAGTTGGGTTGTTATATTCTTTGCAGTGAAAGTCTAGTCGAGTTGAATCGACTGACGGTCAAAGTCGAGGTGTATCGACAATAGGTCAAAGTTGAGGTGGATTGACAACAAGTTGAAGTCGAGGTGGATCGAAAATAGGTTGAAGTCGAGGTAGATTGACAACAAGTCAAAGGTGAAGGGAGTCGATGAGGTAAAGTCGAAGTTGAAGATATCGATGACAATTCAACCAAAAATAGGTCGAAGTGCAGGTGTGAGACAACTCACTAGAGACTGAAAGAAGGCTGACTGGTAAACCCGACTTGGAGTCGAATGTAAGAGAATCCTGACATTTACTACATTTGTAGCCAATGATATGCATAGATATGTAATCATTTTTGGGCTCCAATATTTAGGGTTTTTCCTATTGTAAATCCTATAAAGAGGTGTGTTGTAAGTTCATAGAGGCTAATGAAAAATATCCTATTTCATGTGTAAATCATAGGTTACTGGTCATGCATATGTAAGATGAATTGGCTATAGGGATGTTCTTTCCTGTACAAGAGGGTATGATGTTGATTTTTTTTTAGGTATGGACCAACTTTAGACATGTAACCTTTTATTCCAAATGAATAAGAAAACAAGAGAGAATAACTCTCAAAGGAATGACGGTTTTCCCGGTTAAGGGTTTTCAAGGTAAAATATCGATGTACTCTATGATTGCTTGTGTCATTTGTTTTCTTGATTAAATTATTCTTCTCTTGTTCTATGATTAGTGTGGAAGTGCCCTGCATTTCCTGACACTACTACAGTAGAATACATGGAAAAAAATATTTCAATAATAATGCATCCTTAGAAGATCACCAAGTCGAACACCAATCCTTTATGTGGATGGTAAGATCATTAATATGCATGTTTATATTTTAATTGATTTAGGAACAATCCATTGTTACAATGATCCTAAAGTAGTGGACATATTTCATTTGGAGAAGAGTAATCTTTAAAATTTAAGTTTGGTTCAATTGGCCACTAGAAACAAAATAAGGATCAATGAAACTATTAGAGGTTGGCCAATAAATCAGAATTGAGTGAATATTAACTCTAATTTGAATATCATCCCATTACGGTCTTATGATATCCTAATTGGAATGGATTGGATGTAATTCATCATGTTGTCCTAGATTGTCATAACAAGACATTTACATGTATCAGTGAAAAAGGAAAGTAGAGCACTATGAAAGGAATTCCAAGACCCGTTTCTATCAAGGAGATTTCATCCTTACAGTTAAATAGATGTTTTTGGAAGGGTTTTAAATTAAATGTTTCTCATGTGGAGGAACCCAAAAATACCAAAGAACCAAGCCTTGAATACTTTTCAGTATTGCAAGATTTTGAACATGTATTTCAAGAAATACTAGGATTTCCACCAAAGAGGGAGATAAATTGTTTTATTTATTTAGTACTAGGAGTTGCCCCAATATCAAAAACTCCTTAATTAAAAGAATTACAAATCCAAGTGGAGTAATTGTTGAAGAAAGGGTACATACGCCCAAGTGTTTCACATTGGGGAGCACCAATACCTTTTATTAAAAATAAGTATGGAAAATCGAGGTTGTGTATTGACTTGAGACAGTTGAATAAATCCATTGTGAAGAAAAAATACCCTCTACCTACAATTGATGACCTATTTGATGAACTAAGAGGAGAAAACATATTTTCAAAGATAGACTTGAGATTGGGATACCATGAGGTAAGAATCAAGCAATAAGACATCAGTAAGACAACCTTTATAACTAGGTATGGACATTATGAATTTGTAGTGGTGCCATTTGGACTAACTAATGCACCAACTGTCTTTATGTGCTTGATGAATGACATATTCAAAATTATCTATTTAAGTTTTTCATTATGTTCTTGGATGACATACTTATCTATTCTAAGTCTGACGAAGAGAATGAATATCACTTGAGGTTGGTGTTGCAAGTTCTAAGGGAACATCAATTGAATGCGAATATAAGAAAGTGTTATTTTTACCAAAAATGGATCCATTATTTGGGGAACATCATTTCTATACAAGGAATAAGAATTGATCTAGATAAGATTGAATCCATTAGAGGATGTATAGAACCAATGAATGTTTCAGAAGTCTGATATTTTATGAGATTAGACAGATAATAAATGAGTTTCATAGAAGGGTTCTCAAGATTTCTCATCTCATCACTTCTTTACAAAATAAGGCAATTACATTTTAATGGAAAACAAAGTATAAAGAAATTTTTCCTTTGTGGAAATAATTACTTAATAGTCTGACACAAATAAAAGTTTTGTGGTATGAAAAAATGAAAGAAAAGAAGGTTTGGGTGGAGTCCTCACTCAAAATGGAAATTACATTAGATGTGAGTCTAGAAATATTAAGGAATGTGAGAGGAATTATGCCACACATGATTTGGATCTTGTTGCCATATTTCATGCATTGAAGATGTGGAAGCAATATCTCATGGGAAAAATATTTGAATTAAGGATAGACCATAGTGGTGTGAAATGTCTTTTTGAGCAACCAACTTTAAATGCCAGGTAGACTAGATGGTTGGAATTTTCAAGTGAGTATGAATTTGACATCAAGCATATCAAAGGAAAGTAAAACAAAGTTGTTGATGCACTCAACATAAGATTACATCTCATGCATCTTATAACCATTAGTATGCATCAATCAAATTTAAAGAGAATAATTTTAAATGTTGTTGTTACAGAACAGAACTACTTACATGTAAAATAAACTTTACAATAGGGAAATGTAAAACAAAAAATTAAAGAGTACGATATGAAGGAATATGGATTACTTATGTATACAAATAGAATTTGTGTTCCTAGTTCTAGAGAGCTTACAAATTTGGTCTTAAAAGAACTGCATAATGTTCCATATGTCGAAAATCCCAGTTACCAAAAAATAATTGTAGTAGTAAGAAGATAATTATTTTGGCTAGTAATGAAGAGGGATGTTGTTGATTACATTGTCAGATGTGTGGAATGTCAAAGAGTGAAATTTGAGCATAGACACCTAGCGGGTTTGATACAATGACTACCAATTATAGAGAAGAAATGGGAAGTGATAACCATTGATTTTATAACTAGGTTTCCCATGACAAAAAGGAAACATGATTCAATAATGCTAGTTGTGGATAAATTCACAAAGGCTTCTCATTTTGTTCCTATGAAAATGACTCATAGAATAGCTAATATTGCAAAAAATTACATGAGGGAAATTGCTAGGTTAAATGGAATACCTAAGGCAATTGTGTCATATGAAGATACAAAGTTTTCTTCAAATTTATGGAGGGGATTATTTAAAGGGTTTGGTACAAATATGAAATTTATCAAAACATTTCATCCATAGTTAGATGCGTAGACATAGATATTCAACCAAGTAATTGAAGACATGTTGAGAATGTACGTGATGGATAAACCATCTATGTGGGAAGATTACTTGCATTTGGTTGATTTTTCCTATAATAATGGGTATCAAGATTCATTGAATATTATCACATTTGAAGCTTTATGTTAACACATAGGATGTAGAGGAGTCAAGCTTTTCTCCATATTTTTAAGTTTTTGTTACTCTAGTCTGAGAAGGACTCTTTTGGTCTTTGTCAATCATGTGTTTTTCCCTTCTTGCAGGTTATTTGTTTAAAATTGTAGGCTTAAGTCATAAAGTCATTCTCTCAAAGTCTTGAGTCATGCTTCATGTCTATAAATCATGATTTTTATTTACTCTTACTTCTAGAATGTTGATGAGAGTACAGTTACAAAAGTCTTGATGACATGATGGTGTTTGTAATCATTGATAAAGAGGGAAGGTATTGGTCATATCTGCATCGTTTGAAGGTCACCATCAAGTATTTTTTCCAAAATAGGTGTACAAAAGGCTTTAAATATCCACTTAACCATTTAAGTGTTGAGTCACTTGTCAAAATCTCATTTGTTGCAGACTCTCCTAGAACTTCGCAACGTTTCAAAAAACACCCCATGCACTAAATTGTACATAATCACGATTTGGTAAATGCGACACTTGGTGGATTCTCTTTTTCAGATCCATGTTATCATCATATTTTCCAAAAGTATATTTCAAAAGCAAGGTTCAACCATTTTCATGTTATTTTCATTTTCAAAGATAGTTGTTGCAGATTGTCTATCATTGCAGATTGTGTGTTGTTGCAAACTATTAGCGTTTCTAACTTTCCTATAATAGCTCATGGTGAGTTAGGTTTGATGATTCAACTCTATGAAACAAGGGGTAAACAATGTATGCGAGGTACCATTTCTTGATACTCAATTCCATCATTTTCAAATCAATACACTCTTCAAGAAACCTATTTTCTACATAATTGTAGATGTTCCAAATTGATTAGCACTATAAATCCCATGTTTCATACATAATTTGAAACTCTAGAATACCTCGCTTGAACTCAAGTTTTAGGTACCACCATTCCATTCAAAAAATATCATCACATTGAATCTCTTAACTGCAATTTATTTTGATGAAAACCTTGGCTATAAACTGACGCAAGCGAGAGTGAATCCTATCCTTTACTCACCCACTTTCAGGATTGTTCAAATTCCAAGTGAGAGGAATTAGCTCTTTTGATTCCCTGTTGGAATCTTTGTTGAAAAACCTGATCCACAGGTCCTTTCTTCACCCGGACGGTGCTCTGCATTTCAACGTGATCTTCCCCGACTCAATATTGGGTTTCGAGGTTTCGTGATCCCCAATGTCAAGAACCTCTGTCCTCTTGAATCCCCGATCACCAATGGGCAATTCCACCGATACGCGCCCTTCACATGTTAGCCCTCCTGGCTATGTTCTGGTCCATGTGACCACTTTCTCATAAGACCATAGCCTTATATTCCTTTCGGGGTTTTGGGCTTCAAAATCCTGATGCGCTCCAATTTCCGTTAGCCCTCCGGGCTAAGCTCTTGGCCCAGATGACAATTCTCTCACAAGACCACAGCCTTGTCTCCCATAGGGGTTTCGAACATCGCAATGTCGAAATGCATAAACCTTTTGGCCTCGTAATCCCCGATATCCCGATATGACGTCAACTTCCGCTAGTCCCCTAGCTAGACCTTTGGGTCCATACAACCTCCCTCTATATGATCGCAGTCATACCACCTGTCGGGGCTTCGGGGTTTCAAATGCTGAAATGCATTTGCCCACGAGATTGCTGATCCCTCGAATCCTGATCCTCCGCTATGTTGACAGCTGGCTCCCATGATGGCTCCTTCCTTGTCGGGGTTTCAAGCTTCGCGATTCCAAATTGAAGAAACAACTTGTCACCAGGATCCTCGATATCCCGATGACCACAATGTCGATAGATGACTTCCCTTTTGGGAATTTCCTGATGGCTCCGATTGCTGCCACGCGTCCTCCTATGATGGACGATCTTGATCACTCCGGGGATTTCACGACTTCTGTTGTCCCGACTTTCACGACCTCAGGAAATCAAATTTCCCAAGTGTCGATATCCCGACTCTCTTCAGATTTGTCACACCTGCCTCCCCAAATGGACGGCTCAGATTATATCGGGGTTTACGAAGTGGAATTACCCGATCTCCTGTCCACGGGAATGTCGATATCCCAACTACCGACACCTTGATCTCCGCCGCGTGTCTCCACAACCAGACGGTCCAGATCTTCCTGACATTTCGAGACTTGAAATGTCCCGATCTCTTGTCCTCGTGACTCCCGATTTCATGAACGCTGATATCCTGATGACTGTTGGGACTTCGAACTAGCGTGAGAAGGGTTAAACCCCATGCACCTCCTGTCCAATCTGATGGCTCATGATATTTCTGAATGAGATCCAATAGCTCACAATCTCTCCCTGCTCTTGCACACTCTGGTGCTCCCTGGATGTAGAACCCAATGGTCCAGATTTCTTCTCCAACCGATCTGACGGTTGTCATTGCTCCTCCTGACCTTCTGCGCACCTTCTTCCTGCACTTGGAAGAATTCCACGTTCTCAAAGGCCTCAACACTTTCCCCTCTTCTCTGCGAACTCCTTTACGCTGAGCTCCGTTGCACGCGTAAAAATGTTGTCCCTCTTGAGCTTTGGGTGCTTTGAACTCTCCAAAGAGTTCTTCGGCCTCTGCACTCCTTGCAGCCTGACTCTGTGTATGAAAGAATTGTCCCTCCTGAGCTTCTCAACCACTCAGACCCCTAAGGGATTTTGTCTTTCTTTCTTCTCTCCCACAAATGGAGAATATATTGGATGCCCTCCTGGCTATCCTTCACTCCAACAACCTCTTGTTGAGTGCTTCTGGGTATTCAACAACCCTGTGAAGATCCTTTAGTGGACTCTTCTTCAAAATTACCAAACTCAAAAGAGTTCTCTTCTCCTTTTTGTGCCTGTCTGCACACTGTCTCTATGCCCTCATGGCAGAGTATCTTCCTCCAGAACTTCTAGCAGTTCTGTCTCCTTCTCATGTGCACCTATGCACTCTCTCAATGCCCACCTGGCAGAGCTCTCAGAATCCTCAGTGATTATCGTTCCCCCTGAACTCACAGAAGAGTTCCTTCCTCTATGCACTCCTTGGACTTGCTCAATGCCCACCTGGCAGAGCTCTACAGAACCCCTCAGAGCTTCTGTCTACAACTGTGTCTCCTCCCACACAACCTTGCCTCCTGAGGTATTCAACAACCTTACAGATCTTTCTCTGAGTTGTTGATTCCAGCTCTTGTGCTGCAGCATGTCTTCGTCTGACTCTGTAGAGTTCAGAAGTGCATCCTCTGTGCACGGCTCTATGAACCCGCAGCATTCTCTCACACCCTCTTGGTGTGAAGCCTCAAAGACCTTCACCTGAAATCATACACACTCTTGCAAATGCATGATAACAACATACATTCATAGCATACAATGGAACCCTCACAGACATTCATTCAACAGACAGAATAATGCAGAAAAAACTGCTCTTTGTATTAAAATGGAAAATGCCTGTATTTACAATGGTGTTCCTGAGCATGGCCTGTAACAAGGTCTCGGCTCTTCTCTTATTCTCTCTACACGTAGACTTCTCTTCTTCAAAATGAGATACGAAATATCTTTTACCTGAGGGGGATCTTCGAGCGCTTCCCTCCAACCTACCTACCCTATTCAATTGCATTGAATGGGCTGTCTAGTCCAGAATCGGAACTAGATATCAGCGATACAAAAATTAGTGGCCTATCTTATCTACAGGCTACGTAAAGGCACGGCTCTATGGCTCACCATCCTATACATTTAATTACATTCAATTCAGATTTAAATGAGGACTGCGCCTCTCTCTTCAGCTTTGAATGCACGCGCTAGATGTGGCTGGTTGGTTGGATGGATGACATGGAGAGATGCTCTTGCATCAAACTCCTCAGCTGTAAAATTCATGAGCTCTTGCTCATGAGCTTCCCCTCTCAGCTGTTGGAAATCCTCTTGGATCCCAAATCATCCTTTGGAGCTATTCATCCACTCCATTCTCTTGTTGCTGCCGGTGTCGCTGCTTCTGCGATGCTGCCGCTGCTTCTCCCTTTCTTCTCAAATCCTCCTTGCTGGTAGTTTCTTCTGACCTCAACATCAGCTCTCGGATCTCCTCGATCACTTCATCCAGCTGCTCTAGTGGTTGGCTCTGTTCATGCAGTCTCCTCAGCTGCAAAAATTTTCTGCAATTGGGTAGATCATCATGATCTCCCATACCTTCTTTATCAGTTTCCAACTTCACCTGTTGGATGTGCATGCTCTGCACTTTCACCCTCCTCTCCAGGGCTTCAATCTGTTCCCATAGATCAGCAAAGAAAATGTTGTCTTCTTCTTCTTCTTCTCCTACTGCAAACTCCCCTGTTGCAGTCTTTTCATCTTCCTAGCTGAAAATACTGAGCCATTCCTCAAAATGCTCATCATCCTCTCCTGCTTCTTCTGCTATCAACTTCAGTGCTACATCTTCTTCAGCTTCCTGGCTGAATATGTTAAGACACTCCTCAAAATGCTCATCTCCTTCATCTACTTGGGAAGATTCCAAAGTCTGCTCCAATTCCTCTTCTTTCCTAACAGTCACAGCTAACTGTTCTGTTGCTATTGTTGCACCATCTGCAACACAAAATTCCACCTCCTCCTGGGCAAATGGTAGGAATACCTGAATTCCTCCAATCATCAGAAGATCCCTTAGATCCTCCTCTTCTATC
Source organism: Picea engelmannii (assembly GCA_009831015.1). NCBI lineage: Eukaryota > Viridiplantae > Streptophyta > Pinopsida > Pinales > Pinaceae > Picea > Picea engelmannii. Next base: position 275,639 of record ML779803.1, read on the forward strand.
AGCTGCACATGCTGATCTAAACTCACCTGCTCTGTCAGCTCCTCAGGCTGATTCCAACTAACTTCTACGTTTATGAGACTCTTAGAGATTCCCATCTTCTTATCCCTGCCCACCTGGCAATATGGGATGCTCTTGTTGCTATCCTGGCAAACTATGAGATCAACCGATCCCATCTTCATCAGCAACCCTTGCTGAATTGAACTCACCTCCGAGTCCATGAGACCTTCAGATAGTCTCTAATGCTCATCTCTGCCCACCTGGCAATTTGAGATGCTTTTGCTGCCCTCCTGGCAGTCTATGAGATCCCGCAGTGATCTCATCTCTTTGCCCAGCTTGCAATGTGAAATTCCTTAGCTATCCTCATGACAGTCTCTGAGATCCCGCAGCGATCTCAGCTCTTTGCCCTCCTGGAAAACTGGAATTTCTTCTCTGCCCTCCTAGCAGTTCTTTAGATCTTCAAATGATCCCATTTCATCTTCTTCACCGAGAAATTTTCCAGTCTCTGGTTCACATACCTGAATCATTTCCTCTTCTGGTTCGTCAAGGTTTTTAGCACGCCTCAACCATCTTCTTAACAGCCTGCACTGCCTTATGACCATCAGCTGATCGACTGGCCATTTCGCTTTTGACTTCCTCATGGGCCATTCACGCATCCATCTCGACCTCCTATCATGCCGCATCCGTAGTTCAAGCTTCTCTATATCTTCCTTTAATTCATAGAGGTGTTTATCCATTTCTCTATCCATTTCTGCAAGATTTTCCACCTTGCTTTTCTTCCCAGCATGTGTATGGCCTTCAGTAACCATGGTGTTGTCTTTGTCTTCTTTCCTAGCAAACCTACTGTTGTCACTCCGCACTCAGAGTTCTACCAGCTTCATCATCCTACAGTCTCCCTGACTACCTTCTCGATTGTTTCTTTCCTATAAACAAACATCATAGAGTCTCCAGCGCTCTGTCTTCTTCCTTTACCTCCCTCTGCTTGCAATATACAAACAGAGTTCTAGCTCTGATACCACTTGATGTGTGTATCAGAGTTCTTCGGTTCCTCTTTCTTCTCTTTCCTGAAATATACAGACAAGAATTAGCTCTGATACCACTTGACGCAGGCGAGAGTGAATCCTATCCTTTATTCACTCGCTCTCAGGATCATTCAAATTCCAAGTGAGCCGAAATAGCTCTTCTGATTCCCTGCTAGAATCTTTGTTGAAAAACCCGATCCACAAGTCCTTTCTTCACCCACATGGTGCTCTACACTTCACCGTGATCTTCCCCGACTCAATATCGGGATTCGGGGTTTTGTGATCCCCAATGTCAAGAACCTCTGTCCTCTCAAATCCTCAATCACCGATGGGCAATTCCACCAATACATGCCCTTCACGCGTTAGCCCTCCTGGCTATGTTCTGGTCCATGTGACTGCTTTCTCATAAGACCACAGCCTTATATTCCTTTTGGGGTTTTGGGCTTCAAAATCTCGATGTGCTCCAATTTTCGTTAGCCCTCCAGGCTAAGCTCTTGGCCCACATGACCATTCTCTCACAAGACCGCAGCCCTGCCTCCCGTCGGGGTTTCGAACATCGCAATGTCGAAATGCATAAACCTTTTGGCCTCAGAATCCCCGATATCCCAATATGATGTCAGCTTCCGCTAGTCCCCTGGCTAGACCTTTGGGTCCATACGACCTCCCTCTATATGACCGCAGTCATACCACCTGTCGGGACTTCGGGGTTTCAAATGATGAAATGCATTTTCCCACGGGATTGTCGATCCCTCGAATCCCGATCCTCTGCTATGATGACAACTAGCTCCCACGATGGCTCCTTCCTTGTCGGGTTTCAAGCTTCACGATTCCAAATTGCACAAACACCTTGTCACCAGGATCCCCGATATCCCGATGACCACAACACCGATAGATGACTTCCCTTTCGGGACTTTCCCGATGGCTCTGATTTCTGCCACGCGTCCTCCTATGATGGACGGTCTTGATCGCTCCTATGATTTCGTGACTTCTGCTGTCCCGACTCTCATGACCCCAGGAACTCCGATTTCCCAAGTGTCGATATCCCGACTCTCTTCAGATTTCTGACACCTGCCTCCCCAAACGGACGGCTCAGATTATATCGGGGTTTACGAAGTGGACTTACCCGATCTCCTTTCCACGGGAATGTCGATATCCTGTCTCTCAATGCCTTGATCTTTGCAACGTGTCTCCACAACCGGACGATCCAGATCTTCCCAGCGTTTCGAGACTTGAAATGTCTCGATCTCCTATCCTCGTAACTCCCAATTTCATGAATGCTAATATCCCGATGACTGTTGGGACTTCTAACTGGCGTGAGAAGGGTTAAACCCTGTGCACCTCCTGTCCAATTTGACGACTAACGAGATTTCTGAATGAGATCCAATAGCTCATGATCTCTCCCTACTCCTGTGCACTCTGGTGCTCCTTCGACGTAGAACCCAACGGTCCAGATTTCTTCTCTAGCTGATCTAACGGCTATCGTTTCTCCTCCTGACCTTCTGTGCACCTTGTTCCTACACTTGGAAGAATTCCACGTTCTCAAAGGCCCCAAACTTTTCCCGTCTTCTCTGTGAACTCCTTTACCCTGAGCTTCGATGCGCGCATAAAAATGTTGTCCCTCCTGAGCTTTGGGTGCTTTGAACTCTCCAAAGAGTTCTTCAGCCTATGCACTTCTTGCAGCCCGACTCTGTGCGTGAAAGCACTGTCCCTCCTGAGCTTCTCAATCACTCAGACCCCTAAGGGATTTTGTCTTTCTTTCTTCTCCCCCACAAATGGAGAATATATTGGATGCCCTCCTGGCTATCCTTCACTCCAGCAACCTCTTGCTAAGTGCTTCTGGGTATTCAACAACCCTGTGAAGATCCTTCAGTGGACTCTTCTTCAAAATTACTGAACTCAAAAGAGTTCTCTTCTCCTTTCTATGCCTGTCTGCACACTGTCTCTATGCCCTCATCGCAGAGTATCTTCCTCCAGAACTTCTAGCAGTTTTGTCTCCTTCTCCTGTGCACCTATGCACTCGCTCAATGCCCACCTAGCAGACCTCTCAGAATCCTCAGTGATTCTGGTTCCCTCTGAACTCACAACAGAGTTCCTTCCTCTATGCACTCCTTGCACTTGCTCAATGCCCACCTGGCAGAGCTCTACAGAACTCCTCAGAGCTTCTGTCTGCAACTGTGTCTTCTCCCACACAGCCTTGCCTCCTGAGGTATTTAGCAACCTCAAAGGTATTTCTCCGAGTTGTTCATTCCATCTCTTGTGCCACAGCACGTCTTCGTCTGACTCCATAGAGTTCAGAAGTGCATCCTCTCTGCACGGCTCTCAGAACCCGCAGCGTTCTGTCACACCCTCCTGGTGTGAAGCCTCAAAGACCTTCACCTGAAATCAGACACACTCCTGCAAATGCATGATAACAACATACATTCATAGCATAGAATGGAACCCTCACATATATTCATTCAACACACAGAATAATGCAGGAAAAAATTCTCTTTGTATTAAAATGGAAAATGCCTGTATTTACAATGGTGTTCCTGAGCACGGCCTGTAAAAAGGTCTCGGATCTTCTCTTCTGCTCTCTACACACAGACTTCTCTTCTTCAAAATGAGATACAAAATCTCTTTTACCTGAGGGGGCTCTTCGAGCGCCTCCCTCCAACGCACCTACCCTATTCAATTGCATTGAATGGGTTGTCTAGTCTAGAATCAGAACTAGATCTCAGCCATACAAACATTAATTTCCTATCTTATCTACATCCTGCGCAAAGGCAGGGCACTATGGCTCACCAGCCTAAACATTTAATTACATTCAATTCAGATTTAAATGAGGACTGCGCCTCTCTCTTCATCTTTGAATGCACGCACTCGACGTGGTTGGCTGGCTGGCTGGCTAACGTGGAGAGATGCTCCTGCATCATGACGTCATCTTCCGCTAGTCCCCTGGCTAGACCTCTGGGTCCATACGACCTCCCTCTATATGACCGCAGTCATACCACCTGTCGGGGCTTTGGGGTTTCAAATGCTGAAATGCATTTTACCACGGGATTGTTGATCCCTCGAATCTCAATCCTCCGCTATGCTGACAGCTGGCTCCCACGATAGCTCCTTCCTTGTCGGGGTTTTGAGCTTCGCGATTCCAATTTGCACAAACACCTTGTCACCAGGATCCCAGATATCTCAATGACCACAACACCGATAGACGACTTCCCTTTCGGGACTTTCCCGATGCTTCCGATTGCTGCCACGCATCCTCCTATGATGGACGGTCTTGATCGCTCCTGGGATTTCGCGAATTCTATTGTCCCGACTCTCACGACCTCAGGAACTCCGATTTCCCAAGTGCCGATATTCAGACTCTCTTCAGATTTCTGACACCTGCCTCCCCAAATGGATGGCTCAGATTATATCGGGGTTTACAAAGTGGACTTACCCGATCCCTTGTCCACAGGAATGCCGATATCCTGAATCCCGATGCCTTGATATCTGCCACGTGTCTCCACAACCAGACGGTCCATATCTTCCCGACGTTTCGAGACTTGAAATGTCCCGATCTCTTGTCCTCGTGACTCCCAATTTCACGAACATCGATATCCCGATGACTGTGGGGAATTCTAACTGGCGTGAGAAGGGTTAAACCTCGTGCACCTCCTGTCCAATCTGACGGCTGACGAGATTTCTGAATGAGATGAAACGGATCATGATCTTTCCCTGCTCCTGTGCACTCTGGTGCTCCCTGGACATAGAACCCAACGGTATAGATTTCTTCTCTAGCCGATTTTACGGTTGTCATTTCTCCTCCTAACCTTCTGAGCACCTTCTTCCTACACTTGGAAGAATTCCACGTTCTCAAAGGCCTCAACCTTTTACCCTCTTCTCTGCGAACTCCTTTACCCTGAGCTTCGTTGTGCACGTAAAAATGTTGTCCCTCCTGAGCTTTGGGTGATTTGAACTCTCCAAAGAGTTCTTCAGCCTCTGCACTCCTTGCAGCCCGAATCTGTGCATGAAATCATTGTCCCTCCTGAGCTTCTCAACCACTCAGACCCCTAAGGGATTTTGTCTTTCTTTCTTCTCTCCCACAAATGGAGAATATATTGGATTCCCTCCTGGCTATCCTTCACTCCAACAACCTCTTGCTGATTGCTTCTGGGTATTCAACAACCCTGTGAAGATCCTTCAGTGGACTCTTCTTCAAAATTACATAACTAAAAAGAGTCCTCTTATCCTTTCTGTGCCTGTCTGCACACTGTCTCTATGCCCTCATGGCAGAGTATCTTCCTCCAGAACTTCTAGTAGTTCTGTCTCCTTCTCCTGTGCACCTATGCACTCGCTCAATGCCCACCTGGAAGATCTCTCAGAATCCTCAGTGATTCTGGTTCCCTCTGAACTCACAGCAGAGTTCCTTCCTTTGTGCACTCCTTGCACTTGCTCAATGCCCACCTGGCAGAGCTCTACAGAACTCCTCAGAGCTTCTGTCTGCAACTGTGTCTCCTCCCACACATCCTTGCCTCCTGAGGTATTCAACAACCTCAAAGGTCTTTCTCCGAGTTGTTGATTCTATCTCTTGTGTCGCAGCACGTCTTCGTCTGACTCCGCAGAGTTTAGAAGTGCATCCTCTGTGCACGGCCCTCAGAACCCGTAGCATTCTGTCACACCCTCCTGGTGTGAAGCCTCAAAGACCTTCACCTGAAATCAGACACACTCCTACAAATGCATGATAACAGCATACATTCATAGCATACAATGGAACCCTCACAAACATTCATTCAACACACAGAATAATGCAGGAAAAACTGCTCTTTGTATTAAAATGGCAAATTCTTGTATTTACAATGGTGTTCCTGATCACGGCCTGTAACAGGGTCTCGGTTCTTCTCTTCTGCTCTCTACATGTAGACTTCTCTTCTTCAAAATGAGATACGAAATCTCTTTTACCTGAGGGGGCTCTTCGAGCGCTTCCCTCCAACCTACCTACCCTATTCAATTACATTGAATTGGTTGTCTAGTCCAGAATCAGAATTAGATCTCATCCATACAAACATTAATGGCCTATCTTATCTATAGCCTGCACAAAGGCACGACTCTATGGCTCACCAGCCTAAACATTTAATTACATTCAATTCAGATTTAAATGACGATTGCGCCTCTCTCTTCAACTTTGAATGCACGTGCTCAACGTGGAGAGATGCTCCTGCATCAAACTCCTCAGCTGCAAAATTCATGATCTCCTACTCATGAACTTCCCCTCTTAGCTGTTGAAAATCCTCCTGGATCCCAAATCATCCTTTGGAGATGTTCATCAACTCCATTCTACTGTTGCTGCCACTGTTGCTGCTTCTGTGCTACTGCCACTGCTTCTTCCTTTCTGCTCAACTGCTCCTTGTTGGCAGTTTCTACTGACCTCAACATCAGCTCTTGAATCTCCTCAATCACTTCGTCCAGCTGCTCTAGTGGCTGGCTATGTTCATGCAGTCTCCTCAGCTGCAAAAATTTTCTGCAATTGGGTAGATCATCATGATCTCCCATACCTTCTTTATCGGTTTCCAACTTCACCTGTTGGATGTGCATGCTCTGCACTTTCACCCTCATCTCCAAGGCTTCAATATGTTCCCACAGATCAACAAAGCAAATGTTGTTTGCTTCTTCTTCTTCTCCTACTTCAAACTCCCCTGTTGCAGTCTTTTCAGCTTCCTGGGTGAAAATACTGAGCCATTCCTCAGAATGCTCATCATCCTCTCCTGCTTCTTCTGCTGTCAGCTTCAGTGCTACAGCTTCTTCAACTTCCTGGCTAAATATGTTGAGACACCCCTCAGAATGCTCATCTCCTTCATCTGCTTGGGCAGCTTCCAAAGTCTTCTCCAATTCCTCTTCTTTCCTGACAGTCATAGCTGATTGTTCTACTGCTGTTGTTGCACCATCTGCAACACAGAATTCCGCCTCCTCCTGGGAAAATGGTAGGAATACCTGAATTCCTCCAATCATCAAAATATCCCTCAGATCCTCCTCTTCTATCAGCTGCACATGCTGATCTAAACTCACCTACTCTGTCAGCTCCTCGGGCTGATTCCAACTCACTTCTGCGTTTATGAGACTCTCAGACAGTCCCATATGCTTTCCCCTGCCCACCTGACAATATGGGATGCTCTTGCTTCTCTCCTGGTAGACTATGAGATCAATCGATCCCATCTTCATCAGCAACCCTTGCTGAATTGAACTCACCTCCGAGTCCATGAGACCTTCAGATAGTCTCTAATGCTCATCTCTGCCCACCTCGCAATTTGAGATGCTTTCGCTTCCGTCCTGGTAGTCTATGAGATCCTGCAGTGATCTCATCTCTTTGCCGAGCTGGCAATGTGAAATTCCTTAGCTGTCCTCATGATAGTCTCTGAGATCCTGCAATGATCTCAACTCTTTTCCCTCCTAGAAAAATGGAATTTCTTCTCTGCCCTCCTGGCAGTTCTTGAGATCTTCAAATGATCCAATTTCATCTTCTTCACCGAGAAATTCTCCAGTCTCTGGTTCACATACCTGATTCATTTCCTCTTCTGGTCCATCAAGGTTTTCTGCATGCCTCAACCATCTTTTTAACAGCCTGCGCTGCCCTATGACCATCAGCTACTCGACTGGCCATTTCACTTTCGGCTTCCTCATGGGACATTCAAGCATCCATCTCGAACTCCTATCATGCCGCATCCACAGTTCGAGCTTCTCTATATCTTCCTTTAATTCATAGAGGTGTTTATCCATTTCTCTATCCATTTCTACAAGCTTTTCCACCTTTCTTTTCTTCCCAGCATGCCTATGGCCTTCAGTAACCATGGTCTTGTCTTTGTCTTCTTTCCTAGAAAACATGTTGATGTCACTCCGCACTAAGAGTTCTACCATCTTCATCATCCTACAGTCTCCCTGACTGCCTTCTCGATTGTTGCTTGCCTACAAACAATCGTCATAGAGTCTCCAACGCTCTGTCTTCTTCCTTTACCTCCCTCTGCTTGCAATATACAAACAAAGTTCTAGCTCTGATACCACTTGATGTGTGTATCAGAGTGCTCTGGTTCCTCTTTCTTCTCTTGCCTGAAATATATAGAGAAGAATCAGCTCTGATACCACTTGACGCAGGCTCTTCTGATTCCCTGCTGGAATCTCTATTGAAAAACCCGATCCACAGGTCCTTTCTTCACCTGCATGGTGCTCTGCACTTCACCGTGATATTCCCTGACTCAATATTGGGTTTTGGGGTTTCATGATCCCCAATGTCAAGAACCTTTGTCCTCTTGAATCCATGATCACCGTTGGGAAATTCCATCGATATGCGCCCTTCATGCATTAGCCCTCCTGGCTATGTTCTGGTCCATGTGACCGCTTTCTCATAAGACCGCAGCCTTATATTCCTTTTGGGGTTTTGGGCTTCAAAATCCCGATGCGCTCCAATTTCCATTAGCCCTCCAGGATAAGCTCTTGGCCCACATGACCATTCTCTCACAAGACCGCAGCCTTGTCTCCCATCGGGGTTTCGAACATCGCAATGTCGAAATGCATAAACCTTTTGGCCTCGGAATCCCCGATATCCCGATATGACGTCAGCTTCCGCTAGTCCCCTGGCTAGACCTTTGGGTTCATACGACCTCCCTCTATATGACCGCAGTCATACCACCTGTCGGGTCTTTGGGGTTTCAAATGCTGAAATGCATTTTCCCACGGCATTGTCGATCCCTCGAATCCCAATCCTCCACTATGCTGACAGCTGTCTCCCACGATGGCTCCTTCCTTATCGGGGTTTCGAGCTTCGCGATTCCAAATTGCACAAACACCTTGTCACTAGGATCCCCAATATCCCGATGACCACAATGCCGATAGAGGACTTCCCTTTCGGGACTTTCCCGATGTCTCCGATCGCTGCCACGCATCCTCCTATGATGGACGGTCTTGATCACTCATGGGATTTCGCAACTTCTGTTGTCCCGACTCTCACGACCTCAGGAACTCCGATATCCCAAGTGTCGATATCCCGACTCTCTTCAGATTTCTGACACCTACCTCCCCGAATGGACAACTCATATTATATCCATGTTTACAAAGTGGACTTACCCGATCTCCTGTCCACGGGAATGCCGATATCTCGACTCCCGATGCCTTGCCAGGTGTCTCCACAACCGGATGGTCCAGATCTTCCCAGCGTTTCAAGACTTGAAATGTCTCAATCGCTTGTCCTCGTGACTCCCGATTTCACGAACGTCGATATCCTGATGACTGTTGGGACTTCTAACTGGCGTGAGAAGGGTTAAACCTCGTGCACCTCCTATCCAATCTAATGGCTGATGATATTTCTGAATGAGATCCAACAGCTCACGGTCTCTCCCTACTCCTGTGCACTCTGGTGCTCCCTGGACGTAGAAACCAACGGTCCAGATTTCTTCTCCAGCCGATCTGACGGCTGTCGTTGCTCCTCCTGACCTTCTACGCACCTTCTTCCTGCACTTGGAAGAATTCCATGTTCTCAAAGGCCTCAAGCTTTTCCCCTCTTCTCTGCGAACTCCTTTACCCTGAGCTTCGCTGCGCGCGTAAAACCGTTGTCCCTCCTAAGCTTTGGGTGCTTTGAACTCTCCAAAGAGTTCTTCAGCCTCTGCACTCCTTGCAACCCGACTCTATGCGTGAAAGCAATGTCCCTCCTGAGCTTCTCAACCACTCAGACCCCTAAGGGATTTTGTCTTTCTTTCTTCTTTCCCACAAATGGAGAATATATTGGATGCCCTCCTGGCTATCCTTCACTCGAGCAACCTCTTGCTGAGTGCTTCTGGGTATTCAGAAACCCTTTGAAGATCCCTCAGTGGACTCTTCTTCAAAATTACCGAAATCAAAAGAGTTCTCTTCTCCTTTCTGTGCCTGTCTGCACACTGTCTCTATGCCCTTATGGCAAAGTATCTTCCTCCAGAACTTCCAGCAATTCTGTCTCCTTCTCCTGTGCAATTAATTTGTTAAATTAGATGGTATTTCATTCGTAGTATAGACTTGTTTTCAGTGTGCAAATCAGTCTTGTATTTAACTTACACTTCAGACTTGTGTTTTCCTTTGGTTCAACTTCGACCGGTAACTAAATTATAATTTAGACTTGTATTAAACCTGTAGTTAGTCTTCTAATTATTGAGATGTGTTTCTAAGTTGCATGCTAGACTTGTAATAATAATGCGGATTGTACTTATGGACTTAAGTATACTAGATAAAATGATTCACATTTAAGGTTAACTATTTATGGTACATGGATGACCAGATGGAAATATAGACCCGCTCAATGTAAGTTCCATTTAATGATTGTACATTTGTGACTAGCTATAAATTAGACTTGCTAAATTCAATATGTAATTGATGTTAGATGGATTTTTAGATATCGCCTAATTGGTAACTTAGACCCGCTAAATTAGAGTCGTAAGTCATGTTAGTTCGGGTGGTAACTCGTTGACTAATGGAATTTAGACTGGTTAATTGATCTATAAATAACGCCATTTTAAGCCATAGATATTGACCATTTAGCCTTGATTAATGATTGGGTGGTTGACGAAGTCGATTTTAGCTTGCGCTTCTTGTTGAGTGTGGTGTTGTTTATTATAAGTAATGTTGGTACTTGGTTATGAAAAATTTTAGTGTGATTGGTTGCTCACTGTAAGGGTTATAGTTACTTGTGTAATTAATTTTGGGTGCGTTGGGTTGTTAGGATGATTGTCCTTAGTTTAGTAGGCTTTGTCTGCTTGTGTCGGGCAGGATGTAGACACCTCCTTGTTCCTTAGAACAGTCACCAACCTTGAGACCTTAAATGGTCAAAATCGATGGGAACCTAGGCTTGAGAATTGCTTATGTGTCCTGGAGGTCCTAACCATTACAAGGTAGGACGGGTGGGTAGTCATTCTTGTTCTTCATCGGTTGAATGTCATACATTGCTTCCAGGTGCTGGATGTGATTTTATGTTAATTCATTATGTTGTTGTTGCATGAGTTTCATGCGTTGTGTTCGTTGTCGTGATGTGATGTTGAGTATAATGTCTTTATTACCTTCCTACACACCCACACACACACAAAAAAAAAAAAATTGTACTTGTTATGTGAGGTTTGTTGTCGTAACGAGGCATGGGTCGTCATATGTGGTATCAGAGCGGGTTCAACCTGCAACTTGGGATCGCTATGTCTTTCGTTGATATGATTTGATTATAATGTCACTAATTGAGTTGACTTGTGTGCATGAAGGTAATCATGTTTAGAGGATGCCGCAAAGGTAGATGATGGGGTGCTAGGGGAGGATGCGCGATACCTCTAGTAGCATCCACACCTAAGGGGTCTAACCCCCAGGGAGACGAGCAGTTTCTAGGATAGGAGAAGATAGTAGTTGGTGATGTAGTCGGAATGATGAGATCTTTTCAGTGCATGTCTGAGGCACTGATAAGCCGTTTGGATAGAGATGAGGCCAAGGCACTGACACTTGTTGAGGTTCCATCGCGTGCTCCGATCGGTACTGGTAGCATTCACCGTGAACTCGAGAAGGTCAAATTTCTCGAGTTCTTTGGTGCCCCGGATAGCGCAGCCACCGAGGCATGGTTGGAGAACATGGTGATGTTCTTTGCACTTCACGATTATACCTCCAACATGAATGTCTGCATGGCGATCTTTCAACTGAATGGGAGCGCTCTTATATGGTGGAAGATGATCCTACCGCAACTGAACATGGCCGTCGAAGACTTGTCATGGGAACTATTCAAGGAACGGTTCCGAGAGAGGTACCTTTCAGAGGAATTCATTGAGCATCATCTCAATGAGTTTAATGCCTTACGATAGGGAGGTCGTACGGTGCCTGAGTAGGAGGCACGTTTTATGGAGATGCTCTAGTATGCTCTGCACCTCAATATTGAGAAACTTAAAGTCAATAGGTTCGGGTTCGGCCTTAATGATAGAATACGTGTAAAGGTCAGGATTTTGATGCCTCAAACCTTGCATGATACCATCGAGAAGGCCCTCATAGCAGAGGAGGAGCATATCAGTGGGGGTTAGACTAGGACTCCAAGGAGACCAGTAGGGCAAGATTCATCTGGAGGACAACAGCATTAGATACCAGCTAGACTTGCATCGGGAGATTGTGGCTTCCAGAGGGGATCTGCTTCCATTACACCTCGACGACCGACGCCTCAACAATGGACACCTTATCGGGGACCATAGTAGCAGAAGTTTAGGCCTGTTTAGCAGAATAGACCAAGATTCCAGGCCGATGGGCCGTCATCTTCTACTTCAGGTACCAGGACTATTGGGATGAAGAAGGGGTGTTGGACGTGTGGGGAGCCACACTACCAGCGCGAGTGCCTGGTAGAGAGGACTAGAGCGTCTAGGTCAACCAGACCCACTACCATGGGAGATCTGGGCAAGGCCCATCGGATTCATGCAACTGTGAATAACCGCTAGGCAGAGCACCAGTCGACTGTGCTTGAGACGACAGGTACCGTCGCTGACCAAACCCTTAGAATTTTGACATATCTTGGTGCTACCGAGAGTTTCATTTATGGTGTAGCACTAAAAAGGATTAAGGTAAAGTCAGTCTAACAAGATGAGTTTATCTTCGTAGAGATGGCTTCAAGAGAAAAACAGAAGGTTGGAGGAAAGGTTATGGGTTGTATCCTTAACCTGAGAGAGTTTGTCACAAGGGCCAACATGTATGTCACAATCTTAGGATCTTATGATGTTGTAATTGGTATGGACTGGTTGGAATCGCATGAGGCGATACTCAACTGTAAGATGAAATGGTTGAGCTTGGTCGATGATGAGGGACAGAAACGTGTGATTGTAGGACAGAACCATGGAGTTTCAATCAGGTTCATCTCTTCCTTATAGCTACGGAAGAGCATGCGCAAGGGGTGCAAGCTTTATGCGATTCTTGCATTAAACGAGAGGGGATTAGCGGAAGGTTTAGAACACCTTCCGGTGGTGAGAGAGTTTGTGGACGTATTTCTGGAGGAGTTACCTAGGATGCCGCTGGAGAGGGAATTGGAGTTTACCATAGACGTAAAACTGGGCACTAAACCGATAGAAAGAACGCCTTATCGGATGTCGACCCCGAAGTTACAAGAGTTGAAAATGAAACTGAATGGGTTGTTGGACCTAGGACTGATACATCCTAGTGTGTCACTGTGGGGTGCACCTTTTATTTTCATATGAAATAAGGATGGGTCATGGAGACTCTGCATTGACTACCGTCAATTGAACAAGGCAATGATAAAAAATCAGTATCCATTGCTGACGATTGATGATCTGTTCGATCAAATGAAGGGCACGACAGTGTTCTCAAAGATTGACTTGCGATTAGGATACCACCAATTACAGATTAAGGAAGATGACATCCCTAAGACTGTCTTTAAGAGGAGGTTTGTACATTACGAGTTTACTATTTTACCATTTGGACTGACAAACGCCCCAGGGGTATTTATGAGTTTGATGAACAAGGTGTTCTGTGAGTAGTTGGAAAAGTTTGTCCAAGTATTCATTGACGATATTTTGATTTACTCTTGGACGACGGAGGAGCATGATGAGCACTTGCGCTTGGTACTATGGTGTCTACGAGAGCACAAATTGTATGGGAAGTTGTCCAAATGCTCATTTTCTCAAATGAAGATTACTTACTTAGGGCATGTCATCTCCGGCGAAGGCATCACCGTGGATCTAGCCAAGGTCGAGGCTATTATGGAATGGCCTGCACCGACGAATGTCCCAAAAGTGCATAACTTCATGGGTTTAGCAGGATACTATCGATGGTTCATCGAGGGATTTTCGAAGATAGCAAATCCGATCACGAAGTTGCAGAAGAAAAACAAGAAGTTTGCTTGGACCGAGAAATGCGCGGAAGCATTTTGGAGGCTCAAGGAGTTGTTGACAACAACATCGATACTAAAGGTCCCGGACATGGACACAGAATGTTTGGTATGCATTGACACATCTTAGGCTTAGGCGGAGTCTTGATGCAAGATGAACGAGTGATCGCTTACATTTCGAGGAAACTGAGAAGGCATGAGGAGAACTATGCGCCGCAGGATTTGGAGTTGTTAGCCATCGTATATGCCTTGAAGGTTTGGAGACACTACCTTGTTGGATGAAAATTTGAACTAAAGACTGACCACTGTGGACTAAAACACATATTTACGCAAAGTGACCTGAACGTGCGACAATGACGTTGGTCGGAATTGCTTAGCGAGTACGACTTTAAGATTTCTTACATAAAAGGAACAGTGAACCGAGTGGTGGATGGATTGAGTCGGAGACCATGCATCTTTTCGGTGCTACCTTTTCAAACGAATCTATGTGAAACAATTCTAACTTTACAGCCTGATGATGATTGGTACAAAGAGGTCGAGAGTTTTATCGAACAAAACACAATTATGGTACCACGATTTGAAGGATTTTATTTTGATAGCGATGGCTTATTGATGTTTAAAAATCATATCTATGTACTGCCAAATGATGATTTGAGGATGTTGATCCTGAGCGAGGCTCATAGAGAAGTTTACATGGCTCACTCGGGAGTCACGAAGATGAGGGCATAACTTAAACCCTTATTCTTCTGGAAGGGAATGAAGGCAGACATAGTCAACTATGTGGCCAGATGTCTAGAATGTTAGCTGGTAAAGGCTGAACATAGACACCCAGCAGGATTACTACAACCACACGCTATTCCAAAATTGAAATGGGAGGTTATTTCGATGGATTTTATTGTTGGATTGCCACTGACGACAAGGAAACATAACTCAATTTTCGTAGTAGTAGACACTTTGATGAAGAGTTCTCACTTTATTCATGTGCGTACGATGTATCAGGCACCTGACATAGCTAGAGTTTTCATCAGTGATATTGTGAGGCTGCATGGCGTGCCTAAGAGGATTATATCCTATCGAGGATCAATGTTTACTGGATGATTTTGGACGAGCTTCCAAGAGGCCTTGGGAACCCAACTTAACTTTAGTACTGCGTATCACCCGGAGACGAACAGGCAGACCAAACAAATGAACTAGACATTGGAGGACATGTTGTGCATGTACGTGATGGACCAACAAAAGAGTTGGGAATAATTCTTGCCACTAGTGGAATTCGCTTACAACAATAGTTACCAGAGCACCATTAAAATGGCACCTTTCGAGTTTATTTACGAGCGTTCGTGTCAGACGCCTTTGACTTGGGATCGGCTTGAGGATAGGGTCCTGGTGGGACTAGAAGCGATCAAAGAAATGGAAGAGAAAATGAAAACAATAAGACAAAGGATTAAAGAAGTGCATGATCGACAGAAGAGTTATACCGATGCGCACCGTGTCGACCGTAGTTATGAGGTCGGCGATCGAGTCTTCTGGTGGGTTAAACCACATAAAAGTTCAATCAAGTTTGGGAAGGGAGCTAAACTATCTCCTAGGTTTGTGAGACCTTTCGAAATTATGGAGAGAAAGGGGCCCATGGCCTATCGACTAGCCTTGCCTGATTCTTTGAGGCGTATGCATGATGTTTTTCATGTATTTGTTTTGAGACATTATATTAGTGATCCTACACATTTTATTGACATGAGTTCCTTGTAGGTATCGGACGAGGGGGTGCTCACGGCTGAGCCAGTATGCATCTTGGATCATTGCATTCGATAGCTACGACGTCGAATGATTGATCAGGTCAAGTTCCAGTTGGAAAATTATAGTCCACACTCGACGATCTAGGAGGACGCATATGATATGCGCCAACAGTTTCCATTTTTTTTTGATAGACAGACATACGATACTATGATACAATTTATTTCAGCATATATACTATGAAACTTCGAGATGAAGTTTAGAACAAGAGGGGGTGTATGTAACATCCCGCTCTAGCGCACTGAGCAAATTTATTCTTTGAGGACACTTTCTCGCAAGTGATCCGGATTATTATGCTATTAAAACTTTTGATTTTGATTATGAGGCGTTATGGGATGATGACATGTTGTTTTTCCGCCTCGACATAGACAGGTGTTATTGACTTGGTTTTACTGAGTGTGCAGGATTAAGGACCTAGAGGATGTCAAGGCATCGGTAGAACCCCTTGGACTTTGAATCGAGTCAGGGAGTGTACCATTGGGGTTTGATTGTTTCACTATGATTTTAGTGCTTCTGATTAGAGGATATGATATGGATATGTTCTGACATGATTTGTTGATGATGTAGGCTGACGATAGATTGCCGACTAGACTCACATATGGAGTAAAGGGGTCACGCATGACTACCAGAGATGTTGAGGGAGAGGTGTGATGCAGGAGCATCCCAAGCAAGCCAACGGAGAGACAACGGACAACTGGAAAAGCGCCCAACACAAATTTTGAAATATCTTGAACCATTAATGAAACATCAAGTGGAGGCACACTTGTATAATGTAAACATACCTTAAGCAATTTGCTCTCATCCTTAGTAAGTAGGATGCATTTATAGTAGTAAATGCAGGTAGATAGAATTGAATGTTAGATTAGACAGTTTTAGAGCATAAGAGGGAAACATGATATAGACACCCTCATTGTGTATTGTAGCATTAGGAAGAAGAGCATAGAGGAGAAGCGGAGAGAGTTGTGTAGCAGACTCCATGTACACAAGTTTTGAATTAACACAAGAAAGTTGTGATTCAGACTCATGGTGTCCATATATTCTCTGTGTATGCATCTTTGGATGTTATGCTCATGAATGTTTTTTACTCTTTCTGTCATGCAATTTCTTTTATGCTATGTATGAATGATTTCTTGGTGAATGTTTGAAATATGAGAGTAAAGGGAAAAGGAATGAGTTTCAATTGTTTCTCTATATGAGCAAGAGTTCCTACAAGGAGTGTAGTTGAATTGTCCGCATGGAGTGCGTCGACAAGGTGCTCAAAGGTTTGTCTCTGAAATCTCCAGAGAGAAAGCTTTTTGTTCTCATTTCCACAGAAGTGTAGTGGGCACAGGAGCCGTGCAAGGAGTGCGTAGGCTGAGTGAAGTCTCAAAGTTATGAATCTGAGTGAAGTATTGAGAGACTGCTACTACAGGTGTGCACAGGGTCGAAGGATTCCAACACTTGGAAGTGTTGAAAGTCTGTTGCAAGGAGTGCGTGCAAGGCTTTTTCTAAAAGATGCAGAGTCGTGGAAAGTTCAGAAGGAATTAGACCTTCGAAGGGGTCGAAGGAAGGAAGAGGCCGAGTGCCTTGAAATTTTGTAAGAAGGCGTAGTGACGAGGGACCACAGGAGGACGAGTTCCGTGGAGAGAGACACCTTGTCAAATTTGTGCAGATATTCTAGAGGAAAGAACGGATGGTTGGAATTCTCTGAGGAGAAACCGTAAAATCTCGTGAGTCGTCAGATCTCACGGAAGAGCAAGGGAATTACCATGATTATTCCTAGAGGTTCTAAGCTCAGGAGGGGTAGGACCGTAGATCTAATCCACAAGGGTCATTGGATTTACACATGGATTCAATATCAGGATTTTGTAGGTTGAAGTTCTGTAAACTTTGCAACAGGAATCGCGATATCCCGAATCGCGAAGTCCCGAAGGCTAAAGGATTGTGTGGGCCACAGAGGAGTCAGTGAGCGGACAAGTGGCGCACTATTGACATGGATTCAAACTTCGTTGACCGTTTCAGAGTTTCGAGGAGTGAAGTTTCGAATACATTGCATTAGGATTCACGATATTGCTAAGTCTAAAGTCCCGATGGAGTAAAGGGGCGTTGAAAGGTCAACCTTGTGAGCATGTCGGAATTTCAGAATATCGAATTTTGGGAATCATGGGAACAAGTTGTTGGACACCGCGACCGTTGAAATCATGATAGGGAAAAGTACGAAAGAGAAAGAGGAAGGGTCAACGTTGACTATTTTCAGGTTTCGGAGATTTGATAGACAAGAGCATGACCAACGGATTCGCAAAAGTGAGAAGTCCGATTTCCCGAAGCAAAAAGGGGGAATTTCTGATGTTGATTGTGGGTGCAAGTTTCCCGAAAGGGAAATAGAAGAGCCATTTTGAAGCTCTTCGGGCCAGCGAGAGAAGAAGATCCTGTGTTGATGTGGACCTTCCGACCTGTGGGTTGTGGAGGGTGCGTGCGCCATCATTTTTGGTATCAGAGCACAGAAAGGTTCTTTTCTTTCTGTAGCAAAGAAAAAGGAATTCACCATGCCGCCAAGGAGGAGGGACAGACAAACACCCGATCCACCATAGGAGAGGGAAATGTCGAGGAGAAGAGGTAGGTATATGACTGATCCAACCATGGAGAGAGAAATGCGTGATCTACGAGCTAGAGTCGAAGACATGGAGACAACACAAAGACGCACAGTCAGTGCTGGGGATCTAAGTGATTTCGATAGTGAAATTGAGGCTGAACATGAAGAAGAAGTTGCAGTTGAAGATGCAACAAACGAACGTTTGATCATAGCTATTGCAAGAATGGGTGCAAGAGAGAAGATGGACATTCCAGTTTATGAGGGAAATCTGGATGTAGAGGAGCTTCTAGACTGGATTAGAGCTCTAGACACATACTTTGACTATGAAGATGTCGAGGAGGACAGGAAAGTCAATCATGCTGTCACAAGATTGAAGGGACATGCAGCATTGTGGTGGGATGAACTACAAGCTGACAGACGTTGCAAAGGCAAGCAAAAGATCAAGAGCTGGGATAGAATGATCGCAAAGATGAAGGCGGAATTCATCCCCAGAGATTACCAGATTACTCTGTTCGGGAGAATGCAAAACCTGAGATAGAAGCTGATGATAATGAAAGAATACACTGAATAATTCTACAAGATGAACATCAGGGCAGGTCATTGGGAAAGCGATGATGAGAAGGTTTCCAGATATATGAATGGCCTGAGATATGACATCCAGGATGAGATGAGCATGGTAACCATCCAAACGGTGGAAGATGCTTATCAAATGGCTCTGAAAGATGAAGAGAATATGAGACGAAAGTAGGGTCAAAGAGGCTGAGGCAGAAGTCAGCCCAGAGGCAAATTAGTTGCCCAGGACAAATATTAGAAGCCCAAGGAGGACTGGAAGAAACCTCAAACTCGAATTGAGAGAGGTGGAACCTCATAGTGAGGGAAATATGCTAAACAAAGAGGGAAGCATACTGAACAGAGGGGAGATTATGTTGACAATAATACTTTTCCTTGTACTAGAGGTAGAGGAAGAGGAAGAGATGGAGTAATAACATGCTTCACATGTGGAAAGAATGGGCACAAGTCTTACAAGTGTCCAGACAAAAGGAAAGAAGGAGGAGAAACTCACATCATCGAAGCACAAAGGCAAGATGTGGAGGCAGAAGATGCTGAAGGCGGAAGATCACTGATGATGCGAAAATCTCTTTTGACACCAGAGAAGGAAGTGGAGAGTTCATTCCAAAGGACCAGACTTTTCAGGACTGCTTGCAAGACCAGGGACAGGGTATGCAAGGTCATTGTGGATAGTGGTAGCATAGATAATATTGTTTCTATGGAGATGGTAGAGAAGCTGCAGCTGGAGACGATTGATCATTCAAGTCCATACAGAGTTTCGTGGCTACAAAAAGGACATCAGGTAACTATCACTAAACAATGTTTAGTTGAATTCAAGATAGGAGGATATAATGATAAGATATTATGTGATGTCATTCCTATGGATGTTTGTCATCTATTGCTGGGTAGACCATGGAAATATGACAGGAATGTGATTCATGATGGGAGAATTAACACATATACCCTAGAGAAGAATGGGAGGACTCACATGTTGCTTCCAATCAAAGATAAGGAGGTGAAACCGGAAGTAAGCAACACTGTACTTCTCATGAGAGGGAAGGAACTTATTACAGAGGTTAAGAAGAAGGGGGATCCACAGTTCATTGTGGTCAGGAAACCGAAGATTGTTTTGACCAGCACAAGGGTGGATGATTTACCAGAAGAGGTTCAGGAACTACTGGAAGAGTTCGTTGACATAGTAGTGGACGAACTACCTCGTTCGTTGCCACCGATTAGAAGTGTGAGTCATCATATTGATCTCATACCAGGAGCCAGTTTTCCAAGCAAAGACGCATACAGATTGACGCCGCAAGAGAATGAAGACGTCAAAAGACAAGTCCAGGAGTTGTTGGACAAAGGTTTGGTTAGGGAAAGCTTGAGTCTGTGTGTTGTTCCAAAAGTACTCAGTCCGAAGAAAGACGGAGGCTAGAGGATGTGTACTGACTCGAGGGAGATTAAAAAGATAACCATCTGGTACAAATTTCCATTGCCAAGGATGGATGATCTGATGGATTGCTTGAGTGGAGGAAATTATTTTTCAAAGATTGATTTGAAAAGCGGTTATCATCAAATCCGCATGAGAGAAGGTGATGAGTGGAAAACAACATTCAAAACAAACGAAGGATTGTACTAATGGCTTGTTATGTCATTTGTATTAACGAATGCACTGAGTACCTTCATGAGGTTGATGAACGAAGTCCTGAGGGAGTTCATCAGAAAATTTGTCATTGTGTATTTGGATGACATACTGATTTTCAGTAAAACAGTGGCAGAGCATCTGAAACATTTGGCTACAGTGATGCAGAGACTGCAACAGGAGAAGTTGTTGATAAATGTGAAGAAATCCTCATTCATGAAGACGGAGTTCATTTACTTAGGATTTGTTATTTCTGCAGATGAGTTGAGGATGGATCCACATAAGGTGGAGGTAATAAAAAATTGGCCATCGCCGAAGAATATCTTTGAGGTGAGAAGTTTTCACGGATTGGCTAGTTTCTACTGAAAGTTCATCAGGAATTTCAGTGGAATTAGTGCACTGATGATGGATACAGTAAAGAAAAGACACAAATATTTTCACTGGACAGAAGAGGCTGAGAAGAGTTTTAATTGTTGAAGAGGAAGATCACGAAACAACCAGTTCTGGTGTTGCTTGATTTCCAAAAGACATTTCAAGTGAAATGCGATGCAAGTGGATTTGCAATAGGGGTAGTCTTGAGTCAAGAAGACATGCCGATAGCATACTTCAGCAAGAAGTTGAATGAAGCGAAAGCGAAATACTCCACTTATGATAAGGAGTTTTACGCTATTATTAGGGCATTGAAGAAATGGAGGCATTACTTGATCCCGAAGGAGTTTGTCTTATACAGTGACAATCATGCATTGTAGTTTGTGACTCAATAGGAAAAGTTGAATCAGAGACATGTCAAATGGGTTGAGTATATGCAAAATTTCACTTTTGTGATTAAACATATTTCTGGTACTGCTAACAAAGTCGTTGATGCTTTGAGCAGGAAGTGTTTGCTATTGTAGGAGTTCAAAGTCAAAACGTTGGGTTTTGATGACCTCAGGAACATGTATGCAGATGATCAAGATTTTAAGGAGGCATATGAAGCAACCGAGAATCCAATTCTCGGGGATAGAAGCCAATGGATAGAATACATGATCCAGGAAGGATTACTATTTAAGGGTAATCAACTGTGTATCCCGAAATGCTCCATGAGGGAGAATTTGTTGAAGGAGAAACACAGTGGAGGATTGGCAGGACACTTTGGCCATGACAAGACGTTCGCAAAATTGAATGAGTCATGTTTTTGGCCGGGAATGCGAGCAGACGTCAAGAGATTCGTGGAAAGATGTAGAATTTGCCAGCATTTGAAGGGAAGGAAGTAGAATGCAAGGTTTTATCAACCATTTCCCATACCTGAGAGGCCGTGGGATGCAATTAGCATGGATTTCATATTGGGGTTGCCAAGAACACAAAGAGGTTTTGAATCAATCTTTGTGGTGGTGGATAGATTTTCCAAGATGGCACACTTCATTCCATGTCAGAAAACCAGTGATGCAACTCACATTGTGAACCTGTTTTTCAAAGAAGTCATTCGACTTCATGGTTTGCCAAGAAGCATAGTTTCATATCGAGACACTAAGTTCATAGGGCACTTTTGGAGGACCTTATGGAAGAAGCTGGGAACTAACTGGTCATTTAGTTCGGCTTATCATCCTTAGATGAATGGATAGACATAAGTGGTGAACAGAAGTCTGGGAGATTGGCTGAGAAGCCTGGTGACAGAACACCACAGCCAGTGGGACAACATATTACCACAGGCAGAATTTGCTTATAACGACTCGGTTAACAGAAGCACAGGGCATAGTCCATTTCATATTGTCTACGACATGCAGCCAAGAGGAATTTCTGAATTAAGGGATTCAAAACATAATGCAATCAGGAGTGCTAATGCAGAAGATTTCATAGAGGCGATGAAGGAACTTCACAGCTAGGTGAAGAAGTGCTTATAGAATTCAAGCCAGGAATATACGCGCAGAGAAGATCAACACAGAAGACAACTTCAGTTTGAGGTTGGTGATTTGATTCTGGCACATTTGAGAAAGGAAAGGTTCCCGAGAGGAACATATAATAAGTTGAAGATGAAGAAAATTGGACCATGTAAGGTCTTGAAGAAATTTGGGATGAATGCTTACGAGATTGAATTACCCGATGGTATCAGAATTCCTCCGATATTCAATATCTATGATTTGTACCCATATAAAGTTGAGGAAACAGGAGTAGGATATGAGCAACCAGTGATCCAATGGAAAAAGAAGATGCCAGTTGCAGATAATCCACAGATGGAGCGCATATTGGACAAAAGGGTGAGAAAAAAGACCAGGAGAAAGCAATATTTTGAGTATTTGGTCAAGTGGAAGGCCCATCCAGTTGAAGATGCTAGCTGGGAGAACAAAGCAGAGATATAGAGGCATGGATAGACTGTGCGTGAGCTCATGGACAGGAGCCCATGAAAATTTTCAAGCCAGGGAGTATGATGTAGGAGCATCTCAAGCGAGCCAGCACAGAGACAATGGACAGCTGAAAAAGTGCCCAGCACAAATTTTGAAATATCTTGAACCATTAATGAAACATCAAGTGGAGGTGCACTTGTATAATGTAAACAGACCTTGAGCGATTTTCTCTCGTTCTTAGTAGGTAGGAGGCATTTATAGTAGTAAATGCAGGTAGATAGAATTGAATGTTAGAATAGACAGTTTTAGAGCGCAAGAGGGAAACAGGATATAGACACCCTCATTGTGTATTGTAACATTAGGAAGAAGAGCATAGAGGAGAAGCAGAGAGAGATGTGTAGTAGACTCCATGTACATAATTTTTGAATTAATACAAGAAAGCTGTGATTCAGACTCATAGTGTCCATATATTCTCTGTGTATGCATCTTTGGATGTTATGCTCATGAATGTTTTTTACTCTTTTTGTCATGCAATTGATTTTATGCTATGTATGAATGATTTCTTGTTGAATGTTTGAAATCTGAGAGGAAAGGGAAAGGGAATGAGATTCAATTGTTTCTCTATCTGAGCAAGAGTTCTTGCAATGAGTGCAGTTGAATTGTCCGCAAGGAGTGCGTCAACAAGGTGGTCAGAGGTTTGTCTCTGAAAGCTCAGGAGAGAAAGATTTTTGTTCTCATTTCCACAGAAGTTCAGTGGGCACAGGAGCCGTGCAAGGAGTGCGCAGGCTGAGTGAAGTCTCAGAGTTCCGAATCTGAGTTAAGTATTGAGAGACTGCTGTTGCAGGTGTGTGCAGAGTCGAAGGATTCCAACACTTGGAAGTGTTGAAAATCTACCACAAGGAGTGCATGCAACGGGTTTTCTAAAAGACACAGAGTCATGGAGAGTTTAGAAGGAATTAGACCTTCGAAGGGGTCGAAGGAAGGAAGAGGCTGAGTGCCTTGAAAGTTTTTAAGAAGGCGTAGTGACGAGGGACCACAGGAGGACGACTTCTGTGGAGAGAGACACCTTTTCAAATTTGTGCAGAGATTCTCAAAGGAAAGAATGGACGGTCGAAATTCTCTGCGGAGAAACCGTGAAATCTCGTGAGCCGTCAGATCTCACGGAAGAGCAAGGGAATTACCACGAGTATTCCTAGAGGTTCTAAGCTTAGGAGGGGTAGGATCATAGATCCAAGCCACAAGGGTCGTTGGATTTACACGTGGATTCAATATCAGGATTTCGTAGGTTGAAGTTCCGTAAACTTTGCAACGGGAATCGCGATATCTCGAGTCACGAAGTCCCAAAGGCTAAAGGATTGTGTGGGCTACAGAGGAGTTAGCGAGTGGCACACTATTGACATGGATTCAAACTTCGTTGACCGTTTCAGAGTTTTGAGGAGTGAAGTTCCAAATACATTGCATTAGGATTCGCGATATTGCGAAGTCCAAAGTCCCGATGGAGTAAAGGGGCATTGAAAGGTCAACCTTGTGAGCGTGTCAGAATTTTGGAATATTGGATTTCGAGAATCGCGGGAACAAGTTGTTGGACACCATGACCGCCGAAATTGCGATAGGGAAAAGTCCAAAAGAGAAAGAGGAAGCGTCAGCGTTGATTTTTTTTGGGTTTCAGAGATTTGAGAGACAAGCGTGTGACCAACGGATTTGCGAAAGTGCGAAGTCTGATTTCCCGAAGCAAAAAGGGGGAATTTATGAAGTTGGTTGTGGGTGCAAGTTTCCCGAAAGGGAAATAGAAGAGCCATTATGAAGCCCTTCTGACCAACGAGAGAGAAAGATCCTGTGTTGACATGGACCTTCCGACCTGTGGGTTGTGGAGGGGGCGTGCGTCATCAAGGTGTGGACAACAGCCCTGCCACAGCCTACTAGTACTCCCGTCATGGCTCGAACTGAAGGCTAACGATTACCTAGTTCGAGAGGACCCACGATGCCATGAGGGAAGAATGTGATAGTCGCTCACAATGATTCTAAGGGGCGCGCAATAAGGCGAGGGACTTATTCCTTAGAGGCCCTTGGTCTCCCTCAAGTTCACCTGGCGGAGTATTGACTCCAGGGGTTATTGATGTCTACCAAGTCAGTCAAGAGGCAAGTGGCACCCTTGGAGCATGTAAGTGCGTCCTGAAGGGCACGTCGCACGAGGGAACAGATGAGGTGAGTGGCACCCTTGGAGCACATAGTGCATCCTGAAGGGCACGCCGTGTTGTTGATGATAGAGGAATGAACCTAGATGGCCTTAGGACAAATAACGTGTTAAGTATTTTGAAAACAATTTCCCTAATTAAATGTCGCCCAGTACAAAATTTAAGGTCTAATTCTAAATTACGCTAGTGGTAAAATTTTGTCTACCTTTAAAATAATAATAATAATTAAAATAAAAACAACTTAAATAATAATTATGATCTTCGTAAAATCTTGTAACACGAAGGGAGTAAGAAATTTAAATTTTTCATAAAAATAAAATAAAATTGTTGGGATTAATTGTTTTATCTATTTGATAATTTAAAATATACTAATTAAATGATAAAAGGGAAAAAGGGAAAAAGGGTTAAAATTACACACCTACCTTTTTGAGTTCTAATTAAAAAGGGGAAAGAGGGAAAATCTTAAATTTTAGGAAACTAGGAAAAGAGGTAAACATAAAAAGGGAAAAAGGGGAACTTAAGGGAAAACGCGGAAGGTCAAACTTAGTAAAGCATCTACGATTTAAGAGCTTTCTAATTTGAACTAAACTAAAAATTTAATAAAAGAGAAAGTTATTAAAACCTGTAAGAGAATTTGGGGACACCTAGGAGTGATTCTAGGAGTAACTCTAGGTGGGTGAGGGAAATAAATATAATTAATTAATTAAAGAAGTTAATTTATGGAGGAATGAAGGGGATGGGGGACACTTGTACAAAGATGAATTTTTAGGAATTTAATTATAAAAACTTAACTAAAAGAGATTTTTTGGAAAGTAAGAAACCACAAAACTCTATAAAATGAAGGGAGGTGATGGAGGTTGGTGATCTTCTATTTGTGTAACGTTACGCTACAAAAATATCTACTTGACTGATTTAATTTGTGGGAGTTGGGAGACCCAGCTCAGGAGGAGTGGTAGCTTGGCCTTGTGAGGCGAGCGGGGAGCTAGTCGAAATCGCTAGATAATGTGTGTGTGGCCCCATTTGCGGCTCAAGGTGCTAAGGGGGAAGAAGAGTACCCCTAGCATTGGTTGGGAGGTACCGGCGAAGTCTCGCTGGTCGGTAAGTGGGAGTTGCATAGAGCAATGGTACACTCTTACACTCTTACACTCAGAGTGGGCGATCAGGCAATGGTACACTCTTTTCATTTTGTATAGCAGATGTTGTAGGTTTTATGCTTGGATCTACATGTTGATTAAGTAAGTAAATTGATTGTTTAGATTGATGACTGAAACTTTTCTTAGCCTAGTTCGACGATTGTTGACTCCCTTGGCCTTCGTTTTCCCGCAAGTATTGACCACCTTGCTGCATTAATTGTGACCTTCGTGGTTGTTTAGCCTTTGTCCCTAGCTCACCAGTCCTCGCCTGAGCAGTCGACCATGAGCCTGATCTACGGTCGTCTCCTTAGCGTTAAAATAGATATGGATCTCAACGCCCTGCTTTTCTGTGAGAGGATGATGAGCGAAGGATGCACCTGTTAGTCGTCCACCCAATGGTTGCTCGTGCTTGATTGATGGTCATTGAACCTTCCTATATTGAATGCTCCTACCGTTGTTATAGTTCCCATCCCCTAATTTGACTCTGCATTTAAATATTTTCCAGGCTAGTCTAGCTCTACACTTAATGTGCTCCCTTGTGATTTTACTCTGCGTTTTTCTCACCTCTCAACGAAAGATTCACCCACCACGTAATAGGAAATTGTTTTACAGATTTTAGAGTAATGGTGGGGACTATTGTGTGACTGCAATTTGTTTCACGTGCATAAGGAATCCTTCCCTCTACCTTGCTCGATTTTTATGCCTGATTCGAATTTATTACCTGCGTTTGGTGGGGATTATTATGTGATTGCAATTTGTTTCGCTTGCATAGGGAATCCGTTCCTCTACCATGCTCGATTTTATGCCTGAATTTACTTGCTGGATTCGAATTTATTACCTACATTTTATTGATTGAGTTTCCTGCCTGCATTCTGCTATGTCGAATTTATGGGCCTAAGGGGTAAAGCTGTGTAGATGTTTGTTTTAGACTTATGCCGAAACTGCCCCAGGTGTTTAGTTGTTTCTCAGCCCCTTGGCTTTCACCATCTCGTGATGTGTAGTGGACGATTATTGGCATTCTCCAGCACTAATTTCTGAGGGGTAGCGTATGGTAGTTGGGTGAGTTTTAGTTTTTCTTTATTTTTCTTTATTTGGTTGTTTGTTGCGTTTTGTTTTTCTTTATTTTTATTGGGTTGTTGGCTGCATTTTTTTTTTCTTTATTTTTATTGGCAGTTGGACATGTGGTGCAGTGTTACACCCCATTATGGGCTTTCTCCTTGGCACCTGTTGCTGAGCCCTTGTGTTGTCATGTGAACTTATCCTCGGGCTTGGTTGATGATTTAGATACGGTTGTCATCATTGCTTTGATTGATGCATATGGTGGAACATTGTTAACTTAAGAAGTGGCCCAATGATGAAACCCACGACCTAGCTGTGTCTGTAATTTTCGTTGCCCTCCTTTTGAGTGCTATCTACCATAGCTAATTAGGTGACTGCGTTGAGCCTTGCGATTGTAATGACTATCATGATCCAGCTAAGCGCCACCTGGAATATTGCCTTAGTTCGCCTGAGCCGACTTCTCATGGATGCCCATTCTTCAATACTTTAGAATTTCTTGTAATATCAAGGATTTTATCATTTCCATTTGAATTTCCACGTGGTCGACTCATTCATACTTTGAATTAAAAGATTGTTGCTACAGTTAGTTAAATAAAAAAAATTAATTAGTAACTTCTGAGTTAAAAAAAAAAAACGAACAAAAAAAAAAACATCTAAAATGTTTAAATGTTGGGTTGATTAGCCCATTTAAAAGGCAGTGATTTATAACTGATTATTCGTTGACAGCCATTTATTAATTCCTGACATCCAGAAGTCCACTCTAGTGTATCACAATGATCAACATCACTATGCATTAATGGCCTGGTATAAATTTTAACTATAAACAACAATATCTTTAATGAGCATTGAATAGCTTGACCAGACTTTTAGTTACATAGGCAGGGTAGCATTAAAATCACATGAATGAGCGTAGAAAGGATCTTTATTTGACCACAGACTAGCTTTAATTGGAATTCAATTTGCATTAAATGGCACTCATTTATTGTCAGCAACCGCTTATATTTATAGACCACCATTGCATTTAATCGCCAACAGATTTTTATATGTGATGGACATGCATGATGTAAGTAATACTACGAAATGGTGTTACATTAATAATGACATACCTATCAATTTAGTTAATATCGTTATGTGCAATTAAGTTGTTAAATCAGATGGTACTCGATTCATAGTATAGACTTGTTTTCAATGTGCAAATCAGTCTTGTATTTAACTTACACTTCAGACTTGTGCTTTCCTTTGGTTCAACTTCGACTGGTAACTAAATTATAATTTAGACTTGTATTAAACCTGTAGTTAGTCTTCTAATTATTGAGATGTGTTTCTAAGTTGCATGCTAGACTTGTTGTAATATTAATGTGGATTGTACTTATGGACTTAAGTATACTAGATAAAACGATTCAAATTTAAGGTTAAATATTTATGGTACATGGATGACCAGATGGAAATATAGACCCGCTCAATGTAAGTTGCATTTAATGATTGTACAATTGTGACTAACTATAAATTAGAATTGCTAAATTCGATGTGTAATTGATGTTAGATGGATTTTTAGATATGCCTAATTGGTAACTCAGTCCCACTAAATTAGAGTCATAAGTCGTGTTAGTTCGGGTGGTAACTCGTTGACTAATGGAATTTAGACTGGTTAATTGATCTTTAAATAATGCCATTTTAAGCCATAGATATTGACCATTTAGCCTTGATTAATGATTGTGTGGTTGACGAAGTCATTTTTAGCTTGTGCTTCCCATTGAGTGTGTTGTTGTTTATTATAAGTAATGTTGGTACTTGGTTATGAAAATTTTAATGTGATTGGTTTCTCACTGTAAGGGTTATACTTACTTGTGTAATTAATTCTGGGTGCATTGGTTTGTTAGGATGATTGTCCTTAGCTTAGTAGGCTTGGTCTTATTGTGTCGGGTGGGATGTAGACACCTCCTAGTTCCTCAGAACAGTCACCATCCCTGAGACCTTAAATGGTCAATATCCATGGGAACCTGGGCTTGAGCATTGCTTATGTGTCCTGGAGGTCCTAACCATTGCAGGGTAGGACGGGAGGGTAGTCATTCTTGTTCTTCGTCGGTTGAATGTCGTATATTGCTTCTAGGTGCTGGATGTGATTTTATGTTAAGTCGTTATGTTGTTGTTGCATGAGTTGCATGCATTGTGTTTGTCGTCGTGATGCAATGTTGAGTATAATGTCTTTATTACCTTCCTACACACCCACAAAAAAAAAATTAAAAAAAATTGTACTTCTTATGTGAGGTTTGTTGTCGTAATGAGGCATGGGCCGTCACACCAAGACCAATATGGTAGAGAGAAGTGTCTTTCATTCTAGACTCATTAAGATGCTTGTGTTAGAGGAGTTGAAAAATATTGATAGTGATTGGGATACTTTCTTGACTTCATTAGGATTTCAGTCAGATATTGTTAACACTCCACATACTAAAAGGAGAATCCCTACCTCAGTTGAGATGGTTGTGCACACTGAATCAAGTAAAAAGAGAAAGATAATTAAGGAGGAAAATCCATCAGAGAAAATTGTTCAGATAAATGAAGGCCCTACACATCCTGTTGCTGAAGAAATTTCTCCTACACCAGAGCCTTCACCTGTGGAACCATATTCTAGTAAAGAAATAAAGTTAAAGGGAAACAAATTGGTTTTTAACCCACCTGTTTTTGAACCAACTAATCCTAGAAGACCATATACAAAATCAACAACAAGATAACATGCCCATGTGGAAGAATATGCATATGAAGCACCAGTTCAGCAAACAACCAAAGCCAAATCTCATAAATATCCTATAGAAACCATTGAAATAAAGTCTCTTTCTGAGGAAAGAAATCCCACCTTCAAAAGGATCAGGAAACAACTGAAAGTGGTAAGAGTTGAGAATGAAAAATTAAGAAAGGAAAATATACAAGCTAGAATCAAGTTGAAGAAAAACATAGGCAGGTCTGAATAAACTATTTCAAAGGAAAAACATATGGTGAGGATATCACTGCCCCTGCATAGACAAGTCAAAAATATGTACAAGCATAAGAGATCTTTTCAGGTTGAGATCAAAAAGTTGAAAAAAGAATTGCAACAAGTAGAGGAATAGATAGCTAAAAGGAATATGGAACTGTTGTCTCAAGAAGACATTAACTAAGATCATGGAGAATCATTTCTACAACAATATATTTTTTTTTTATGGTTCCTTACATTTGCAGTGAGAAGAAAGAAAAATATCACGTACAAGAAAGTTCACAGTGAATCTTGCAAATGTGAGGCAAACCTGTTGAAAGTGGAACGGTTCGCAGGAAACTTGATGCGAGCTCTAACAGTATGTTAAATCTGAGTTATGGGAGAGGTTCCAGTTGTCAAAGGAAGTTTAAATAGTTCCCTAGGAAGTAATTAGACATCAAAAGACACTTGTACATGATACCCAACTCCACTAGATCTCCAAACATGAGTTGGCTGCAATTGCATTTATCTTGATCAACAATCTCCTGAAATCTAGCAGTGAATTAAGTTTTTTTTGTTTTTCTACTACCACTCCTATCCAAGGAACATGATCCTATGCATAAGCTAGGTCGTGATTCATAGAGGGACTTTGGATGTAAATTTCTATTTAATGGGTGATGTCACTCCTAGATTCGGTTCAAGTGGTTTTTTGAGAGACTCGTATCTTTTTCTTCAGACTATAAGTTTCCATAATATGTGTGTACAAACTTAATACTCTTGGATAATTGAAGATCAAATCATTTTTCTACTATCACATGCTATATTCTTGCCTTGCTTTGATGTTTTATATTGATGAAGGATTTGTATTTTGTACTTGTTCATGAATGTAGTGAATGATTTATTGTTTATTTATTGGTGCAAGTGTTGTCAAAGCACATTTTCTTATTGATTAGGAGATTCGTTCTTAATAAGAATTCTACTGTATATGTCTCAGATGTACCTGATGTAACCTGGTGCATATACTTCATATATTTTTTTTCGGCCTTCCATCTTTCCATTTATGTTCTAAATATTGGTTTGCGATTTTTCAAGCCTTGCCTTCTGGAGTATGTTTTGTGGAAATTTTTTGTTGATATTTCAAACTGAGTGTCTCATCCATTCGTTGCACTTGAACTAAAAACATTATCTTTACAAAACTACAAATTTTGTATGGGTATTAGGATTACACATATAGTAGTCTAGGTGTGACTTCTAGTGCTAACACTTTGTATCGTAGAAAATGCAATAATCCAGTGAGTTAAGACAACCCAACAGACATAGTAATACTTGGGTCAGAAATGCTCAAGGATATGGAAGACCAGATGGTTAAAATTAGGCAGATTTTGAAAGCAGCATAAGATAGAAAACAAAGTTATGCAGATAAGAACAATACATCTAGAGATTTTAAAGTGGGAGACCTTGTGCTTTTGAAAGTGAAGTTGAAGAAGATCTCATTAAAGTTGAGCAGATGTACAAATGTAGCAGCCAGATTCTGTGGTCCATTTCAGATATTTGATAGAATCGGGCCAATTTTATACATGATTGCATTGCCTACTTCCATGGATGTGAATAATGTATTTCATGTTTATTTTCTAAAAAGGTATGTGCATGATCAGAACCATGTTATTGGTTGGAATTTTATTAAGGTGGAGTAAGAATGAGACTTTCGAGTCTAGTCAGTGCACATATTGGAAATAAAGGTCAAAGTTCTTCATAATTGATCAATAGAGATGATAAAAGTTCAGTGGACTTGCTACAGTTCTGAAGATGTTACTTGGGAGAATGAAGATGCCATGCGGCCAGAGTACCCATGACGTTTTGAAGATTTTTTAAATTTTGATTTCTATTTTTTGTATGCACTGAGGACAGTGCCAAAATAAGGGGGAGAGGAATGCAATACCCCAGTTTTGAGTCCCCCAATTAATAATGGATTTTTTTTATTTGATGAAAGGATGAAGTTTTTGAACAACTAAATGGCCCTGAATTCCTAGGAATTGTAATACTATTATTATTAATAATAATAAAATACATCATTGGTTATGAGATAAACTAGGACAAGAGTTATAGGGGGATATGATTGCATGAGAGAGGGAGAAAAGATGAGGGGACAAGCCTTTACATTTTAAAATTATTTTTATTTTACCCACCTTGGAATTTTGGATAGAAAGAGGGTGTTACATGAGATTCTTGGGGGAAGGCCACATTATTCTTTTGATATTTAAACCCTTCTCTTAATTGTCTTAGGGTTTGTCCATTCATTCTTACTCAAAAATGGTTTTCTACTTGTTCCTCTCTAATTCACTCTTCTTCTCATTCTTGTTTTTTCATTGGGAAAGGAAAATGAATGGCTAAAGAAAAGAATCCATGGTTGGTTGGCTATAATTGATTTATAATTATTCCATAAACGAAGGGATGTCCACAACTAAGAATCCTTATAGTTTCCATCATTTGTATTTGTTGACCGGAAGCACTAGAGCCCTGGAAAAAGATGGACAGCCTGAGGGACCACGTGCAAATGAAGGTGGTTCATTTTCTTTGGGTGGTGCAATATCAGGGGAAAGAGGGCTAGTAAACTAGGTTTTGTTGCGTGGTTGAGAAACTCGTGAGAGCTTGAATATTGATTGGTTTGGGAAACTAATTATCGGTTCGAGAACCATCCTTGTGGATTCATATCCTTGGCTCAAGGGTGAATTGTTGTTGAGACTTGCAACAAAAATGTGTCAGTTTGGGTGGAACATCCTTGGTACCTTGGTATGTAACCAGTTGGTGATTGGTTTGATTACATATAATTTCTTTATGTCATGTGTTTCTATGCTTGTATAGTTATTTCTGCTATGTATTAATTATTGTCTCTAGGATATGTATTTATAATCTGTCTTGTTGTTGGTTATTGTTGTGCATGGCATATGGTTCATTTCGTTTATGGTGTATCATGAATATTGATTATTTCATGTGTTTCTTCCATGATTGTTATTTAGTTAATTGGAATCATAATTTTGAATTAGCCCAAGAGGGAGAATTTAGAGCTACCTAGGTAGTGGGTAAGTTTCAAATCAAAACATAGATAAAATCATTTTTTGGGGGGCGGTTTGTTGATCTGGGTATGTTACAAAGGCTCTCATCCCATGTGCATGGATGTTTGGAATTGTACATTCTTGGGATATGAACAATCATCTTGTTGACTTCCTTAGTTTGTCCATGAGGTTTTGGGTGGAATACATATTGTGGGTGGTCCCGCCAATATTTGACAGGGGGAAGGATTTAAAGAGTGTGAATGTGATTTCCTTTGTCAAGCAAGGGATTCCTCAAGCAATAGTTTGAGAGGATCTCATGCTCTATTGTATGTCTTTTCTTCTACCAAGGTATGTTGCTTGGGAGGACATGATTGTTCTTCCCCATGATGAACCAGTTCAAGACCCAACTCTTGATAGTTTGACCTCATCGGAGACATGCATACATAAATGAAAAAGAGAAGATTACTTTGATACCACTAATCTAGATTATATTTAGAATGACATGAAGTGGGAGATATAACAAGAAAACACATAGAGATATTGCAAGATAGACAATAATATAGTTAAAACCATATTTTATTAATGATTGTTTGGAATACAAAGGACTATAAAATGCAAAGCACACAAGCTATCTAGAATGGTGGTAGCTTATCCCTAAAGAGAGAGATGTGTCGACTAAGATCATTTGCAAGAACCTTAATACAAAGAGGCTGGAAATTCACTTTAACATAAAACATCAATGGGAATTCCCTAAATATCCAAAACCGTAACCACAGAAGATGAAACACCGAAATATTTTTGGGCCCCAATGTGGTTAGTTGAAACGTCAACTTCTCGGGGGTGTAACATTTTCATATGATCTCTATTTCGGGCACTTGGTAGCTCATAGAAAAGGTCTAGCTGAGAAGTATAAATTCCAAAATTCCTAGCATCTACCTCTAGCTACATGGTAGGTGTCGTAGTGCCAAAAATACATCATGGCCCTAGAAGTTTGGGACTTGAAAAACTATAGAAAAAATTCCAAGACATAGGGCCATCGAAATTAGGGGAATAGGTGGGTGGCCACCATTATCCTCCTGGATCAACATGGGAACTAGCAATGATTTTGCAATAATTTCCTCACATGCATTCTCGAAGACAATGTTTCTTTGAAGGGGGACGACATGTTCAGGTCCTAGCCTAACCTTCCTACTTTAATCTACCTAGGATTTAATTAATTAATGCGTGTAATCTTCTTTGAATAAGGCCCATTAGATGGTAGAGGTTAGTTATTTAATAATCCAATTGATTCTATCTTGTCTGGAAGAATTCTTTATTAAGTAATCCTTAACTAATCTTCTTTGTTAAGTAATCCTTAACTACATTGGAAACCATCAACTACACTTGCATATGTTCTACTACTTTTGCACAAAGCTTGGCATGCAGCTCCTTAGTCGAGTATCCTTACATTTGAACCAACTTCAAATTCGCTCCTTAGTTGAGTATCCTTACCTTTGAACTGACTTCAAATTCTCCTGCAACTATTTCTTCAATGAGTGGCTATGGTTTCTTCAACGAGTGGCTATGGTGGAAATATTATGAAGTGAATGAGTGGCTATGGTGGCAATGTTATGAAGCGACCCCATCTAGACCTCCTCCACCATCAGCCTGGCAACCTTCCAAGTTCCTCCATATAATCTAGAGGCCATCTTCTTCCTTCCCTCAACTGCATATGAAACCCCCGTTGAGTGCATAATCATTTGAAACAATTATTAAGATATTTTCATAAGCTATTCACACTTTGAAATGTTCACTGTTTTACAAAGTTATGTTAGTTTTTCCATGACTTGAAAGGCTAAGGACGAGGATATTTTGTGGGAATTGTTCAATTTTGATGATTAGCACCTACTCCAATCTTGATTATGTCGCTTTTCCAATGACATCTTAAAAAAACATAACTTCCTTGTCCATCTTCTTATTTGGTGCAGTCTCAAATTCATTTGAGCATTATCGATCGCAAATTTACAAAACATATTAGTATCATTACTTCATAGCATAAGGAGAATTTATACGGCTTACTTTCTACCTACTTTTGAATTTGGATGCACTAAGTTTAACATGAATTCAAATCATTTACTTCCTTCATATGATCCACCAAACACTATCACTGGAAAATTTTCCGCCCATAAATTCTTCTTTAAATCTGTAATCAGAGTCGCAACACTTGCTCAGAAGTGAGAGAGCGAAATGTTCTTGTATTGACTACGGGAGTCAATGGGTTACCTATTAAATCTGGTTGCGACTCCCTGTAATACCGATTCTATGTGTTACCTATTGAATCTGGTTGCGAGTCTCCATAATGAAACTCCCCATAAAGAGGAACGATTGTTGAAAGAAAATGGAATAAAGACTTCACAACAAAAAATAAAAGCAATGAGACTAAAAGTTTTGAGAAAATAGTTGATTACCTCTTTTCCTAGGTGATATCCAAAAAATAAAGCAGCCTGTTCTAGGTCCATATTTAGGGCAGCCTGTATACATCGTAGACAATTACCACTGACATATCATTTTTGAAATCCTTCCAGAAATAGTTCTCTTCCAGAACTATTTTTCGTATGATAAATTTAACAATCAAAATGGTATTGCAAAAATAAGCACAATGATCTAGAATTAACCTGGGGCCAGCCTCAGAGAATATGATATCCATTTGCCACATATAACCAGGACATCAACATTTTACACCATTTGTCTATTTAGGAAACACATATTTTTATGAGTTTCTAGGTTCACTACCTGTCTAAAGTAAAGTAATGTACATTCAATATTTGAAAGGATGAGTTGCATGCATCCACCAGAGTCCACCAGCGTCATTACCTCCACAATAATGTTTCTTGTCTCGGATTGACATCACGCATAGACTACTCTGCCCAATGCAGTTTCAAATATTGTGCACCAAACCAGATTTCTTAAAACAAACCATGCATTGGACAGACTGCACGATTTGTTGCTCGCTGTGAATAAACACACTTAATGAAATGATTTATGGACGCGGAATAATAGAGTGTTATGGTTAGCACATCAACTCAGAAATATGACAGAAATTTGTCAACATACAAAATACTTGATATTGATGATGATGATGATGATTAATGTCCACTAAGACTGAGTTGTTCTATCGGACCTTAAGAGGGTAAGTGATTACTTTCATCTTCAACCATCTTAGTGTCACAAACGTGACACACGCTTTCATCCCATGACGTTTTAGGAATTGACCAACACCTAGTTTCACTATGGAGCTCGTGAGAATTTGTTCTTATCTTAGGAATACTTATTTTTTTCTTTACACTTTGCAAAATAGATAGATACTTTTGAGCTTCTATATTAGGATTGATTACATCTTTATAATACCTTAATTTTCTTTTTTCCTCTAACTCTTTATCACACCACATTTTCTCCTTAAATTTGGCTTTGA
Organism: Picea engelmannii; assembly: GCA_009831015.1. Classification (NCBI taxonomy): domain Eukaryota; kingdom Viridiplantae; phylum Streptophyta; class Pinopsida; order Pinales; family Pinaceae; genus Picea; species Picea engelmannii. Next base: position 312,200 of record ML779803.1, read on the forward strand.
CATTTTTTTTAATAGTATCTTTATTCTGCAAAATGTTGTCTTCCATGATTCCCGGATAGTTTATCCAATACCGCGCATCTTTATCCCATCCTCGCTTGATTCGAAGGTGGTTATCAATCGATTTTGAAGCAATTTTAGGAAGCCTCTTGTCTTCCATGTTGTTTAACTTGTTCTTATACATTAGGTATCTAGTCATAGCCATGCTCTCAATGGGGGAGAGGCTTGTTTCTAAGAGGAGGATGGGATAGGGTGTATTTCCTTTAATTTTGAGATTATAGACTATAAAATTCTTTTGTATTTCCTCTATCTTTATCCACGATTCATGAGAAACACTACAACCCCAAACTTCACATCCATAAAGAATAACAAGTGTAACAAAAGTCTCAATGAGGTGTTTCTACTTATCCCAACTCCAAAGATCAACTAATTTACAATTGTTTTCAAGACCAAAATAAGTTTTACATCCCCCAATAATCCTTTTCTCAATGCTATAATTCCAATTGAGCTTGTGGTGAATATCAATTCCAAGATATTTGTATGAATTCTCTTCCTCCAAGTTGTTGTTGTCATATACGAAGGTATCATAAGGGATGTTATTGGATTTAATAATCATGAACTTAGTCTTATCAATATTAACAATCATACCCATATTGGAGCAAAAATCCTTGAGGATTCTTAGTTAGTTTTCAAGATCATGGGCACTCCTTTCCATAAGAATGAAATCATCGGCATAAACAACAAGATTGATGACAATACCAGTGAGAGTAGGGCCGACGCAACCTTCTTTTTCCAACCAATCTTCTAACTTGTCAATGTATATGCCAAAAAGGGTAAGGGACAAGGGACAACCTTGTTTGACTCTGATATTGTAGTTAATTTCTTTTGTCTAGCCCTCATTGTTTTTAAACTTAGCAATAACATTCTCATACATCATTATTGCAACAACCCTCAACTCGAGAGGCACTTTTTCTCTTCCAACCTATTCCAAAGGTTTTTCCTAGGAACCATGTCAAAAGATTTTCTAAAGTCAACAAATCAACAATAAAGATTCATTTTAGTATTGCAGAACTCCTCTAGAATGATCCTAATAACTCTAGCGCAGTGTGTGAATGAAAAATAAAATGACTAAGATGAGCTTTTGCTCAAATGACTACTTTTGTCTTTATAGACACAAAGCTTGTGCTCAAACTTCTTCAACTCCTCAGTTGTTGTTGTTTCTCCTTCTCCTATGCTTCTATGCTTCTTCTCTACATCATCTACATCATCCATTTTTTTTTGCTAACTAAACACTCAGACTTATATGGAATCCCACTGAGACTTCCTGTAGAAGTAAGATTGAATCAACATTAATCACTACCATTAATATGATTGACTCTTCAAATACTTAACTGAACTCGAGAAAGATAACGATCAACTCCATTTATAACTTATCTTCTTTCCGACTAACTTAGACTAAGTTTGAGTAAACATGGGAATTTTCACTTGCAGACTGTCATACAAATTGATTGACTGACAATTGGGATGACTAACAGAACTAATGAAAAAATGACTAACAGAAAAATTGATGGAGACGTGAATATCTCATCAACTTGTAATTACTATTTCCGACACTCCTCCTTAATTATAAGTAGGTGGGATTCCAAAAAATTTCATCAAATTTTTGAATTTACATTTTACTGTCACTCATATGTGACTATGTAGGCTCCCAGACTACTGCGTAGATGATGAAATGCATCTCTTTCTAAAGCCTTTGTAAGCATATATGCGACTTATTCTTTTGACCTGCAAAATTCTAAATAGATCTCTTTTTTATTCACCAATTCTCTGATAAAATGATACCTTGTATCAATGTGCTTAGTTTTCTTGTGAAACACATGGTTCTTTGATAACATCATGGATGAATTGTTGTCAAAGAATACTTTTGTTGGTTCTTGTTGTTCCTACAACAAATATTTTAACATTCTTCTCATCTAAACTGCTTGACAAGCTACGCTTGTAGCTGCGATGTACTCTGTTTCTGATGAAGAAAGAGTCACTATGGGATGTTTCATTGATGCCCATGATACCATACCTGTCCCAAAATTAAATGTGTACCCATAGGTACTTTTGATGTCATCTATGATGCCTCCACAATCACTATGAGTGTATCCAATGAGTCTGAAATCTTCAAAAGTGGATTACTTAATGTCAAAATATATTGTTCCATTCACATATCTCAGAATTATCTTTCCTACCATCCAATGTAATTTTTTTGGAGTTTCCATGAACCTTGAGATTAGGCTCACTCCATACATAATATCAGGTCTTTCCATTGTGATATAGATAAGACTATCTACTAGTCTTTTAAACAGTGTGGTATCCACCTTGGACCCTTTATCTTCCTTGCTTAACTTCAATCCTGTTATGACAGGTGTTGGGGATGCTTTTGAATTTATCATATTGAATATTTTCAATATTTCATGCACATACTTAGACTGTGAGATAAATATACTAGTTTTGGAATGGTGAACTTCTATTCCCCAAAAATATCTCATAATCCCCAAATCAATCATTTTAAATTCGTCCTTCATGTCTGACTTGAATTCTTCTATGCTAAAATATATTGTAAATATCAAATCATCTACATATAAGAAAACAATTAACATATTACCTTGGGGATTTTCTTTGATATACAGTGTTGGTTCACTTTCACTTCTCTGAAATCCATTATGTGTCAGATAAGAATCAGTGTGACTGTAACAAGCTTTGGGATCTTTCTTTAATCTATACAGTGTTTTCTTTAATCTGTACACTTTATTTTCTTTTCATGGAACCTCAGAACCTTGTGGTTGTTCCACATACACATATTCTTCTAAGTGTCCATTCAAAAATGTTGGCTTTACATCCATTTGATAAACTTACCACTTATACTGCATGACAATTTCTAACATTGTTCTGACTGTGCCCATGTGTGCAATTGGTGCAAATGTTTCATTGAAATTGATTCTAGGTTCCTTTGTAAAACATTTTGCAACTAATGTTGCATTGTTCTTCTGCACATTTCCTTTATAGATGTCATGTAGACTTATTGTCTTCCTTGGTAACAAACTTGCTAATGTTGGATATGGGGATGTCGAATTACTCAAACTATTTTTTGATGTTTGTTGTGCTCTAGGTGTAGACTGTGCACCTGTTGTTCTTACTGGAGTATTATGCACAGTGATTTGTGTCGCAGTGTCAGGTGTAGAAGGGACTGCGCACTGACTTGTACATGGTGTTTGAACCATTTCATATTTTGTGTCATCATGCTCCATTGCATCAATATTTTTTACTTCCTTTTCTATGCTTCCATCCCATACTTCATTCTCCACAAATTGAACATCACGATTGATTATGAGTTTTCTTGCGACAGGGTCATACATCTTGTATGCTTTTCTGTCTTAAGAATACCCAACAAATATACATTTATGTCCTTTGTTGTTCATATTTCTTATCATCTCATCTGGAACATGTGCATATGCGACACAATGATCCGGATGGATATTGGTGGCCACCCACCTTTTCCAACTGGCTCAAAACAATTTTCTAACAATTTTGGCAATTTACTATTTTTAGAAGTTCTAACTTCCGGGGCCATTTTGAGGGCCTAAATGAAGGTTTTTCAGGCCCGCAAAAATGAATATCCTCAATGATACCTTTCCAACGGGCTATCACAGGCCTAAAACGAAGACCGTATGCAAAAGTTACGACCCCAGGAAGTTGATGTACTAACTCAAACGGGGCCCACATGATTTTTGGCGCTTCATCTCCTAGGGTTAGGTTTTTGGATGTCTAGGGTTTTTGGAATTCTTATTTATGGTAAAAATTCCTTCAGAGCCTCATTTTAATTTCTTTCTTGCGAGTGCGCACAACCGTCACATCTCTTCTCAGAGATAAGCCGCCATCATTCCAACAAGCTTGTTTCCGCTGCATTTTACAGTTTCATCTTATTTCGTTATTGAATAGAAAACTAGTTTTACTGTATCTCTTCTATTTTGTGTCAAGAACCTATTAATAATATGTATTCATTTCATTCTTCTCATAAAATCCAGATCAATGGTACCAAATGAACCACACTGCGGCAAGAAAGAGACCAAGCAGTGCCCGATTTCAAAAATATCTGCCATACCTTGCGCACCAAGCTGGGTATCAAAGATTCAGAGCAACATGTGGTGCTCAAGTATCGTGGTGCATTGCATAGATACATCCAGAATGAAATGGAATTTCTGGACATCTCATCCTTCGGTGCGGCCTACTAATATATCATCAAAATCGAGCAGAAGCTCAAACGAAAGACGCGACAATTTGGGCCTGGGAACCCCTCACAACAAAAGCCAGGAAAGGGTGGCCCCAACCCAGAGAATAAAGGACAGAGAAAAGATGGATAGTATCAGGAAAACCAGTCCAAGCTGCAAGCAAATAAGGACACCGGAAAGACAAATAAAGATACCGCGAAGTGGTGCGACTTCCATAAGATCCCTTGGCATAACACTATCGACTGCTGCTCAAAGCAGTTGTTGGTGGCTGAAGTGAAAGCCTCTGAATCAGATGTGGATTATGACTCTAAACCAGAACTAGAAAGGGGAAGATGGATCATTGACGTGGAACCCAATGCCACCGTTGCTACCACCAAGCTCCAGCTTGGTGAACCAGACAAGCCAGAAGAAGGAGAGCGCCTCTTCCATTCATAGATGTGGGTAAAAGGCACCCCGCTGTACTTCATCATTGATAGTGGTAGCCAGAAGAACCTCATCTCAGAAGAGGTCATCAAGCAGCTCACCCTACCAACAACGCCGCACCCACAACCCTACACCATTGGATGGCTCCACCAAGGAAGCAATCTTCGTGTCAGCCAACAGTGTCGACTGTCATATGACATCAAACCCTTCAAAGACAAGGTATTATGTGATGTTGCTCCTCTCGAAGTTTGTGATGTTCTTTTGGGACAACCTTATTTATGGAAACATCATGATGTATACGAGTATAGGCCTCGTAGTATTATTATTACTTTGAATAGGAAATTGTACACGATACCCGAGGCAATCCCACCTAGTGCTATATCCTTGATCTCTAATATGCAATGCAGGAAGGTCATCTCTCAAATAGGGAAGTTTGTCTTCTTCGTGATTCTCTCTCAGAATAAGAGAAAGATCACAACCACATCCAGGGTCTCTGTAGCCGACCTCTCCACACAGTAGAATCAAGTAGACAAGGTCATGGAAGAATACTCAGATATCTTCTCCTCACCTACAAGGGTACCTCTGCACCGCCAGGTTAAGCACACCATCGATCTGACCCCTAACGGAATGATTCCCAATGGGACAGTCTATCGCCTCTCTTTGTTAGAGAATGAGGAGATCAAGCAACATATCCAAGAACTGCTCCATAAGGGGCACATCCATCCCAGCTCATCACCTTGTGGGAGCCCAATTGTGCTGGTACAGAAGAAAGATGGAGCTTGGCAACTCTGTATTGATTATCGGGCTCTGAATAAAATCACAGTCAGAAACCGGTACCTGATTCCCCGAATCAATGACCTCCTTGATAAACTCACGAGGGATAAATACTTCAGTAAGATTGATCTGAAGTCTGGCTACCACCAGGTCCTGATAGAACAGACAGATGTATGGAAGACCTCCTTCAAGTCAAAGGAAGGCCTTTTTGAATGGTTGGTCATGCGCTTTGGTTTGACAAATGCTCTAGCCACTTTCATGAGGATGATGGACAATATCCTACGACCATTCACCAATACTTTTGTAGTGGTGTATCTAGATGACATTCTAATATACAACAAGACTTGGGTCGAACACTTGCATCATATTCAACAGGTTTAGCACACCCTGCGACAACACAAGCCATACAACAACTTGGAAAAATGATCCTTTAGCATGGACAGGGTCCATTACCTGGGATACATCATTGATCAGCATGACGTACATGTGGATCCAGCTAAGATCCAATTCATCCGTGACTGGCTAGCCCCAACAACACTCACTGAGCTTCAAAGCTTCTTGGGCCTTGCCAATTTATTCCATAGGTTTGTGTTGGGATTCTTCCATATTGCATGGGACCTTATCCAAATAAACAGGGGTGGTGGTAAGGAAAAAATTGCATGGGGCCTGTCCCAACAAGAAGCGTTTGATGATTTGAAGCAACGCTTGTGCTCAACCCCAGTACTTTCACTACCAGACCTGCAACATCCCTTTGAAATTGAGACAGATGCTTCAGACTATGTTGTGGGCGTCGTTCTCACTCAACATGGCCACCCCGTGGCTTATCATAGTGAGACACTATCATATATTGTCTGTAAGTACCCTAGTTATGATAAGGAAATGTACTCCATTGTACAAGCATACCGCCAGTGGAGACATTACATTCTTGGGAAGGAGAAAATCATCCACACTGATCATAAGACACTACAGTTCATGCAGACACAGGGAAAATTTCAGAATGGCCACCATAAAAAGTGGTCCACATACTTATAGCGATTCCACCTCAACATCAAGTATAAAACATGAAACACCAATCGCATCCCTGATTGCCTCAGTAGACCACCACTCGCGACACTCACCATGGTGCTTGACTCTTGTGGCCATGACACATATGGATGGCCCCAACTCTATGAGAGAGACCTTGACTTCTCCACCACCTACCAAATGTTCGGGGAAAACGTAGTTGTTGATAATTTCCATCTTCAGGATGGGTTGTTCTGTCGTTTGGGCCATATCTATGTTCCATCAAGTGAGCGAGTGAAGCTGATCTGGGAAGCCCACTACAGTTGGGTGGAAGGACACTTTGGCATCGAAAAGACAGTGGTGATGCTACAGAAACATTTCTATTGGCTGAAACTTCGACAGGAGGTCAACAAATATATCAGGTCTTCCACTGCCTATGTTATTTCCAAACCGACCACTAAGAAATAGGGCCTGTACACCCCTCTTCATACTCCTGACAAGCCATGGGAATCCATCTCAATGGACTACATGGCGATGACTGTGTTTTTTTGGTTGTTGATCTCTTTTCTAAGATGGCGATTCTGGTTGCTTGAAAGAAGAGAATCACAACAGAGGCCACTACCAAGCTCTTCTTTGAAGAATTATGGCTACATTTTGGAATCCCACAAACCATTATCTTAGATCGGGATAGTCGATTTCTCAGCACATTCTAATCGAGCCTCTGGTCACTGCTAGCCACCAAGCTCACCAAATCCACAGCCTTCCACCCCCAGACAGATGGCCAAACTGAGGTTGTAAATCGAATGATTGTTCATACCCTTCTCATGTATAATTCAAAGCACCCTCACACATGGGATGAGAGCCTTCCCTATTTCCATCATAGCTACAACCAAGCCCTGCATAGCTCAACTGGACACAACCCCTTTCAGGTGGGGTTGGGATTCCAACCATTGGGTCCCATAGATGTTGCACTTCCCCTTGCGGTCACCTAAGCTGACTCATCTCCTGCTCCAATTGAAGATGACAAAGCCACTTGGTTCATTGAGAGGATCCAGCACATCCACCAACAGGTTAAAGATATCTTACAAAAGTCCAATGACAAGTACAAAGAATGGCATGATCAACATCGGGTGCCACATAGGTTTCACATGGGCAACAAAGTTTGGTTGCACTTGCAGAAAGAATGCCTTATAGGACCCCATCAGAAGATTTTCCCACTCCATTATGGGCTGTACACTATCACCAAGGCCGTGGGGGACAAATATTTTGAGCTCAACATTCCTCCCTTCCTTGGCCTTCACCTAGTGTTCAGCGTGGATCTCCTTCGCCCTTATTTCCCACCATTATTGGACACCTTAGAAGTAGCAGAACAATTGACACCAACGGAGCTCAAACCTGACTACATACAACATGCATCCAATGATCATATTGTGTACATACAGATCAAGGGCACTCGACAACAAAGGATCCATCTTTATCGAGTCGTCAAAGCAGGGCAGCTCCTGCAGCAAGGCAAGTGGCTCACTCGGGGCCAAATTCAGTAGAAATTTCCTCATTTGATGGGGGACCTCAATGCAATGGAGACCTTTGCTTCCTAAGGAGGGAGGATTGATCCATATGGATATCGGTGGACACCCACCTTTTCCAACTGGCTCAAAATAGTTTTCTGACAATTTTGGCAATTTACTATTTTTAGCAGTTCTAACTTCCGAGGCCATTTTGAGGGCCTAAATGAAGGTTTTTCATTATCGATCTCCTCAATGATAAATGAAGACATTATCAAGCCCTCAAAATGAATCTCCTCAATGATACCTTTCCAACGGGCTATCACACACCTAAAACAGATATCGTATGCAAAAGTTACGACCCCCAGAAGTTGATGTACTAACTTACCCAAACGGGGCCCACATGACTTTTGGCGCTTCATCTCCTAGTTTTAGGTTTTTGGATGTCTAGGGTTTTTGGAATTCTTGTTTATGGTAAAAAGGCCTTAAATGCCTCATTGTAATTTCTTTCTTGCGAATGCGCGCAACCATCACATCTTTTCTCAGAGATAAGCCGCCACCATTCCAGCAAGCTTGCTTCCGTTGCATTTTACAGTTTCAGCTTATTTTGTTATTGAATAGAAAACTAGTTTTACTATATCTCTGTTATTTTGTGTTAATCATCTATTAATAATCTGTATTCATTTCGTTCTCCTCATAAAATTTGAATCACACAGCCAAAAAAATTTAAGTGCACCACATTGTGATTTGATCCTGTCCATGATTCTTGAGGAACTTTGTTCTTCACACTCTTTCTCGAACATTTGTTCAATATGTGTATTTTAGTTTCTACTTCCTCAGCCCAATACTGATTTGAAAAATGTTTCATTGCCAACATATTTCACGCCATTTCCATGATGGTTATGTTCTTTCTCTATGCGACACCATTATGCTATGGTGTATATCGCATGATAAATTGCTTATAGATGCCATGAACTTTACAAAAGTTCTGAAATTCGCTTGAGATATATTCTCCTCCTCTGTCAGTTCTTAGACACTTGATGTAATAGACACTCTTCTTTTCCACAAGTTATTTAAAATACTGAAAATAACCCAATGCACCATATTTATGCTTTAGAAAATAAATATGTGTCTTTCTTGAGAAATCACCAATAAATGTTAGAAAATAAGTATTGCCTCCTATAGATGGAGTTTGCATTGGTCCACAAATATATGAGTCTACAATTTCCAGTGGAGATTTTTCTTTCCAAATATCCAGCCTTCACATATCCTTTCTGTTTTTTCAATCAATGGTAAACCTTTGACCATATCCTTTGTGTGTAGCAGCTTTAGATGATGCTGAGACGATTCCAATGTCCACCCACAGGATCGTTCAATCAGTTCTTGAGCCTAAGCGTCTCATTTGGATTCCCTCCTAGAATCTCAGTCAAAATCGATCCACAGGTCCTTTCGGAACTCCCCTGTGCGAACAGCACTAGGCGTGAGCTCCTATCTTCCCAGGCAACCACAGTGCTATGACTAAGGGCCTATCCCAAAGTCACTTGTCGAAATCTCGCGAGTTCGTGAGTCGAAGCTTCCGACTCTTCCTTTCCAATCTCGCGATACCCGAACCGGCGATACGGTTATGGCTCCTTCCCTTATCAGCACCCTTCCCACATGTAACGATAGGCCAGGGCTTAAATATCATCACCTCTTGCAACTCACAGCTTCGTGAGTTCGTGAGTTGAACTCTCAACCATAGGCTAGGTCTTAAATATCAACGCCTCTCGCAACTCGCACCTTCGTGAGTTCATGAGTTGAACTCTCGTGCCCTCCTATTACGATCTCCTGAGACGCGATAGGTCAACGCCGGGTTGACTCCTCCCTTGATGATTTTTTCTATTCGCAACCTCGCAGGTTGAAGCGTCGAGCCTTCACACTCTTATCCCGCGAATCCCTGAAATGCGATAATTTAACAGAGTGTTGACTCTTTTCTCCAGGAAACGCGTGTCCACCCATCAACCACGCGGGTCTCACCTTATGTCTCTACCACATGTCCACACGAGCCTCCACTCTCGGCACTTTGTGACTTCTGATGTCAAAAGTGACCTCTCTCAACCTCCGAAACCCCGAATGCGCGATAGGCGATGGGGTTTTCGATCCAACGGTCCTCCTACGACCCAGATCCAATGGCTATCCTTCTTCCTCGCTCCTCGCGTCTTCGTGAATTGGAGTACCCAATGTTTGTCCTCTCACCTTGCGAACTTCCGAGTTCGCGAGATCTCTCAATCTCTAGTACCTGTCCTCCTCAGATGGATGGCTCCTAGTCTTCTCATCACTTCGACGCTTCTCATGTCCTCGCGCTTTGCGACCCTTGACACCAAGTTCTCAGCCCTTCTACCCATGAAATCCTGACATGTGATGTGCCACCTGTCCACTTCCCGACTCCTGTGGCCCCACACCGTTCTCGTAGTCGTCGGGATATCGTGTATCGTGATTCCGCGATCTCTGTGGCGAGTTTACGGAGTTTCAAACCACAAAACCCTGATATGAGAATCCACGCGTAGATCCAACGGCCCTTGTGGATCGGATCAACAGTTCTACCCCTCCTGAGCTTTGAATCCTTTCAGGAATACTTACAGTATCTCCCCTGCTCCTTCGTGAGATCTGACAGTTCACGGAGATCCATGAATTCTCCTTAGAGAATTTAGACCGTTCGTTCTTGTGCGCTCCTCCTGCTCCTTCCTGGACGTGGGAAATCCGACAGTCCAATATCTATCGGCTGATCCGATAGCTGATATTTCTCCTCCCGAGATTTGCATGTTCTCTTCCGGCCTTGGAAGGATTTCAAAACCCAAAGGCCTCAACCTTTTCTCCCTTTCTCTATGAGCTCCACAATCTGAGTCCTCGCCTACGCCCTTCAACGATGTTATTCCTCCTGAGCTTGTTCCTTTCGAATCCTTGAAGGATTCTTCAACTCACGCCCCTCTGTAGAGTATTCACATGCACACAAAGTGTTATCTCTCCTGAGCTTCTCAAACACTCATTTCTCTAAGGAAATAAATCCTTCTTCTTTCTTCCACAGATGGAGAATTTGGATTCCCTCCCGACTATCCTTCTGCTCAAGCAACCTCTTGCTGAGTCTACAAGGTGTTAAGCAACCCTGTGAAGATCCCTCAGTGGATTCTTCTTCAAATCACAAAATCAAAGAGTTCTCTTCTTCCTGTGTCTGTCTGCACACTTACTCAATGCCCACCTGGCAGAGTATCCTCTCCTTTCACTCACTCAATGCCCACCTGGAAGAGCTCTCTCAATCCTCTGTGATTCTGGTTCTTCTGTCTGAACTCACAACAGAGTTCTTCTGCAACACTCTATGCTTATGCTCAATGCCCTCCTGGCAGAGCTCTACAGAACTCTTCAGAGATTCTATCTGCAACTGTGTCTCTCATACACAGCCTTGCCTCCAAGGCATTCAACAACCTTGAGGTCTTTCTTTTGAGTTTTTGACTCCAGTTCTTGTGCCACAACACTTCTTTGTCTGAACCCACAGAATTCAGAAGTGCTTTTGTGCATTGGTATTCAGAGACTGCAGTACTCTGTCATGCCCTCCTGGCATGAAACCTCAAAGACCTTCACCTGAAATCATACACACTCCTGCAAATGAAAACCTACAACATAGATTCATATTATATGAAGAACACTCACAGACATTCATTTAACACATAATCATACAGGAAAAACTTCTCTTTGTATTAAATATGGAAAATGCCTATATTTACAAGGTGTTCCTGAACACGGCCTGTAACAAGGTCTCGGCTCCTCTCTTCTGCTCTCTACTCGCAGATTCTCCACTCTTCTATCTCTCAGCTCTCGACTAACTACTAAAGAGATACTTCCAATCTCTTTTACCTGAGGGGGCTCTTAGAGGTTTCCTCCAATCTGCCTACCCTATTCAATTACATTGAATGGGTTTTCTAGTCCACTATCTAGATCTAGATCTCAGCCATACAAAACATTAAATGCCTATGTTATCTATAGCCTGCACAAAGGCACGGCTTCACAACTCACCATCTTAAACATTAAATTCAATTACAATTTAAAAGATGAGGGCTGCACCTCTCTTCGTCTTGAATGCACGCGCTTAACACGGCTGGCTGGCTGGCTAGCTGATGTGGAGAGATGCTACTGCATCATACTCCTCAGCTGCAAAATTCATGAGCTCCTGCTCATGAGCTTCCCATCTCTAATGTTGAAATCCTCCTGGATCCCAAATCATCCTTTGGAGCTGTTCATCTGCTCCATATCCCTGTTGTTGTTTCTTTCGCGCTGTTGCCACTGCTCCCTTCCTTCTGCTCATATGCTCCTCACTGACAGTCTCTACTGACCTCAACATCAACCTTTTGATCTCTTCAATTGCTGCATCTAGTTGCTCTAGTGGCTGGTCCCGTTCATGCAGTCTCCCCAGCTGCAAAAATTTTCTGCAATTGGGTAGATCATCATGATCTCCCATGCCCTCTTCATCAATCTCCAACTTTACCTGTTGGATGTGCACGCCCTGCACCTTCACCCTCTCTTCCAGGGCTTCAATTTTTTTCCACAGATCAGCAAAACAAATGTTGTCTGCTCCTTCTTCTTCTCCTGCTGCAAACTCCCAGGTTGCAGTCCTTTCAGTCCCCTGGATGAAAATATTGAGCTATTCCTCAGAATTCTCATCATCCTCTTCTGCTTCTTCTGTTGTCAGCTTCAGTGCTATAGCTTCCTCAGCTTCCTGGCTGAATATGTTGAGACACTCCTCAGAACCCTCATTTTCTTCCTCTTCTTGGGCAGCTTCCAAAGTCTGCTCCAATTCTTCTTTGACAGTCTCAGCTAACTATTCTTCTGCTATTGTTGCATCTGAAACACAGATTTTTGCCTCCTCTTGGGCAAGTGGTAGGGATATCTGAATTTCCCCAATCATCAGAATATCTTTCAGATCCTCCTCTTCTATCAGCTGCACATGCTGATCCAAACTCACCTCTGAGTTCATCTGCTCTGTCAACCCCTCAGGCTAATTCCAACTCATCGACTCATCCCTACCCACCTGGCAATATGAGATGCTTCCGCTACCCTCCTGGCAGTCTTTGAGATCCTGCAGTGACCTCAATTCATTGCCGAGCTGGCAATGTGAAATTCCTTGGCTGTCCTCCCAACAGTCTCTGAGATCCCGCAGTGATCTCATTTCGTTGCCCACCTGGAAATATGGAATTTCTTCTCTGCCCTCCTGGCAGTTCTTGAGATCTTCAAATGATCCCATTTCACTGAGATTTCCCCCAGTTTCTGGTTCACATACCTGAACCATTTCTTCTTCTGGTCCATTGAGGTTTTCAGTATGCCTCAACCGCCCTTTTAATAGCCTCTACTATCTTCTGACCATCAACTCCTTGACTGGCCATTTTGCCTTCGACTCCTTCATGGTCCATTCATACACCCATCTTAGCTTTGCTTTCTGCTGCATTCGCAGTTCAAGCTTTTCTATATCTTCCCTTATTTCATAGAGCTCTTTATCCATTTCTGCAAGATTTTCTGCCTTTCTTTTCTTCCCAGCATGCCTATGGTCCTCAGTATCCATGGTGTTGTCCCTGTCTGCTCTCCTAGAAAACCTACTGCTGTTACTCTGCACTAAGAGTGTTTCTAGATTCATCCTATAGTCTCCCTGACTGGCTTCTTGATTGTTGTCTACCTGCAAACAATCGTCACAGAGTCTCTAACGCTCTGTCTTCCTTTACCTTCTCGCTTCACCTGAAATATACAATTGAATTCCCTTCTCTGATACCACTTGATGCTGTGTATCAGAGGGATCCTTACCTCTTATGCCTCCCTCGCCTGAAATATATAGACAAGAATCAGGCTCTGATACCACTTGATGTGTATCAAAGTGCTCTTTACCTCTTATCCCTCTCTTGCCTGAAATATACAGACCATAAATAATCTCTGATACCATAAACTGACGTAGGTGCACTCGCAAGCACGTCCACTTACAGGATCTTCTCTTCTCTACTAGCCCGAAGAACACTAAGGCTCTTCTATTTCCCTATCGGGAAATTCGTACCCACATCAAACTCTCCATGGGATCTCCTCTTTACAATCAGGAGATCAGACTAAATCTCATGATCTCGCGAGTTTGTGAGTCGAAGATTTCGACTCTTCCTTTCCAATCTTGCGATACCCGAACTGGCGGTACGGTTATGGCTCCTTCCCTTGTCAGCGCCCTTCCCACATGTAACCATAGGCAAGGGCTTAAATATCAGCGCCTCTCGCAACTCGCACCTTAGTGAGTTCGTGAGTTGAACTCTCGTGCCCTCCTATTACAATCTCCCGAGACGCGATAGGTCAACGCCGGGTTGACTCCTCCCTTGATGCTTTTTTCTATTCGCAACCTCACAGGTTGAAGCATCGAGCCTTCACACTCTTATCGCATGAATCCCCGAAATGCAAGAATTTAACGGAGTGTTGACTCCTTTCTCCAGGCAACGCGTGTCCACCTTTCAACCATGCGGGTCTCACCTTATGGCTCTGCCACATGTCCACACGAGCCTCCACTCTCGGCACTTCGCAACTTCTGATGTTGAAAGTGACCTCTCTCAACCTCCAAAACCCCGAATGTGCGATAGGCGATGGGGTTTCCGATCCAACGGTCCTCCTATGACCCAGATCCAATGACTATCCTTCTTCCTCGCTCCTCGCATCTTCGCGACTTGGAGTACCCAATGTTTGGCCTCTCACCTTGAGAACTTCCGAGTTCGCGAGATCCCTTGATATCTGCCACCTGTCCTCCTTAGATGGATGGCTCCTGGTCTTCTCGTCACTTTGCTGCTTCTCGCATCCTCGCGCCGACCCTTGACACCAAGCTCTTAGCCCTTCTACCCACGAAATCCCGATATGAGATGTGCCACCTGTCCTCTTTCCAACTCCTGTGGCCCCACACCGTTCTCGTAGTCGTCGGGATATCGCGTATCGTGATTTTGCGATCTCTGTGGAAAGTTTACGGAGTTTCAAACCACGAAACCCCGATATGCGAATCCACGCGTAGATCTAACGACCCTTGTGGCTCGGATCAATGGTTCTGTCCCTCCTAAGCTTTGAATCCTTTAGGGAATACTTACAGTATCTCCCCTGCTCCTTCGTGAGATCTGATGGTTCACGAAAATCCATGAATTCTCCTTAGAGAATTTCGACCGTCCGTTCTTGTGCGCTCCTCCTGCTCCTTCCTGGACGTGGGAAATCCATCGGTCCAAGATCTATCAGCTGATCTGACGACCGATATTGCTCCTCCTGATCTTTGCGCATTCTCTTCCAGCCTTGGAAGGATTTCAAAATCCAAAGGCCTCAACCTTTTCTCCCTTTCTCTGCAAGCTCCACAATCTGAGTCCTCGCCTACACCCTTCAATGATGCTATTCCTCCTGAGCTTGTTCCTTTCGAATCCTTGAAGGATTCTTCAACTCATGCACCTCTGTAGAGTATTCACATGCACACAAAGTGTTATCTCTCCTCAGCTTCTCAAACGCTCAGTTCTCTAAGGAAATAAATCCTTCTTCTTTCTTCCACAGATGGAGAATTTGGATGCCCTCCTGACTATCCTTTTGCTCAAGCAACCTCTCGCTGAGTCTGCAGGGTGTTCAACAACCCTGTGAATATACCTCGGTGGATTCTTCTTCAAATCACAAAACTCAAATAGTTCTCTTCTTCCTGTGTCTGTCTACACACTTACTCGATGTCCACCTGGCAGAGTATCCTCTCCTTTCACTCACTCAATGCCCACCTGGCAGAGCTCTCAGAATCCTCTGTGATTCTGGTTCTTCTGTCTGAACTCACAATAGAGTTCTTCTGCAACACTCTGTGCCTATGCTCAATGCCCTCCTGGCAGAGCTCTACGGAACTCTTCAGAGATTCTGTCTGCAACTGTGTCTCTCATACACAGCCTTGCCTCCAAGGTATTCAACAACCTTGAGGTATTTCTCATGAGTTGTTGACTCCAGGTCTTGTGCCGCAGCACGTCTTTGTCTGAACCCGCAGAATTCAGAAGTTCTTCTGTGCACTGGTATTCAGAGACCGTAGTACTCTGTCATGCCCTCCTGGCATGAAACCTCAAAGACCTTCACCTGAAATCATACACACTCCTGAAAATGCAAACCTATAGCATACATTTACAGCATAAATTCATATTATATTAATAACACTCACATACATTCATTTAACACATAATCATGCAGGAAAAACTGCTCTTTGTATTAAATATGGCAAATGCCTATATTTACAAGGTGTTCCTGAACACGACCTATAACAAGGTCTCGACTCCTCTCTTCTGCTCTCTACTCGCAGATTCTCTACTCTTCTATCTCTCGACTCTCGACTAACTACTAAAGAGATACTCCCAATATATTTTACCTGAGGGGGCTCTTAGAGTGTTTCCTCCAATCTACCTACCCTATTCAATTACATTGAATGGGTTGTCTAGTCCACTATCTGGATCTAGATCTCAGCCATACAAAACATTAAATGCCTATCTTATCTATAGCCAGCACAAAGGCATGGATTCACAGCTCACCAGCTTAAACATTAAATTCAATTACAATTTAAAAGATGAGGGTTGCGCCTCTCTTCCTCTTGAATGCACGCGCTTAACACAGCTGGCTGGCTGGCTGACGTGGAGAGATGCTCCTGCATCATTAGACCTCCAAAGTTCAAATGTCCAAATCTGAAATTCCATAACCAGGAATCATCTTCTACTTCATATTAGAATGTGGCCTTCATTTCTGTGCCACTTTCTCCTTTCTTCGTACTATGCACACTATTTTCTTCATTGGAACTACTCACACTTTCTTTTGTAAATGCAGTGTCTAACTACACACCTTTTTCTTTACCAACAAATAGCATTGTATTCTTTTTCTTGGATGGCTGCAATGTCAATGGGAACATTATGTTACTTGTCATATGGATTATTGCAATGAGTTGATTGCTTGGGCATTTATCCATAATCACACAGTGATTATCTTCCATGTATATTATGTATACTTTCTGTAACAGTTTTCCTGTGCTCATCAAATTATGCTTCATACTAGAAACATAATATACATCAGACATAACTTTTCGTTCTCCTTACTTTGTTAAGATTTTTATACTTCCTTTTCCTAATATAGTGACATGGATATATCTTCCAAGTATAACCTTTGTTTGGACTGAGTCATCCAAATTAGAAAAAAATTATATGGTTACTGCAACCTGAATCTAAATACCATATGTCACATAGACTTTCTTGAAAAATATTTCATTCAACTGGGGATACTATAGGAATTACTTCAACGCACACCATAAACATAGGGCTAGTTTGGTTATTTGTGTTGTTTGAATGATGTTGACCTCACTTTTTCAAATTATATTGTCTCTTTCAACACTTATATGCCTAATTTCCATAATTTTTACAGTAATGGAATTGAATGTTTGATTTGTTAGTTCTCTGACCACTTGGCTGACTAGTACTTGGCCTTTGACCTCTTCCACCAGTGTTTCTAGGACTACTACTACATCCACCTCTGACATAACTTATTCCTCTGCTTCTAGAGTTATCTCTTCCCCTTCCTCTTCCATGGCTTATAGATGACTGCATGGAAAATGCATTCTCTAATGACATACTTGGCCTATTCAATCTATGTTCATGATTGATAAGGGAAGCTTGCAGTTCATCTAGGCTAAACTGACTCAAGTCTTTTCTCTCTTCTAGAGTAACAACAAGGGTATCAAACTTAGGAGGAATATTCCTAGGTACCTTGTCAAGAAATTTTATGTCTTTTATGGTTTAATCATGAGACTTAATCTGATTTATTAGGCCAATGACATGGGTATAAAAGCAATCTACTGTATCTGAATATTTCATTGACATAGTTTCAAAATATCTTCTAAGAATTTGTAGTTTTGCAATCTTTACTTTGTCCATACATTGATAAGAGGTTTGTAATATGTCTCGTGCTTCCTTGGATTGATTTGTTTATGCAACTCTTGGGAGTATGCTCTCATGCATGGCTTGATGTATGTAAAACATCGCATTTTCATCATTCTTTATTTGATCTTTTAAGGCATCCTTCTCATCTTGTGTGAGGGAATTGTATGTTTCTCGATCTACAAGTTCCACATGGCCATTTTCAACTATCTCCCATACATATTGACCTTGGAAAAACACCTTCATGGTCAAGGACCACATCTCATAGTTTTTGCGTGTAAAAGTGGGAGGTTGCAAATTTGAGGTAGAAGCCATATTTCACTTTTCAACAAATTTGTTGCTCTGATAAACTTGTTCTGATAGAACCTACTCTTATACCAGATATTAGATTGACATCACGCGCATACTACTCTGCACAACACAATTTCAAATATTGCGCACCAAATAGGCTCCATGACAGAGTTCTCAAAAAAAATTGTACGATGCACATACAACATGATTTTTTGTGCTCTATGAAGAAACACACTTAATGAAATGATTTATGAATATAGAATAACACAATGCTATGCTTAGAACATCAACTCAGAAATATGATAGAAATTTGTCAACACACAAAATATTTGATATTAATAACTTTGGTGCAGTGAGTGAATGCAAAATACAATGAGTGAGATGAGCTTTAGATGAAATGACTACAATTGTCTTTACAGACACATAGATTGTGCTCAGACTTATTCAACTCCTCAATAGTTGTTCTTTCTCCTTTCTCTCTACCTCTCTGCTTCTGCTCTGCATCATCTGCATTATCCCTTTTTTTTTTACTAACTAAGACTCGGACTTATATGGACTTCGACTGAGACTTCCTATAGAAGTAAGACTTACTCAACATTAAACACTACAATTAATACGACTGACTCTTCAACTACTTAGTTGAACTCCAGAAAGATAAAGATCATCTCCATTTATAGCTTCTCTACTTGTTGACTGACTTAGACTAAGTTTGAGTAAATGTGTGACTTTGCACTTGCAGATTGTCATACAGATTGATTGTCTGATAGTTTGGCTGACTGACAAAACTACTGAAAAAATGATTGATAGACAAATCACCGGACACGTGGAGATCTCACCGACTTGTAATACTTAGAAATTGAGAGGGAAGCAATTGCACAAGATTCACACACAATGAATAGTTTGTATTACTTAATAAACAAATGGAGGTTACATATATAGCATGCATATATAGCATGCAAATCACTGACTCCTAGCAATCTAGATCCTAAGAAAGTGGATCTGATTAGATAAAAATAGTAAACCTAGAAACTAACAGTTACAACAGTCATAGTTGAAACTCACAGTTACAACTATCATAGTTAACCTAGAAACTCACAGTTACAACAGTTGTAAGAATTATCTCTAACACCTTGCCTTAATGCTTACATTACAAATATCACAATCACAAATTACAAAACATAACAAAAGGTTACAACAAAAATTTTGTCATGTCTGTCTCACTGGTCCTCATACACATTTGCACCCATATATGAACTTCATAGACACGCTCTTTCTCTCCATCATCTTTGAGCTACCACTTCATACAACACAAATACAACCGCTTCCGACCATCTTTGAAGTATCTATAGGACCAATGATTCTAAACTACCCCAAAGAATAGTTTCGATACTAAAATATTCAGTGATTGATCTTACAAGATGACCTTTTTACACGCACTTACCAACACAATGATAACCCGTAACTGATTAGCTTGGAAAACTAAAGTACAACAAGACCTTCCAACATTTAACATAATTGCTGACATACTCAAACTAGTATTGCATTCTTATAGCACCAAAGCACTCAAGAACTACAAGATTGAATTATATCACCCTGTTTTATATTTGGTTCTTCATAATCATATAAATTTACAAATCACAAACTAAACACCAAATAAAAACATTGAATACTACACACAGATCCAAGAACATTGTAGACATATTTTACTGTAAATTTCAGACCTGGCCCCATAATGAGACTGCCTATGATTCTCGACAACTTCAACTTGGAAATGAATCTTAATCATTTGAGGCCTAAATACTAAACTCTGAAATCCCACAACTGTCGCAATCTCAATCGGAAAAGGAGATAGGATCTGGAATCAAGGATGACCACTAGCATATTATTGAAGTCCAGTTCGGCCAATTCCAAATATTTTGCATTGTTAATGTATGGCATCCTTGTCCTGTCAATTAGACATTAAAATACTTGATATTTAGCATGCATAGTAGCGATGAATCTCCTGGGTAACATACTTTTCTCTCTCCATTGGCAGCGACTCGATCAATACTTATCTCCACTCAGCAGCTACCAAAAGAAATGGCATATCAAATCGCAGGTCAACACCCCTCACAAGATGTAACACCCTGTTTTCCCCAGTCTGTAAAAATAATTATGCTGGCCAAGAACTATGGAAAACTCAAAGATGTGAATGTGTGATTTTGAATGGACCTTAGTATACAAGGTTGAGAAATGTAAATTAACATTATGAATATATATATATATGTTGCAGGACTGTTGGGAGGGGGATGTGCTGAAAAAGAGACCATGATGGATGAAGAAAGGTGGTGGAAGGCACCTGGAATGGTGGCACTAACTTCCACCAAAAATTAATACCATATTTGGTCTTCACTGGCTCGAAGAACCAAGAGCGGATCGCTGGCCCCGAAATGAATTACTCGCCAGGATGGTAGGTGATGTGGATCCTCATGAGTTAATGAGGGATGGGGGTGAACCGCCCATCCATGGAGGCCTCAGACCTGACCACTGTGGGGAAATCCATGCCACACGCAACCTCACCGGGAAATAAAAGCCAGGTAAAAGGTGTGGGAGGGGACGAACACGAGGGAGAGATCATAGGAAAGAGATTGGAAGAACTTTGGAACAAAATACAGAGTGAGCGATAGCAGACAAGAAGGAGAGTAACCTTCATTCTTGATCATTGAAGAACAGAGACAGAGAGTCTCCAGCATCGTGGTCTAGCTTGGGGGTGGCTAGTGGGAAATCCATTCAGAGTCGTCGAGCCTACGGTTGGATGGAAACGAGCACCCCTCTTAGCAGTTGCATCACACCTCGTGTTTTCTAATAAGTGTTATATCTTGTATCTTGAATTTAAATATTCTGACATGTATTCTCATGGTTTGTGAAATTATGAATGATTTCCATATAAGACTGTCTGTATGGTGTTTGATTAGAAATGGTGGTTGCATGCTTACATTGGAAAGACCATATATGAATTACGTATATATTTGTATATATGTATATTTTGAATGGATTTAGTATTCAAGTCTGTTCTTGGGAAATCTATTCCTTTATTTTATCTCAAGTAATGCCTTGGACAGATCTTCCCACAGGGACACCCTTTTTAAAGTTTACCCAAGAATCTATCGGAGGATTTTATGGCATAAGTCTGAAAAACCCTGCACGAGAGAGAGAATGGTCCTCTTAGACTTAGGACATTTCGGTGTTTCGACACCTGGGCTATCTAGGTACGAGTCCTCTTGTACTCGTGAGTCCCAAAACCTCGACCCGTGAAATCCCGAAATGACAGCGTGTGGATGAATTAAGGACCTTTCGGTGGTTCGATACCCAGGATACCCTTCCTCTTGCTAAATGCATGAATGAGATCCTTTCGGAGGATCTAAGGTCTATTACGACCGTTAAATTGAATGAAGGAACGCAAGCGTTAATTCCTTGACCCCTTTTTAACCTTCGTAAGTAGCAAATAATTTGGGATCGTCGATTCCAAGACCCATGGGAGTACCTGGACCATCCAACTGTAGAGTACACGTGGCATCCGGTAAGTGTTTCGGCTTTTCGACACCTGGGAGATCAGAGGGTAAGAACCCTTGTCCTCACGACTCATGAAATCTCGACATATGAAATCCCAAAATGCTACTGTGAGGGTAAGTTATGAGTATTCGGAGTTTCGGCACCCGGGGTACCTAAGTGCGAGTTCTCCTATACCCGCAAGTCCCAAAACCCCGACTTGAAAAATATCGAAATGATAATAGTATGGAGAAGAGATAAGATCTCAGAGTTTCGGTACCCGAGATATCTAGAGGCGAGTCCCTTGTACTCGCCAGTCCCGAAATCCCAATTAGCGAAACAACGAAATGGTCTAACGTGGATTTAAGTCTTGATCTTTCGATGTTTCGACACCCGGGATACCTAAGGGTAAGTTCCCTTGTACTCGATAGTCCCGAAACCCCGAATCGCAAAATCCCGATTAGCGAAACCCCAAAATGGTCTAACGTAAATTTGAGTCTTGATGTTTTGGTGTTTCGGCACCTGGGGAATCTATGTGCGAGTTTCCTTGTACTCGCAAGTCTCGAAATCTCGAATTGCCAAACCCCGATGAAAGAAACCCCGAAATGGTCTAACATGGATTTGAGTCTTGATGTTTCGGTGTTTCATCACCTGGGGTATCTAAGTGCGAGTTTCCTTGTACTCGCAAGTCCCAAAATCCTGACTTGGAAAACACCGATGAAAGAAACACCGAAATAAGATGAACAGGTTTAAGAGTTGGTATTTCAGAGTTTTTCAGTATTCAGGAAACCCAAGGGCGAGTTCCCTTGTACTCGCAAGTCCTGAAATCCCGACATGATAAATCTCAAAATAACAACGTGTGGCTAAATACCGATATTTCAGTGTTTTGGCATCCAGAATATCCAAGGGTGAGATCCCTTGTACTCACAAGTCCTGAAATCCTGACTTGCGATATCCCGAAAGATAGAGTGTGGAAAAGTTATCATATTTCGGTATTTTGGCACCCGGGGTACCTAAGTACGGGCCCCATGTGTTCGCCAATCTTGAAACCCCGGACTCACGAAATCATGATGGATGAATTCGCGAAATAGTGAAGCATGATAGATCTTGGTGTTTCGGAGTTTCAGCTCCCGGGAAACCCAGGTGCGAGACCTCCTGTCACCGCACATCCCGAAATCCCGATGGAGGATATCCCGAAATAGAGAAGCATGCTAGAGTTTGGTGTTTTGGAGTTTTGGCTCCTGGGAAACCTAGGTGCAAGACCTCCTGTCGTTGCACATCCCGAAATCCTGATGGAGGAAACCCCGAAATAGTGAAGCATGTTAGAGTTTGGCATTTCGGAGTTTCGACTCCCGGGAAACCCAGGTGCAAGACCTCCTGTTGTCGCACATCCCAAAATCCCAATGGAGTAAACCCCAAAAGGTGGAGTGACATGTTTTAATCCGAGGCATTTCTAGTTATGACAAACTATTGGTCCCCTTCGGATTTCGACACTTCGAGAGACAAGAGAGAAAATGAAATACATGTATCGCGATTTCGAATCGCGAAAGATGACGAGCACCTCTCCGATAAGGCCTATGGTCATAGCCGTAGATCATATGAGTACGGATAAGGGATGGCAGGGTCTGTATCAGGCCCCATATGTAATCATGGAATTCTGTTCCTCGGTGAAAAGAAGGAAAAAGCCGAAAAATTTTAGTTCCCATAGTAGGTATGTTACAAATTGGTATCAGAGCATGGTTACAACACCTGGTCTTCTTGGGCTCATGAATGGGTTACGTAGAGACTCCATTCGAAGTACTGTTAAGAGTAAACCGTTATCTTAACCCCCTAAATAAAAAATTCAAAGTTAAGAAAGAAAACTCCTATTGTGTATCTATGCATGTGAAAGAAATATGAATTATGAGCGGGCTATGAATGTATATAAATAATGACTAACAACCAACATTTGTCTTTTGCACCTAAGAGGACGACCAGTCTCGGGAAATTACAGACGTATAGAATGGTGACTCACCATGAAGTGGGGGAGGGATCCCACAATAGAGACGAAGATTCTGACGAAAGGAGGGCGGTAGGGACCCCTCCAAATCTAGCTGAGACTATGAGGAGCCTCATGGTCGAATTACAAAGCTGCAAGGCTGACAATGAGAGGATGATGAAAGAACAAGAAAAGCAAACAAAAATTAACGCAGTTTTACTGCAGAGCTTATCTGACCTACAAAGAAAAATGCAGCATGAACCTGAGGTACAAAAACATGGTCGTATCAGTGGCCACACTGAGAGGAGAACCTCGAAAAATGTCCATCCTAGAGGTAAAGGACAAGCGGCGGATGATTCCTCTGGGAAGGAAGCTGGCGGTTCGGAGGGCTCTTCTAGCAGCAGAACTAGTTCTCATTCCCGAAGAAAACGAAAGAAGAATAAACTTTCCAAGAGTCATAACCTCGAAGAGTTCAAGAAGGTCAAACCACCCTCCTTCGACGATGAAATAGAGAAGGAAGAGGAAGCATAGGCTTGGCTACTTGGACTAAAGAAGTATTTCAGAGTCCATGACTTCTCAGAAAATTTGAAGGCCCGAGTGGCCACCTTCAACTTGAACGGAAAGGCTTCCATTTGGGGGGAAGACCTTAAGAATGTGAAAGGGGTTGACGAAGAGGACCTGTCTTTGGAGAAATTTGAGAAATACTTCCAGAAGAAGTATTTGTCAGAAAAATATTTCGACGAAAAGACTAAAGAATTCTATGAACTCAAACTGGGGAAACTCACTATAGAGGAATATGTCAGTAGATTCCTCGATTTGCTGAGGTATGTACCGTATATAAAGGAAGAAAAGGCAAAGGTGCAACACTTCATCAGCAGACTACCTAAGGACTATCAGAACATAATTGAATTTGATGAGCCAAAGACCCTAGAAGGCACTATCAGAAAGGAAACCTATTGTCATGAACATCTTGGACAACGGACAAAACCTCACGAAGGCTGGAAACCGAAGAATAGTTTGGTATTTCAAAGAAAGGGGATTAAATCCACAAGATTTAAGAACTATAGAAGAACTCAAGGATGATTTTCCCAGCCCAGAGTGTACACCAACAGAATTTTCCCTCCTTGAGCGAAAATAAAACTTCTGGATCTGTACCAATGAAGGCTGATAACCCAAAGAAAGAACCTTTGAAATGTTGGGGTTGCGGAGAAGAACATCTACTGAGAGTCTGTCCACACCGACAATAGAATAGTCGGGGAATTTATAACATCCAGGAAGCTACCACTGTCAATGATGTGGCTAGGAGTGTGCCGCAAATTTATGCAGCCTTGGATAATAACCAAGTTGACCACCAAGCTTTAGTGGTGGAAATCGAAGGTATGATCACCAGCCATCTAGTGTCTATTTTGATTGACCCTGGTTCAAATTTGATTTATATATCCCCTAAGGCTATTGATAAGTGTAAACTATAGCCACAAAAACCTACCAAGCCATGATTGGTATAGTTAGCCACTGGCACCAAAAGAAGGGTAGCAGAGGTCATACCAACCTGCCAATTAATGTTGGGTGAATTCCCCACCCAATAAACCCTTAACATATTACCCCTGGGATCATATGATATGGTGATTGGTATGGACTGGCTAGCCACCCATAAAGCCAGATTGGATTGTTACCATAAAACCTTAGAATGTGTAAGTAAAGAAGGGAAAAGGATAACCCTTCAAGGGATACGAAAACCTGTCTCGGTGAGACAAATATCAGCTGTGCAAATGAGAAAGTATTGCCAAAAAGGATGTCCCCTATATGCAATACAGGTGTTGAAAACTATTGAAGATGACAAACCAAGCCTCAAAGACCACCCTACCCTAAGAGAATACAGAGATATGTTTCTGGAAGAGGTATCGGGTCTACCTTCGAGAAGAGACATAGAATTCTAGATAGAACTTGCACCGAGAGTGGTGTCAGTGTCTAGGACACCCTACAGGATGAGCACAACCAAGTTAGTTGAACTCAAATTGCAATTAAGAGAAATGATGGATAAGGGCTATATCCGGCCCAACGTGTCTCCATGGGGAGCACCAGTCCTATTTGTGAAAAAGAAGGATGGTACCCTTAGACTGTGTATAGATTATAGACAACTAAATAAGGTAACCATAAAGAACAAGTACCCCTTGCCCAGGATTGATGACCTGTTCGATCAATTGGGGGGTGCGTCTATTTTCTCAAAGATTGACTTGAGGTCAAGATACCATCAAGTCCGAATTAAGGGTGAAGACATCCATAAAACTGCCTTCCGGACGAGGTATGGTCACTATGAGTTTGTGGTAGTGCCATTTGGGTTAACCAATTCCCTTGCCACTTTCATGTGCTTGATGAACAATGTACTTAGCAAATTCCTAGAAAAATTTGTGCTGGTTTTTATTGACGATATATTAATTTACTCCAAGAATAGAGAAGAGAATGAAGATCATCTTAGGCTTCTGCTGCAAGTGCTAAGAGAACATCAACTCTATGCCAAATTCAGCAAATGTGAATTCTTCCAGAAGCAAATACATTACTTGGGTCATGTCCTATCCGAAGAAGGGGTAGCAATAGACCCTGATAAGATCAGGTCTATCACGGAATGGCCTACCCCAAGGGATGTTTCGGATATCAGATCCTTTATGGGATTAGAAGGATACAATAGGAGATTTATAAAAGGATTTTGCAAGATTGGTTGTCCAATCAATGCCCTCCAGAAGAAGGGGACAAAATTCACATGGACACAAAAATGTGAAGAAAGATTTCAAACCCTCAAACATCTACTGACCCACGCACCCGTGTTGAAGATCGTCGATCCTAAAGCTGACTTCCTCATGTGCACAAATGATTGTAAGGAAGGGCTCAGAGGAGTCCTTATGCAATAAGGAAGTGTGGTCTGCTATGAATCCCAAAAATTGAATGAGCACGAAGTCAACTATGTGACCCATGATCTAGAGCTGGCTACCATAGTGCATGCCTTGAAAATCTGGAGGCATTACCTTCTGGGAAGAAAATTTGTACTTATGACAGATCACTATGGATTGCGATATCTGTTTAACCAACCAAAGCTCAATGCTAGACAATCTAGGTGGATGGCCCTCCTTAGCGAGTTTGATTTCGAAATCAAACACATTAAAGGAAAATAAAATAGGGTGGCGGATGCCCTTAGCAGAAGCATGAAAAAAATTCATCTGGCCGCGGTGAGCACCTATGAGACAGATGTCAAGGAAATATTCAGAAATTCATAAGAGACAGACACATTCTTCCAGACCGTGACCTCGTACCTGCAGCAAGACCCACAGGGATAAATTATGAAGGCTACTATATGATAGAAGAAGGTCTGCTCACTTAACAAAGCAGACTATATATTCCATATTGCGACGACTTGAAGAGGTTCATACTGGATGAACTACATAAAAGACCCTATTCTAGTCATCCAGGATACCAGAAAATGATCACGACCACTAGGAAACAATTCAATTGGCCTGGATTGAAGAAAGACATAGCTGAGTACCTAGCCAAATGCATAGAATGCCAATAGATAAAAGCAGAACACCGACACCCAGTAGGATTATTACAACCTCTACCAATCCCAGAATGGAAATGGGAAACCATCTCCATGGATTTCATCACCGGATTACCAACCTCGACCAAACAGAATGACACCATCATGGTAGTGGTGGATAAATTGAGCAAGTCCGCTCACTTTATCCCCGTCAATTCAACTTGTAAGGAAATAGACATCACCAACATATTCCTAAAGGAGATATTTAAACTGCATGGTATGCCGAAAGAGATCATGTCTGACAGAGACACGAAATTCACTTCCAACTTTTGGAAATCACTAATGGCGGGTTTAGAGACCAAGTTGTTGTTTATCACCGCCTATCACCCTCAAACCGATGGACAGACAAAAAGAGTGAACCAAATACTAGAAGACATGTTAAGAATGCATGTAATGCATCAACCCAAGAAGTGGGAAGACTACCTGCCACTCGTGGAATTCGCTTACAACAACGGCTACCAAGAATCCTTAAGGATGAGTCTGTTTGAAGTCCTCTATGGTAGACCGTGCAACACTCCTGTTATTTGGAGTAATCCCATAAACATAATTTCTTTTGGACCCGACATGTTGAAAGAAATGGAACAACAAGTGACTCAGATAAAACAAAACCTGAAGGTCGCTCAGAACCGACAAAAAAGTTATGCTGACCAAAAGAGAACTCCAAGAGAGTTCAAGATGGGAGACCATGTATATCTCAGAGTTAGGCCCAGGAAGAGTTCCCTGAAAATGGGAACTTGTGCCAAGTTGGCACCTTGATACTGTGGACCCTTTGAGGTTCTAGATAAAGTGGGACCCGTAGCCTACAGGCTAGCACTTCCTCTCACAGTAAAAGCACATAATGTTTTCCATGTTTCATTATTGAAGAAATATGTACATGATTCTAATCATATAATTGACTGGTCTGTGATCCAGGTGGAATCGGAGGGAGAATTTCTACCAGAACCTCAATGCATACTGGACAGAAAGGAAACCCCGCAGTGGAGACATTTTGGCCCAGATGAGGCTACATGGGAAATGGAGGATTCCATGAAACAAGCATATCCAATTTTGCTTACCTCTGTACATACATGTCATGATGATAGATAGAACATCAAGGATGATGTTCCTTTAAGGGTGAGGGAATTGTGACACCCTGTTTTCCCCAGTCTGTAAAAATAATTACGCTGGCCAAGAACTATGGAAAACTCAAAGATGTGAATGTGTGATTTTGAATGGACCTTAGTATACAAGGTTGACGAATGTAAATTAACATTATGAATATATATATATATATATATATATATATATATATATATGTTGTAGGATTGCTGGGAGGGGGATGTGCTGAAAAAGAGACCACGATGGCTGAAGAAAGGTGGTGGAAGGCAGTTGGAATGGAGGCGCTAAATTCCACCGAAAACCAATACCATATTTGGTCTTCACTAGCCCGGAGAACCAAGAGCGGCTTGCTGGCCCCGAAATGAATTACTCACCAGGATTGTAGGTGAAGAGGCTCCTCATGAATTAATGAGGGATGGGGGTGAACCACCCATCTGTGGAGGCCTCAGACCTGACCACCGTGGGGAAATTCGTACCACACGCAATCTTGCAGGGAAAGAAAAGGCAGGTAAAAGGTGTGGGAGGGGACGAACACGAGGGAGAGATCACAGGAAAGATATTGGAAGAACTCTGGAACAAAATACAGAGTGAGCGATAGCAGAGAAGAAGGAGAGTAACCTTCATTCTCGATCGCTAAAGAACAAAGACAGAGAGTCTCCAACATCGTGGTCTAGCTCGGGGGTGGCTAGTGGTAAATCCATTCGGAGTCGTTGAGCCTACGGTTGGGTGGAAACAAACACCCCTCTTAGTAGTTGCATCACACCTGGTGTTTTCTGATAAGTGTTATATATTATATCTTGAATTTAAATATTCTGACATGTTTGCTCATGGTTTGTGAAATTATGAATGATTTCCGTATAAGACTGTTTGTATGGTGTTTGATCAGAAATGGTGGTTGCATGCTTATATTGGAAAGACCATATATATGACTTACATATATATTTGTATATATGTATATTTTGAATGGATTCAGTATTCAAGTTTGTTCTTGGGAAATCTATTCCCTTATTTTATCTCAAGTAATTCCTTGGATAGATCTTCCCACGGGGACACCGTTTTTAAAGTTTACCCAAGAATCTACCGAAGGATTTTATGGCATAAGTCTAAAAAAACCTGCACGAGAGAGAGAATGTTCCTCTTAGACTTAGGACATTTCGGCATTTCGACACCCGAGGTATCTAGGTGCGAGTCCTCTTGTACTCGCGAGTCCCAAAACCCCGACCCGTGAAATCCCAAAATGACAGCGTGTGGATGAATTAAGGACCTTTCGATGGTTTGGTACCCAAGATACCCTTCCTCTTTCTAAATGCATGAATGCGATCCTTTCAGAGGATCTAAGGTCTGTTACGACCGTTAAATAGAATGAAGGAACACAGGCGTTAATGCCTTGACCCCTTTTTAACCTTCGTAAGTAGTGAAGAAATTGGGACCGTCGATTCCAAGACCCATGGGAGTACCTGGACCGTCTAGCTGTAGAGTACATGTGGCGACCGATAAGCGTTTACGCTTTTCGGCACCCGGGAGATCAGAGGGTCAGAACCCTTCTCCTCACGACTCGTGAAATCTCGACACATGAAATCATGAAATGCTAGCGTGTGGGTAAGCTATGAGTTTTCGGAGTTTCGGCACCCGGGGTACCTAAGTGCGAGTTCTCTTGTACTCGCAAGTCCCGAAACCCCGACTTGCGAAATCCCAAAATGATAATAGTATGGAGAAGAGATAAGATCTCGGAGTTTTAGTACCTAGGATATCTAGAGGTGAGTCCCTTGTACTCGCCAGTCCTGAAATCCCGATTAGCGAAACCGCGAAATGGTCTAACGTGGATTTAAGTCTTGATGTTTCGGTGTTTCGGCACCTAGGATACCTAAAGGTAAGTTCCCTTGTACTCGCTAGTCTCGAAACCCCGAATCGCGAAATCCCGATTACCGAAACCTCGAAATGGTCTAACGTGGATTTGAGTCTTGATGTTTCGGTGTTTCGGCACCCAGGGTATATAAGTGCGAGTTTCCTTGTACTCGCAAGTCTTGAAATCCCGACTTGCGAAACCCCGATGAAAGAAACCCCGAAATGGTCTAACGTGGATTTGAGTCTTGATGTTTCGGTGTTTCGACACCTGGGGTATCTAAGTGCGAGTTTCCTTGTACTTGCAAGTCCCGAAATCCTGACTTGAGAAACCCCGATGAAAGAAACCCCAAAATAAGATGAGCATGTTTAAGAGTTGGTATTTCGGAGTTTTCGGTATTCACGAAACCCAAGGGCGAGTTCCCTTGTACTCGCAACTCCTGAAATCCCGACATGCGAAATCCAAAAATAACAACGTGTGGCTAGATCCTGACTTGCGAAACCCCGAAATAAGATGAGCAGTTTTAAGAGTTGGTATTTCAGAGTTTTCGATATTCAGGAAACCCAAGGGTGAGTTCCCTTGTACTCGCAAGTCCTGAAATCCCGACATGCGAAATATGGAAATAACAACATGTGGCTAGATCCTGATATTTTAATGTTTCGACATCCGAAATATCCAAGGGCGAAATCCCTTGTACTCACAAGTCCCGAAATCCCAACTTGCAATATCTCGAAAGATAGAGTGTGAAAAAGTTATCATATTTTGGTATTTCAGCACCCAGGGTACCTAAGTACGGGCCCCACGTGTTCGCCAGTATCGAAACCCCCAACTCGCGAAATCCCGATGGATGAATTCCCAAAATAGTGAAGCATGATAGAGCTTGGTGTTTCAGAGTTTCGGCTCCCCGGGAAACCTAGGTGCGAGACCTCTTGTCATCGCACATCCCAAAATCCCAATGGAGGATATCCCGAAATAGTGAAGCATGTTAGAGTTTGGTGTTTCGGAGTTTTGGCTCCCGGGAAACCCAGATGCGAGATTTCCTATCATTGCACATCCCGAAATCTCGATGGAGGAAAACCTAAAATAGTGAAGCATGTTAGAGTTTGGCATTTCGGAGTTTCATCTCTCGGGAAACCCAGGTGCAAGACCTCTTGTCGTCGCACATCTCGAAATCCTGATGGAGTAAAACCTGAAAGGTGGAGTGACATGTTTTAATCTAGGCATTTCTAGTTATGACAAACTATTGGTCCCCTTCGGATTTCGGCACTTCGAGAGACAAGAGAGAAAAGGAAATACATGTATCGCGATTTCCCAAATCGCGAAAGTCGACGAGTACCTCTCCAATAAGGCCTGTGGTCATAGTCGTCGATCATATGATTACGGATAAGGGATGGTAGGGTCTGTATCAGGCCCCATAGGTAATCAGAGAATTCTATTCCTCGGTGAAAAGAAGGAAAAATCCAAAAAAATTTAGTTCCTGTAGTAGGTATGTTACACAAGACAAACAACAAAACAAACTCACAAAATAAATCTATTCTCACAGTTCTACAGAAAATTCAGAAATTCAACACTCCCTAAGCTAAATATGTGCAGAGGATCAACTCTTAGTTTCTCACATATTCCTGGCCCTCCCATGAAGGAGTCTAAGCGAGAACCATCTCTGATACCAACTTAGAAATCGAGAGGGAAGCCATTGCACAAGATTCACACACAAAGAATAGTTTGTATTACTTAATAAACAAATGGAGGTTACATATATAGCATGCAGATCACTGACTCCTAGCAATCTAGATCCATAAAACACAGGGCTCCTTGAGTAATTGTTCTTTGGTCCAATAGCAAAGAATATTTTTTATAGTAAATCTGGTTCGACAACCACAAACAAGCTTTGTATATTAAATATTAATTAATTTCTTCTTTTCCATCATTTCTCTTTAGTCCCTAAAATGGATTAAAACATAGCGTTCATTTAGTAAATTTTGTTTTTCTGAGTAAATTAAAAAAATAGGTAATACTTTAGGCATCCATTAAAACAATAGGTAATACTTTAGGTATCCATCTCCACTGCAGTGGCCAAAATTGTCTATTACATATTAATTAATTTCTCCGGTTTATTTAGTAAATTTTGTTCTTTTGAGGAAAGGAAAATTAATAGGTAATACTTTAGTCATCTATCTGGACTTTAGGTATTTATCTTCACTGTAGTGGCCAAAATTTCAAAAACAAACTTCTAATCAGGTGATTGTGTGTATGAAAGGAAAGGATGGTTGTATGCCTGTGATTTGGTTATTGTAATTCTCCCTTCAATAATAAGAATATTGATTATCAAAAACAAACTTTTAAGCAAGTGATTGTTTGTATGAGAGGAGAGGATGGTTGTATGCCTGTAATTTGTCTATGATAATTCTCTCTTGAATAATTATAATATGGATTATCATGGGGTGAAATCATGAAGGTGGGTTACACTTTTGCTTGTTTTATGAGAAAAACAACTGTATTTTCACAAGTTATTCAACTTCCGACATATAAAAGTATTTGTTTTATTTAGAATTTCACTTTACAGTAAAAACAAAACTTGTGAAGAATTGTGTTAGCTTTCCAATGACTATTTTTCAATTTTTTTTTATCACGATTTGATATGTCAATTTGACAATTGTTTAACAATATGTTTCTTAAACACAAAATGAATGATAATGAGTTACTTATTTCTACAACAATGTATATATTAGTAAACTTATGTTTTGAAGAAACAAAATATACTGCAACAATCTACAGAGACTCTATTTTATTATGACTATTATTTTGAATTTAATGGATGAATATTATAATTTCTAGAATTTTTTGAGGTTGACCAAGCTGAAAACGTTGCAGAGTTTAAATACATGTTTTTCTACACCTCGTATCTATCTTAATTTGTACTTAAAACTAAAATATAAATATACCCTTTTGAAAAGAACAGTTTAAGGATTATGAATATATTTTTTTCAAATTTTTTCACTGTATATTTTTTGAGATACAGATATTTCATTTCACCGAATCATAATGTTTGCTGAAAATATTATGTAGTGAGTTTTTTTAAAAATTAAATAAAATTAGATAAAAATAACGAAAATGAAAACAAATTATACGAATTGAAAGTAGATTCAATTTTGGAAATGCTGGTGTCATTTTCGAAACCAAATTCTCAATG
>ML779803.1:362549-465594 GCA_009831015.1 Picea engelmannii
GAAAATAAACACAAGCTCATTTACAATAACATTCATATTAACCAATTAACTAATAAATTATTAATTAAAAGTTTAAGTTTGATGGATGCAGTTTATTAAACTCATTAAAAGATCAACACAAACTAATTGGCAACTAGATGCAGCTTTTTGATCAAATATTTTTACTTTTTTGGGCAACTTTTGTGAAGTTTTCATCAAAAAAATCTGATCAAACAATTTAAAAAATAACTGGAATTGCAGAATTAGTGATTGACGATTCTTGGCTGTAAAATGTTTATGTGATAACGATTCTTGGCTGTAAAATGTTTTATGGGCCATGGTTGTAAACTGTATATGATAAAGAATAGTTTGAGTATAGTTTGACCAGATTCAGGCATAATTTTTGGTGGGCCATAGCTGTCCTTTGTCCGACGCTAAGGAATAATTTAAATGAATGGTTTTGGTTTATTGTTGTTCCGTTCACAATCTATATATTCGGTTCATTGTTGTTCAGTGCAGTGGGAAAATTTCACAGAATTGTAATTTGATTTATAATTACACGGCAATCATGGCAGACTCAGAGAGCAGCAGCTGCGAGGTTTTATTCGCATTCTACGAGAAATCAAAGGAAGCTTTGGCTATGAAATCTGTTAAATTTGGGTTTGCACGGACGAATATGATTTCAGAAGTTGCAATTAATGAAGGAATGTCTCTCTTTGTATCGGTACTCTATGGGCACACGCTAGCAACACTGATATTGCGACGGGTTTGCAGAAAAATATTACGACGGGTTTGTGACGGGTTTGCAGAAAATACGATTATAATCAAAGGCTCTACCCAGATGAGATCCTTGGCCCTTTCAAAAAGACTATAGAAGAGCAAGGCAATCAGAATGACTTCTCATGGGTCGGGTGACTGATTTTAATTAGTGGATTGCTAAATTGTGCCAAAAAGTAAACCTAATCTTGTCCATGAAGACCTAAACAAATTTAATCCATGCATTGGTTACTGGACCCCTTAACTAGGGTAAATGAATATGCTATTGCAAAATAATCTACATATCTGTAACATTCCTGTATTATTTTTAGATGAATGAAAGAAAGGGCTTCATAAATTTCCAACACATTAAACTATATCATGTTATGCATGGACAGGGTACTAAGATCTCCACATCTTAACCTCATTCTTAAGGAATTTCAACTATAACCTCTTGCTTGAGAAATTTTCGAACATAATATGCGAAACATAAATTTTCAAACATAATATGCGAAATTTACGAAACATAATATGCGAAACATAAAACATAAATTTACGAAACATAATATGCGAAACATAATATGCGAAACATAATTTACGAAACATAATATGCGAAACCGAAAATTTACGAAACCTAAACAGAAAACTAAATAGCTTAATACCTTACGAAACCGAAAACTAAATAACTTACGAAACATAAGTTACAAAACTAAATAACTTACGAAACTTACGAAACATAATAACTTACGAAACTAAATAACTTACGAAACATAAGTTACGAAACGAAACTAAATAACTTACAAAACTTACGAAACCGAAAACTAAATAACTTAATAAATTTACGAAACATAATAACTTACGAAACCGAAAACTAAATAACTTACGAAACCGAAAATTTACGAAACATAATAACTTACCTCTCCCTGCGATCTTGGCGCTCTCGTCCTCTCCTTGCGATCTTGGCGCTCTCGACCTCTCCAACCTCGACCAGCGATCTCGACAACACACACCACCGGCGACACACACCTCTCGCGAGACAGCAAATACGCGAAGAAAAAACGTTCTAAAGCCGATGTCTGGCTAATATATAAGCCATCTTTCGGCCGAACGATAGTTTGGCCAAAATATAGTTCAGCCGAACTATCTTTCGGCCGAAAACGTGTTGCCGGAAAGAAATTATCCGGCCGACCAAATCTCTACACGCAAATCGAGGGCGCTGTTATTGCTCCGTTCGATTTGACGTTTATTTTTTTGGCCGAAAAATAGTTCAGCCGAAAATAACATCTTTCGGCCGAAAAATATTTTAGTTCGGCCGAAAAAATGTTTTTCGAAATTTTGGAGAGCAGATTGTCACGAAAGTGTAACCCACCTTCGTGATTCCACCCATTGTTCATAGTTTTTTCCATATTGGGTTTCCACATAAATCATTGTGTCAATTATGTGATTGGTGTTGTCTATTTAATCTTAATTTTATATGCTTTGCTATTACAATTTTGTTAAGTTTTTACTTCCACTACCTAACAACTTGTTAATATAAAGATTGTATTGCACTCGTTCATATAAAAATTGTATTACACTTAAAATGTTAAAAGTTATTGGCATGTCCCTGTCCATTATGGAGGGAGCAAAACAGAGGGTTCATTTAGTAAATTTTGTTCTTATGAGGAAATTAAGAAATAGATAATACTTTAGGCATCCTTCCCCACTGAAATGGCCAAAATTTTGAAATGCTACGGATTTCTACAACACGCCGAAAACAAACTTCTAAGCAGGGAAACAAACTTCTAGGCAGGGACATCTCCAGTGGCACTTGTTCATATAAAGGTTGTATCAAATGTAAAAAGTTAAAAGTTCTTGGCATGTTCGTATCAATATTTTGCAAAACAAATCACATGGTGATAAAAAAAATCCAAATCTTCAAAGGTTGTCTTCTAAACAATAAATTTGCATATATCTTTGCCTTTCCGTTTTGATATAGCACATAGTTTTCCACGGAATGCTAGGTTTTGAGGGCCCTAACAACGATTATCTTATTTGGTTTGGATTCAAAGCTTGAAGGCTATTCTCTAATTTCTAAAATTTCTTTAACATAAATATGCTTCCTTGTCACTGTGGATATGACACGCAATGGTCGGAGGGTTTTCCTTTTGCATACAGCACATGGTTTTCCATTGAATGCGAGCTTGCGAGGGCCTTACTATGAGTAATTTTTTGTTACATATAAAAAAAAAAAGGGCCCTACTAAATATGATGCACCGCATTCCCATGTTCCTTTCTGTAGGATCTTATTCAGTCTATACAGAACCATGTAACTATTATATCTGGTTTCTCTTATCCTAACAAACCAATAAGATATAATATGATTAAAGTATCTAACCATGGAGAAAGTAGGATGACGTGTATGATGATTAGACTGGTGTAATAAACAAACGCAGCTGACGCCAATATAAAACGGAATAAAATCATTCATCAGTACATCAAAGCTGTTTTACTCTATTCAGCGCGCATAGATTTATCTAGAATCACAATTAAAAGAAAGAAGACATTTGTGGTTGTCATAGCTTTTGCGTCGTTTAATGTCATGTGGCCTCCACTCAAAAGACAGATTGGTATTATTATTTTTGTCCGAAGAGTATATTGCGTGGCCATCTGATCTATTTTTTAATATTCGCACGTCATAAAAGTATTTGAGTTTCAGTTACAAACCTATATGGATATATATGTCTGTTTGTGTAGCTGAGTCTGGACTCTGTAAACGAAAATCCAGTTCAGTTGAAGGGTTGCGAAGGGCACAAAGCTATGAAAAATATTTCAGTACCCTGTGAAACAAGGACTTTTTCTGTGTGGCAGACACCGGCTCCATATGTGCTGAGCGGAGCTGGTTTCATCGTCGCTTTGATAGCCTTTGGTTTCGCCTTTCTGGTTTGCTCCTACAGGAGGAACTCTCACAGTCGTCAGTCAGAGGAAAATAACATGAGAACAGTGCATGGTAGGGAATCAGATATTTGTTCAGATGATAAAAAGGAAAAATTAATTGTGATTATGGCCGGTGATGCCATGCCTTCCTATATCGCTATGCCATCCTTTCTGTCTGCAAAATGAAAGTGCAAGCCCATTGTGTATACATAATTCTTTTATTATGTAATGTAATGCTGCTAAACAAATGTTTTAGTTATTTATAACATTGTGTATACACAATTTGTTGATTATGTAATGTAATGATGAGAAACAAATGTTTTAGTTATTTATATTTTTTTTTTCAAAATTAAAAAAAATACTTATATTCACTTATAAAGAGATAAGACTGTTGGAACAGCACTTGTTACTTCCCAATTACATTGTCAAGCATATGAGGTGATAGTTACAGAACACAAAAATTACATTTTTCATCACTGAATTCAATCATATGAGGATGAGGTAATACGTACAAAACACAAAAATTACATCCTCCATCACTGATTTTATAAGTACACTTCGCATAAAGTACAAATCTCTTGCATTTCAAAACATATTTGATAAAGACTAAGTTTTGGTTTTTCTACTTTGCTGCAGCCATTTAATAGTAGACTGACAATTTTTCGAATCTTTCAATTTGTTTTTCCATACCTACCAATATATATTCCTTTTTCTTCCATTTGCAAGGCTTGTTTTGATAAATTGTTGAAATGTAGAAACCAGTCAATAACAATCTTTGAATCTCCTACCAGTTGTATGTTTGTTACCTTTTTGTAAACAACAAAAGATAAAATACACCATAAAGCTAAGAGTTCGCCCCTGGTATTTGTTCAGATGCCGCAGTTCATCATTAGACTGAAAGTACCCATTGTGCCCTCACATTGTGAGGCTCCGTCAAAGAAACCTACTGCCAGATTCCAGTTTGTTACCTTTTTGTAAACAACAAAAGATAAAATACACCATAAAGCTAAGAGTTCGCCCCTGGTATTTGTTCCGATGCCGCAGTTCATCATTAGACTGAAAGTACCCATTGTGCCCTCACATTGTGAGGCTCCGTCAAAGAAACCTACTGCCAGATTCCAGTCTAATAAAGGAGGTTTGAGTAATCCTATCATGCTGAACAGAAAAAATGTTTTTGTTTTCCCCCAAGTCCTGTAAGATTCTATTACAAACTTTTATATGAGAAGTTGGATGATCCTCAAAGATTACCAAGTTCTTGTGCTTCCATATCTCCCAACAAATATAGCAAGGCATTTCTTTCCAAAATTCCCACTTACTAATCCAAATCTCAAAGCAATCAATTAGTTGACCATCCTCTAGATATTAATTAGTGTTGGAATGTGACAACCAATTAACCAATTTAGGTTAAGGTGGTTCATGATTGTTTCAACAATATTCTATTGTTGGATTTAGTTAAAACTATTCAACTATTATAGGAGGCAGCATTAATTGAATCAGTTTCATGTAACTGAAGGAGAGGTGGTTTAAATATATGTGCATCAGATGCATTTAGATGAGCAAGGGCTTTGAGCCCTCTTCGGGGCTGCTGGTTGCCTATGGCTGGTTGTAATCTCCTGTTCATTAATATAATGATTCTGCCATTGTCCTGTGGATGTTTCCCTCACTCTGAGGGTTTTACCACGTAAACCTGTGTCTCCTATATGTGATTGCTATTCTGTGTTTGAGTTAATGTTTTCTCTGTACTTGTTTATGCTTCCGCTGCACAACAAGTGGTATCAGAGCTCCAAGGATGGAGATCAGGTAAAGAAAAGTTTGTGAATGCAGAATAGAAGTCGCACAGATCTGCAAGTCGTGTGCTCATCCACGCAGATCTGTGAGGATAGGAGCGATGGCGGAGGTAGAGGGGCGAGCGAATGTGTGTTGAGTTCTCGCATCTCTGATCGCTGGTGGTGGACGTTGCTAATGGTGGACGCTGCTGCAAGAAGCAGATGCTAGTGCAACAGAGAGATTCCTGAGTTGAAGGGGCTGTGTAAATAGTTGCGTCCATAAGAAAGGCGATGCACTGGGAGAAGGCTATCGAGATCTACAGAATAATGACCACTGTGTGGTGCAGTAGAGAGGAGATCATAATTTGTCTGGTGGAGGTCGTAAGGTGAATCCCCAACGAAATTTAGAAAGAAAATGTGCGCGAAGGCTGCGAGGTGGCCCATAGAGTCGATACACGGAGGAGTCATTGCTGTCCGAAATCGGAACAGTCGGTTCTATAGCCGAGAAGATGGCACAAAGATTGGAACCTGGATCTGGTGGAAACCGAAGAGAGGAGTCATGTTGGTTGCAGGCCTGGGAAGAGTTCAAGTTAGAGGCCGTGAGCAGAGATGAGACGTGGGCAGGGCGTCAGATATGATCAGTTATGAGGTTGCAGAGAAAGGATAAGGCGACCATCTCATGCGTGCAGATTTTCTGGAGACTACACGTAAAAGGCTTGGGAACCTGTGGCTTGGGTCCTAGATCGGCCTTGAGAGATTTGGGATCTCCGACGATGGCCAATAGATGCATCTGTTTTCTTTTTTGGCATTCTCTAAGCCTGTGGAGCAATCGATTAGACTGGAGATATGCAAGGAGATCTTGGAGGGAGCCTGTGGTAGTAGCAACTGGTGGAAGACATCGAGTAGCCATAATTGAAGTTTGACTCAAACTCTAGGATTGGAGTCAATGGTGGAGCTATTGACTATGCCATGAATCGACATAGGTTCGTAGGATTGTGTTGTGTTTGAAATAGTCAAGGATTTTGCAGCGATGAGGGTCATGGAGGTGGTCGTGACCGAGTGGACCATGGTTATGGTGGCAGGCACGGAGACAACATCGACGATTATGCTGTGAAGTGAATGACAGACAGCGAAGGAGAAATGATGAGTATGAGTTGACGAAGGATCTGTGGAAGGATACGTGGAGACAGAGGGACGTTGAAGGTTGTACTCGTGTGGAGATCGGTGAAGAACTTAAGATCCTAAGAAAACTATCGAGAGTGAATGTCAATTGGTGTTGAAGGTCATGTTTTGATGAAAGGGTCACCTCATGAATGGGTGGAAGAAACCCCTTTACGTCTTGATGGTGTTACCAATCATGTGTTGGGAAAGACTGCATTGTTTGTCACACCGTGAACCAGACCTTGGGTCTGACAGAGATGGAATTGGCTTGGCACTCCACGAGCAAAGGATGATAGATGGAAGCGTATGGGAAAATGTCCACGGAGGAGCTAAGTTCATATGATCTTGTAAATTTTTTTGTTTCCGTGGAAGAAGGCATGAGGCAGCAGAGAGCATTTGCACAAAGGATCCACCATCCCGTTGTGCCCATTGTTGGAAGAGGTTGTGAGATGACCATTATATGTGTGCAGACTCGGAGGAGTGTTGATAGCATTTGTAAGTATCAGTAATGGCATGGCAAAGAAAGAGGTGTCGAAAACCAGGAGTGAAATGGCATTGAAGTGACGGTAAAGTCACTGTGACAGTGCCTAGGTGATAGGAGGGTATTTGTCTCATGAGATTACATGTAATCGAGCCTATTTAAAGGTTTGGTGAAACTCCATTGAAATGGGCCTGGAAGTGAGCGGTGTAAGCTCATTTGGTCGGCTTGGCCAGATTTGGTCAAGGGGATGTTCATGTTAAGGTGGAGATAGGACTCCATTGAAGGTAGCCTGGAGGTGAGTTGGTGATACACTCACTTGGCTAGCTTCGTCTGTTTTTTGGCGAAGGCCCGAACATAGTGTTTGAGATGGAGCACTGAAGGTGCTCAGGATCGCAACACAAGAGTTGTTTGCAAGCTCAAGTTTTCATTGTATGGCCTGAAGAGCGCGCTCAGGCAAGTTTATACAAGATGTTGATTCCTTCATGGTCAGCTGAGAAATGGGAATAACCATTGTGTTTATGGTATTCACTATCTTGGTGTTTAGATTGTTGACGATATGCTTGTTGCAAGCACAAGCATGGTTAAAGATCAGCAGGTTGGCTCAGTTGGTCAGGACGTGAAATGAAGGATCTGGGAGATGTAAAACAAATCTTGGGCATAGAGATACATAGAGACGAGGAAAATGTTTGAAGGATACTGATGAGATTCAGTATGAACCTTTGTGAGACTGTTAAATGTTTTCTTTAATTTTTGTAATCTTTCTTCAAGTTTGTCCTGGTTATAAGGAAGAAAGAGGATATGTCTCATGTATAGTATGCTAGAAGAATGTATAAGTTTGCGATAAGAAGATCAAATATTTCACTTGCAGGGAGTTGTCAGTGGTCACATGACAAATCCAGGCGGAGCGGTGAAATGGGTGCTTCGGCTTTGAAGCACTAGCGTCACCTATCTTTAGCTTGCAAGAAGGTGATGTATGGACAATGGCATGGTATCAGGTAAATTGATTGTCAAGGTGGAGATTGTTGGAATGTGACAACCAATTAACCAATTTAGGTTAAGGTGGTTCATGATTGTTTCAACAATATTCTATTGTTGGATTTAGTTAAAACTATTCAACTATTATAGGAGGCAGCATTAATTGAATCAGTTTCATGTAACTGAAGGAGAGGTGGTTTAAATATATGTGCATCAGATGCATTTAGATGAGCAAGGGCTTTGAGCCCTCTTCGGGGCTGCTGGTTGCCTATGGCTGGTTGTAATCTCCTGTTCATTAATATAATGATTCTGCCATTGTCCTGTGGATGTTTCCCTCACTCTGAGGGTTTTACCACGTAAACCTGTGTCTCCTATATGTGATTGCTATTCTGTGTTTGAGTTAATGTTTTCTCTGTACTTGTTTATGCTTCCGCTGCACAACAATTAGATTTTGTTCCTTGAAAATTGAGTGTCAAATATCTTTGGTGAAATTGCAGTGAATAAACAGATGATTTAGAGTTTCCTCAGTTTCACCACAAAGAGCACATCTACTAGGACCAATTATTTTCCATTTGGTCAAAATTTCCCAAGTATTTTTTGTTCTAACATTAACCAACATATTTATATAAAATTGTTTGTTTTGGCTCTCTTAATTTAAATGTTTTAAGATTTTAACCAACATATTTATATAAAATTGTTTGTTTTGGCTCTCTTAATTTAAATGTTTTAAGATTTTAACTGTTTTTTTCCATCATTATTATTAGAAACTTAGAAAAATAATTAGCATGATAAATTAAAGTAGTTCAGCATGCAAATTCTCTATGTAAAAATTTTGAAAACTAAAATAATTTATACATTCTGAAAAATAATTTGATTAATATAAAATTACTATTTTAAGAACGATACCATTACCCGATTAAATGATAGTTGCAACAAAAAGTTTAAAAACATAAAACATGTGAACTACACCTTT
The DNA here is from genome assembly GCA_009831015.1 of Picea engelmannii. Lineage (NCBI taxonomy): Eukaryota > Viridiplantae > Streptophyta > Pinopsida > Pinales > Pinaceae > Picea > Picea engelmannii. The sequence goes on from ML779803.1 coordinate 371,557, forward strand.
AACCTTTTCGTTGATCTGAATTTCCCATTCATTTCAGGGTCTCAATCAATATATCGTTGCAGGGTGTTCTAATATCTCCATAATTAATAATATAGTAACCACAGATAGCTGGTCAGTAGCAACAGGTTTTTTTGTGAGTTAAAAATAAATATCAAAGCTTTCGCAATAAGCTTTAAAAAATACAGCCTTTTATAAATATATAAACTTTGCTCTTTTAATTATTATTATTAAGATAATCTGCTTCTTTTTACTAAAATAATCCGTCTTTTTTTTTAAAGTTATCCCCGACACCTTTTTCTTTCGCTACATACACCACCACCAGCGCGATCTCCTTTTTCCTCCCGAATGAAATGTAATATATTCCATTACCATCGTGTAATTTTTTATTTATTTATTTATTTTTTAATTATGAAGTGTTGAAACACNATTATCATAATTTATTTGTATATGTGTAGATTGGGCTTAGAGATGTAGTGTTAATGGATTATTATTTTTTTGGACAATCATTATAATAATTCTCAATTTTAAATTTTAAATGTTAAAAACATTTTCTTTCTATAAATAGAACCTATCAAGTTGCATTTCCTCATTGTAATGAGGAAGCATAATTCTCAAAATTACATATTTAAATTTGTGTAAATTTATAATTTTATATATAAATATATTAGCTAATTAATATTTTTATATAAAAATTAGTTGTTGTCAATATACATATTTAAATTTGTGTAAATTTATAATTTTATATATAAATATATTAGCTAATTAATATTTTTATATAAAAATTAGTTGTTGTCAATATTGTTACATATTTGGTTAATATATGCCAAGTTAGATCTCTACAGATTTACTAGGGATGCCCATGTGAAGAAGCATCCCTTCCTTTTTCCAATAAATTATTCTAATAAAAATTATTTTTAACAATGAAAAATATTTTATTTGCAACAAAAATAAAACCAATATTTCCATAAAGGATTTGAAAAATAAATAAAATTTTTAATATGTAACAATAATATTGTAGATCTCTTTCACATCTTTACAATGACACTCTCAATTTGTATGAACAAGTACTCTCTTGGAACTTCATGTAAAAGGGAAAATTAGGTGCCCAACCCTTGTTATAAAAAAAAGTGTAAGTTTTCTCTATAAAAATTAAGTGTTTAATGAATATAGACAAATACTTACAAAACATCAATTAAATGAAAACAAAAATATTATATAAAAAAAAAACAAAAGCTTTTACACCTCTATAAATTTAATTATAAAAAAAGTTGAAGGCAAATTCTATTTGGAAAATCTAATTTACTCATTTGAATATATTCATTCTAATTATTAAATACTAATTGTATATAATTTATATTTAGATATGTTATATTATCTATCCTAAATTATATGAGGAGGAGGTTCCTAGAAATAATTGTTGGTATGCTAATGGATCCTAAATGTTAACATGTGTGTCTCCTCATTGTTACACAATAACACATCAAAATTATTGGTATCAAAATTGTTGGTATGCTATTTGAGCCTAAATGTTAACATGTGTGTATTCTTATTGTCACACAATAACACATCAAAATTAGAAATAAATTAGTGTAAAGTTATAATTTTATATAGAAATGTATTAATTAATTAATATATCTTTTGAACCACACTAGTTTGGTCTAAAACTTCATGAAATTAATGCAAGAGTGATGTATCCAAAATATTCTATACCTACTAACACTAATTGCAAAATTCTAATAGATGAAATACCATTTTTTCTAGAAAAGATAACATGTCTTCAATTATTAGGGTCCTACCCAAACCCCTTATGTAAATAGATAGGTTGTTATGTATGGAGGCCACCTATGGTAAAAAAGGTTGAAGTAGTACTGTGAATTTAATGATTATAAGAAGATTTACTAGAATGTTCTTCCTCCTAGAAATTGTATTCTCTAGAATGTTAATATGAGGTAGATAGGACTATATAAAGAAGTAGAAGAAATGCAATGAGATGTCTTTGAAGTATATTATAATAAGTTCTCTAGTCGTTTGAAGGTTTCCCCCTCAGAGAGGAAAGTGAACATTTCTCTCATCAATAAAATTATAACATTTTGGGGTATTATGGTTCTTTCATTGGCTATTATGGTGGTAATATGTCATGCTTGCACTAGATCTAGGTAGACTCTATTAATTATGTTCAACATATTCCATTTTACTAATAAGTAACATTGCAAGTGGTATTAGAGCACTTTATCAATCCAATATTTTAGATCATTTATTCAGGCTAGAGGTCCATTTCATAATATATAAATAACATAATGATTTGTCATTCAACATGTTAATCTATGGTGGGTGGGGAATACACACATAAAATGCAAGTAATTTGACTCGGTCCGACACCATTGTAATACATCTTGGTACACCTTTGAGTAGTACATCATTACACAACACCTGTATGCATAATTTCACTTCCATGTACCATAGGGTATATTGTATGTCCCTTAGGTTAGCTAATATTATATTTCTATAATCCCATTAATGGCCTTGCTACTATAGTACACCGACAATGGCACCTGGGAAGATTACTCTCCAGTACGACTAAGAGTACAATCAAGCCTCCTCAGTTAATGTTGTAAGAAATTGGGTTGAGTACTATTGTTGGAGCCCACACATATATTAAAGAGATATAGCACTCGACACTCCATTTACGTAAAGAACCTCAAAATCCTGCTCCCCGCTATTGGTCAACGAGATTCCTATAAAAATACTTGTATTGAGAATTTTTGCACTTTTCCATTGGAAACCCTTCTTCTTTGTACTAGCGCACAAAAATACTACATAAATTGTAGCATTGAGAATTTTAGAAATATCTTAGTGTAATATTATTTAGATGGGAGTATAAATCAACAAGAGTTAAAAGAAGAAGAATAAAGTATGGATCCTATCAACAACCTTATCTGTGACGTATGTGAACAAAATGCTTTTCTTCAGTTGATCACATTGGTACCACTCTCTACTAACCCTTTTTGTAGACCTGCACCACTATAGCTAATCGAGGCACCAAGATAGACACCAGAGCATGCTCCTTGGAAAGTCAGTGTGATGAGTTGAAACAAAAAATAGATCATAACCACTCTTCTACCTAGTAAAATATTGCAAACATCGATAACAAGATCAAAAAAATTGATTCAGTCCTAGACATGCTATCCAAATTCATTGATATGGAAAATCAAATTGGGAGTTATCCATGGCAGGACCATCCATCCCGAAAGGAAGGAGATGAATCATCCAATCACATAGGGCCTCACACTACCCCACTTTTTCATGAACTTATGACTCAAATGTGACATAGAATCATGAAAGCGTATCTCAACAAATTTGATGGACCCAACCCCGCAAGTTGTGCCACTGGAGGAAAAATTATGTTACCTCACATGGAATCAAAAATGAATTTATGAAACTTTGTGTGGGTGTCTTATATTTATATCTTGAACATTGAAAATGGTGGAAATCGCATAAGAAATTCTACCAAGGTCATATTGCTTGGACACAATTTTTCTTAGAGCTCTATGAATGCCTTAACATTGGCACTCATTATTTGGGATGACTGACCAATCTTAAAAAATATAGTACATTCATAGAGTTCATCTTCTCTTTTGAGAAACTTTTCATCCGCACTAATGTTATTCTTGATACTTTTTTGGGGGAAATATTTATCAGTGGTATGAAAGGAGAGATATGTGCACATGTCTTAATGGCTCATCCTACTACTTGGTTGGAAGCCTCTCAAAGAGTCGAAGAATCCAAAAAGGTGGTAAATTCTCAAATTAAAAAGACACCCATTATTAATCATCTTCGTCCCACTATCTGTTACACCCTGTTTCCCCCAGTCTGTAAAAATAACTATACTGGACAAGTATTGTGGCAAACTCAAAAATGTGAATGTGTAAAGTGAATAGACCTTGTGAAAAAGGTTGATCAATGTGAATAATATTATGAATATATATTGCAGGACTGTTGAGAGGGGAACATGCTAAAAAAGAGACCACAATGGCTGGATAAAGGTGGTAGAAGGCACCTGGACTGGTGGCGTTAACTTCCACCGAAAACCAATACCGTATTTGGTCTTCACTGGACCGGAGAACCAAGAGCGGCTCACTGGCCCAAAATTAATTGCTCGCAGGTTGGTAGGTGGATGGCTCCTCATGCGTAATGAGGGATGGGGGTAAAAAATCCCATCCGTGGAGTCCAGACACCTGACCACCATGAGGGAGATCATGCCACATGCAACCTCGCCGGAAAGGAGAAAGGCAGGAGGAGTGTGCGATCAAGGGCAGACGCGAGGGAGGAAGAACTCTGGAAAAATATGCAGAGTGAGTGATAGCGGAGAAGAACGAGAGTAACCTTTGTTCTCAGTCACTGGCAGACAGAGATGCAGTCTCGCAGTATCGTGGTCTCAACTCAGGGGTGGCTAGTGGTAAATCCCTTCGGAGTCGCTGAGCCTATGGTTGGGTGGAAATGAGCACCCCTCTCAGTAGATGCATCACCTCTGGTGTTTTTCTGATAAGTGTTTTGTCTCTGGTATTTTGAAATATATATATATATTGTGACATTTATGCTCATAAGCTATGAAATTGTGAATGATTTCAATGCAAGAATGTTTGTATGGTGTTTTGATCAATACTAGTAGTGGCATGTTTATAATGGAAAGACTACACATGGCTTATGTTTTCATAAACCGCTATTTATATGCATACTGATCTAATTCAGACTTCACGTCTAGCTCTCGCGAAAAAGAGATACCCTTATCTACCTCAGATAGTACCCTAGGTAAACCTCCCCATAGAAATACACTCCTTGAAAATCCCATCAAGAACCTGGAAAGAGGATGTGAAGGCGCAAGGCCTTAGTAACCCTGCATGAGGAGGAACGATCCTCTTGAAATCCCGAGATGGCTGTGTAGGGATAAGTATCATTCGACGAGCGAGATCCTCTCAGAAGATCTGCAGTCATTCACGACCATTAGATTGGAAGGAGAAGAGTGGGAATTAAATGCCTCAACCCCTTTCCTTTGTTTTCATGAGTAGCATTAAAGGCATAGCTCAGGAGGGGTAGTGCAGATATGCATAAACTCCTTGTAAAGCAAGTAGAGACCGAGACCCACTCAAGTCCTAGACTTGACGAAAGAGAGAAATAGATGTGCTAAAGACTCTTTTAAGAGTCAAACCCAGGGGAAGGAGCACAAAGCTCCCAAGTCCCTCATAGTTGACGAAGCTCAGGACAAATAATACCTGGTCAGATGCACAGACCCTGTAGGAATTCATAGAGGTCGAGGAAATCTTTCACTGCTTCAAAGTAGAGAAGCCCAGGAGGGATAGTGTTGTTTTGTGCACAGAGCCATAGCTGCGAAGGTCGTAGAGGAGAAGCAAAGGCCGAAACCTTTGATACTTAAGAAATCTTCCGAGGAGAAGAAAGAGAAGTGCATGCTCAAGGAAGATCTACAACTGTCGTTAGATTAGCTGGAGTGAAATAGATCTGGGTCGTCGAAAAGGTACGTCCAGACGCATGTAGAAGAGAGAAGAAACGGACGACAGAGACACTTCGAGATAGAAGAGGTGAACAACTGATAACCATTGGATATTGCAAAGTTGCAAGGTGGTTAGGGTTGGGTGCTTCAACCCACGAAGTCGTGAACCACAAAATGCGAGGAGGAGAATTTGACCATTGAATCCAGGAACGAGAGGACCGTTGGATCATAACTCCATGGAGATATCGTATACCGAGAGTTCGGGGGTTCGAAGGTTGGAAGGGGTCACTTTCGACCGTAGAAGTCCTGAAGTGCCGAGAGCCAAGGCTCATGAGAACACATGGTACATACATCAGGTGGGACCCGCGTGGCGGACGGGTGGACACGCCTCGCCTGCTAAGGTGTCAACATTTCGTTGACTTCTCGCGTCTTGGAGGTTCGTGAGATAGGAGCATGAAGGCTCGACCCCCCCCAACTCACAAGGTTGCGAGTTGCGAGAAGTGTGAAAAGGAAGTCAAACCATCATTGACTTTCACATCTCGGAGGTTCGCGAGATAGGAGCACGAAGTCTTATCGCTACAATTCATGAAGTCGCGAGTTGCAACGGGAGCTAATGATTAAGCCTAGCTAGCAGTCATGCGTGGGGGGGTGGGGGGTGCTGAAAGAAGCGAGCTATACCCCTTTCGTGATCTCAGATATCGCGAGATTGGAATGAAGGAGTCGAGAGCTTCAAATCGCGAACTCGCGAGATGGCGAGTTGTGACAAACGCCCTTGGGAATAGGCCTTGGTCATAGGGACATGGTCGCTTGGGATTCGTGGATCTCGCGGTTGGTGTTGTTCGCACAGGGGAGCTTCCAAAAGGACCTGGTTCATAAAAGAAACTGAATTATACTTAAGACTGGGAGGTTGCGCAGAGACTCTGTTGAGGCAGAGGTGGCGTCTGTAGCCTGTGCAAAGCCCCGTAGGGTCTTGGGGATTCTGTTCCTCGGGGAAAAGAAGAGAAGGGGTGAAAATTGTTTAGTATGTCGTAGTGGGTGTGTGACAAATTGGTATCAGAGCATGGCTACAACACTCAACCTACTTGGGCTCATGGATGAGTTGCGCAGAGGCTCCATTCGGAACACTCCTAGGAGGAGTAACCCTCTATCTTAAACCCTTTTATATTCAAAGGATCAAAGTTTGAAAATAAGAACCTGACTGTGTATGCATGTGAAATAATTATGAATTATTGTACGGGTTATAAAAATGTATCTAACTATTGACTAACAACCAACGTTTGTCTTTTGCACCCAAGCGGGCGATCGACCATGGGAATTTACAGACGCAGAGAATGGTGACTCATCAAGAGGTGGGAGAGGGCTCCCACAATAGAGATGAAGAGTCTGGTGAAAGAAGGGCAATAGGGACCCCTCCAGATCTAGCTGAGACTGTGAGGAGTCTCATGGTCGAGTTGCAAAGCTGCAAGGCCAACAATGAAAGGATGATTAAAGAATAAGAAAAGCAGACATAAATTAACACAGTTTTACTGCAGAGCTTATTCGATCTATAAATACAAATGTATCATGAACCTGAAACTCAGAAACAGGGTCATTTCAATGGCCACACTGAGAGGAGCACCTCAAAAAAAGTCCACCCCAGAGGTAAGGGACCAGTGCCGAGCGATTCCTCTGAGAAGGAAGATGGTGATTCAGAAGACTCTTCCAGTAGCAGAACCAGTTCCTATTCTCGAAGAAAATAGAAGAAGCAAAAGACTTCCAAGGGTCATATATTTGAGGAATTCAGAAAGGCCAAGCCACCCTCCTTCGATGGTGAGATAAATAAGGGAGAGGAATTAGAGGCCTGGCTGCTTGGACTAAAGAAATATTTCAGAGTCCATGATTTTTCATAAAATTTGAAGGCCCGAATAGTCACCTTCAATCTGAACAAAAAGGCTTCCATTTGGTGGGAAGATCTTAAGAATGTGAAAGGGGATCGTGAAGAGGATCTATCCTAGAAACAGTTTGAGAAATACTTCTGGAAGAAGTATTTGTCGGAAAAATATTTCGACGAGAAGACAAAAGAGTTTTATGAACTCAAACTAGGGCAACTAACTATAGAGGAATATGTCAACAAATTCCTCGACTTGTTGAGATATGTGCCTTATATAAAAGAAGAAAAGGAAAAGGTGCAGTGCTTCATCAGTGGGCTACACAAGGACTACTGGAACAGAATTGAATTTGATGAGCCAAAGACCCTAGAAGGCACTATTCGAAAGGCAACATATTGTCACGAACAGTATGGACATCGAGCAGAACCTCACGAAGGATGGAAACCAAAGAATAGTTCAAGGTTTTAGAAAAATGGGATTAAATCCCCAGGATTTAAGAACTATAAGAAGAACCCAAGAATGAATTTTCCAGCTCGGAGTGTACTCCACCAGAACTTTCCCTCATCGGGTGGAAGTAAAATTTCTGGACCTGTACTAGTAAAGACTGATAACCCAAAGAGAGAACCTTTGAAATGCTAGGGTTGTGGAAAAGAATATCTCCGGAGAGACTGTCCACACCGACAACAGAATAGTTAGAGGATTTATAACATCTAGGAAGCTACTACAGTCAATGATGTGGCCAGGAGTGTGTTGTAGATATATGCATCCTTGGATAATAACCAAGCTGACCATCAAGCTTCAATGGTGGAGATAGAAGGTATGATCTCCAACCATCTAGTGTCTAGTTTGATTGACCCTGGCTCAAATTCGAGTTATATAGCCCCTAAAGTTGTTGATAAGTGTAAATTATAGCCACAAAAACAAACCAATCCATGGCTGGTACATTTAGCCACTGGCACCAAAAGAAGGGTAGCAGAGGTCATACCAGCCTGCCAATTGATGTTTGGTGAATTTCCCACCCAAGCAACCCTTAATGTATTACCCCTCGGATCGTATGATCTGTTGATTGGTATGGCCCAGCTAGCCGCCCATAAAGCCATATTGGACTATTACCATAAAACCTTAGAATGTGTGAGAAAAGAAGGAAAAAGGATGACCCTTCAAGGGATCCGAAAACCTATCTCAATGAGACAAATATCAGCTCTGCCAATGAGAAAGTATTGTCGAAAGGGATGTCCCCTATATGCAATACAGGTGTCGAAAACCATAGAAGGTGACAAACCATGCCTTGAAGATCATCCTACCCTGAAAGAATATAGAGATGTGTTTCCGAATGAGGTACTGGGTCTACCTCCGAGAAGAGACATAGAATTCTCGATAGAACTCACACTGAGAGAAGTTTCGGTGTCTAGGAAACCCTACCGGATGAGTACACCCGAGTTAGTTGAACTCAAATTGCAATTAAAAGAAATGATGGATAAGGGTTATATTCGACCCAACATGTCTCCATGGGGAGCACCAGTCTTGTTTGTGAAAAAGAAGGACGACACCCTTAGACTATGTATAGATTATAAACAACTCAATAAGGTAACCATAAAGAACAAGTACCCCTTGCCCAGGATCGATGATCTATTCGATCAATTGGGAGGCGCATCTATTTTCTCAAAGATCGACTTGAGATCGGGATACCATCAAGTCCGAATCAAGGGTGAAGACATCCATAAAACTGCCTTTCGGATGAGGTATGGTCACTATGAGTTCGTGGTAGTGCCATTTTGGTTGACCAATTCCCCTACCACTTTTATGTGCTTGATGAACAATGTACTCGATAAATTTCTAGATAAATTTGTGCTAGCTTTTATTGATGATATATTAATTTACTCTAAGAATAGAGAAGAGCATGAAGAACATCTTAGGCATGTGCTGCAAGTACTTAGAGAGCATCATCTCTATGCTAAATTCGACAAATGTGAGTTCTTCCAGAAGAAAATACATTACTTGGGTCATGTTCTGTCCGAAGCAGGGGTAGCAGTGGACCCTAAAAAAATCAGGTCTATCATGGAATGGCCTAGTCCAAGGGATGTTTTGGATATCAGATCCTTTATGGGATTAGCAAGATATTACAGGAGATTTATAGAAGGATTCTCCAATATTGGTTGTCCAATCACTGCCCTCCAGAAGAAGGGAAAAAAATTCCTGTGGACACAGAAATGTGAAGAAAGATTTCAAACCTTGAAACATCTACTGACCCATGCACCCATGCTGAAAATTGCCGACACAGAAGCTGACTTCCTCATGTGCACAAATGCCTATAAGGAAGGGCTCGGAGGAGTCCTTATGCACAAAGGAAGTGTGATCTGCTATGAATCCTGAAAATTGAATGAGCATGCAGTCAACTATGTGACCCATGATCTAGAACTAGCTGCTATAGTACATGCCTTGAAAATGTGGAGGCATTACCTCCTGGGAAGAATATTTGTACTTATGACAGATCACTGTGGATTGTGATACCTGTTTGATCAACCAAAGCTCAACACCAGACAGCCTAGATGGATGATCCTCCTTAGTGAATTTGATTTCGAAATCAAACACATTAAAGGAAAAGAAAATAGGGTTGTCGATGCCCTTAGCAAAAGCATGAAAACAATTCACCTGGTAGCAGTGAGCACCTGCGAGACAGATGTCAAGGAAAGAATTAGAATTGTACAAGAAACAGATCCCTTCGTTTAGACCGTGACCATGTACTTACAATAATAACCCACAGGAGTAAAACATGAAGTCTATTAGATGACCGAAGGAGGTCTGCTCACTTATAGAAACATATTTTATATTCCAGTGTGTGACGACTTGAAGAGGTTCATTATGGATGAACTACATAAAATACCCTACTCGGGTCATCCAGGATACCAAAAAATGGTCACTGCCACCAGGAAACAATTTTATTGGTCTGGATTGAAGAAAGACATAGCCAAGTACCTAGCCAAATGCATAGAGTGCCAACAGGTTAAAGTAGAACATTGACAACCAAAATGACTATTGCAACCTTTACCAATCCCAGAATGGAAATGGGAAACCATCTCCATGGATTTCATCACTGGATTACCAACCTCAACCAAACAAAATGACACCATTATGGTGGTGGTGGATAAATTGATCAAGTCTGCTCACTTCATCCCTATCAAGTTGACCTGCAAGGAAATCGATATCGCCTAGGTATTCCTGAAAGAGATATTCAAACTGCATGGTATGCCAAAGGAGATTGTGTCTAACAGAGACACGAAATTTACTTCCAACTTTTGGAAATCACTTATGGCTGGTTTAGAGACCAAGTTGTTGTTTAGCACTGCCTATCACCCTCAAACTGACGGATAGACAGAAAGAGTGAATAAAATATTAGAATACATGTTAAGGAGACATGTAATGCATCGACCCAAGAAATTGGAAGACTACCTACCACTGGTAGAATTCGCCTACAACAACGGCTTCCAAGCATCCCTAAAGATGAGTCCCTTCGAGGTCCTCGATGGTAGGCCTTGTAATACTCCATTCAGCTAGAGAAATCTCATAAACAAGATATCTTTTGGACCTGACATATTAAAATAAATGGAATAGCAGGTGACTCAGATAAAACAAAATCTGAAGGTCGCTCAAAACCGACAGAAAAGTTATGCCGACCAAAAGAGAACTCCAAGAGAGTTCAAAATGGGATACCATGTATATCTCAGAGTTAGGCCCAAGAAGAGTTCTCTGAAAATGGGAGCTTGTGCCAAGTTGTCACCTCGGTATTGTGGACCATTTGAGGTTCTAGATAGAGTGGGACCTGTATCCTATCGGCTAGCACTTCCTCCCACAGTCAAAGCACATAATGTTTTCCATGTTTCATTATTGAAGGAATATGTACATGATGCTAATCATATAATTGATTGGTCTGTGATTTAGGTGGAACCGGAGGGATAATTTCTACCAAAACCCCAATGCATACTAGATAGAAAGGAAACCCCATTATGGAATCAAACCATTGCACAGGTCAAGGTGCAGTGGAAACATTTTGGCCCAGATGAGGCTACATGGGAAATGGAGGATGCCATGAAATAGGCATATCCGATTTTGTTTACATCTATACATGCAGGTCATGTTGATAGATATAACATCGAGGACGATGTTCCTTTAAGGGGGAGGGAATTGTAACACCCTATTTCCCCCAGTCTGTAGAAATAACTATACCGGCCAAGTATTGTGGCAAACTCAAAAATATGAATGTGTAATGTGAATAGACCTTGTGAAAAAGGTCGATGAATGTGAATAATATTATGAATATATATTCCAGGATTGATGAGAGGGGAACATGATGAAAAAGAGATCACGATGGCTGGATAAAGGTGGTGGAAGCCACCTGGTATGATGGCGTTAACTTCCACCGAAAACCAATACCTGATTTGGTCTTCACTGGCCTGGACAACCAAGAGCGGCTCGCTGGCCCGAAATTAATTGCTTGCAGGTTGGTTGGTGGATGGATACTCATGCGTAATGAGGGATGGGGGTAAAACCACCCATCCGTGGAGTCTTGAAACCTGACCACCATGAGGGAGATCATTCCACACGCAACCTCGTGGGAAAGGAGAAAGGAAGGAGGAGTGTGCGATCACGGGCAGATGCGAGGGAGGAAGAACTCTGGAAAAACATGTTGAGTGAGTGATAGTGGAGAAGAAAGAGAGTAAGCTTTGTTCTCGGTCACTAGTAGATAGAGACACAGTCTCGCAGTGTCGTGGTCTCAGCTCGGGGGTGGCTAGTGGTAAATCCTTTGGGAGTCGTTGAGCCTACGGTTGGGTGGAAACAAGCACCCCTCCCAGTAGTTGCATCACCTCTAGTGTTTTTCTAATAAGTGTTTTGTCTCTGGAATTTTGAAATATATATATATTCTGACATTTATGCTCATAAGCTGTGAAATTGTGAATGATTTCAGTGCAAGAATGTTTGTATCGTGTTTTGATCAGTACTACTAGTTGCATGTTTATAATGGAAAGACTACGCATGGCTTATGTTTTCATAAACCGCTATTTATATGCATATTGATCTAATTCAGACTTCACGTCTGGATCTCTCTCTCGAGAGAGGTACCCTTATCTACCTCAGATAGTACCCTGCGTAAACCTCCCCATAGAGATACCCTCCTTGAAAATCCCATCAAGAACCTGGAAAGAGGATGTGAAGGCACAAGGCCTTAGTAACCCTGCACGAGGAGGAACGATCCTCTTGAAATCTCGAGATGGCTGTGTAGGGATAAGTATCATTCGACGGGTGAGATCCTATTGGAAGATCTGCAGTCATTCACAACCATTAGATTGGAAGGAGAAGAGGGGGCGTTAAATGCCTCAACCCCTTTCCTTTGTTTTCATGAGTAGCATTAAAGGCATAGCTCAGGAGAGGAAGTGCAGTGATGCACAAACTCCCTGTAAAGCAAGTAGAGACCAAGACCCACTCAATTCCTAGACTTGACGAAAGAGAGCAATAGATGTGTTGAAGACTCTTTTAAGAGTCAAACCTAGGGGAAGGAGCGCAAAGCTCCCAAGTTCCTCATAGTTGACGAAGCTCGGGACAGATAACACCTGGTCAGATGCACAGACCCTGTAGGAATTCATAGAGGTCGAGGAAATCTTTCACGGCTTCAAAGTAGAGAATCCCGGGAGGGATAGTGTCATTTTGTGCATAGAGCCATAGCTTCGAAGGTCGCAGAGGAGAAGAAAAGGCCGAAACATTTGATACTTAAGAAATCTTCCAAGGAGAAGAAAGAGAAGTACATGCTTAAGGAAGAGCTACAACTGTCGTTAGATTAGTTCGAGTGAAATAGTTCTGGGTCATCGAAAAGGTACGTCCAGACGCATGCAGAAGAGAGAAGAAACAGACGACAGAGGCGCTTCGAGACAGAAGAGGCGAACAACCGATAACTGTTGGATCTTGCAAAGTTGCAAGGCGGTTAGGGTTGGGTGCTTCAACCCCCGAAGTCGCGAAGTGCGAAACGCGAGGAGGAGAATCTGAACCATTGTATCCAGGAATGGGAGGAACGTTGGATCAGAATGCTGTGGAGATATCGTATATCAGAAGTTCGGGGGTTTGGAGGTTGGAAGGGGTCACTTTCAACTGTAGAAGTCATGAAGTGCTGAGAGACGAGGCTTGTGAGAACATGTTTTACATCCATCAGGTGGGGCCCGCATGGCCGACGGGTGGACACACATCGCCTGGGAAGGAGTCAACATTCTGTTGACTTCTCGTGTCTTGGAGGTTCGTGAGATAGGAGCACGAAATCTCATTGCTACAATTCATGAAGTCGCGAGTTACGACGGGAGCTAATGCTTAATCCTAACCAGCGGTCACGCGTGGGGGGGGGCTGCTGACAAAAGGGAGCTATACCCCTTTCGTGATCTCGGATATCACGAGATTGGAATGAAGGAGTTGAGAGCTTCAACTCGCGAACTCGCGAGATGGCGAGTTGTGACAAGCGCCCTTGGGAATAGGCCTTGGTCATAGCGCCATGGTCGCTTGATAGTCGTGGAGCTTGCGCCTGGTGATGTTCTCATAGGGGAGCTTCCAAAAGGACCTGGTTCATAAAAGAAACTGAATTATAATTAAGACCGGGAGGTTGCACAGAGACTCTATTAAGGCAGAGGTGGCGTCTGCAGCCTGTGAAAAGCCCCGTAGGGTCTTGGGGATTCTGTTCCTGGGGGAAAAGAAGAGAAGGGGAAAAAATGTTTTAGTATGCCGTAGTGGGTGTGTGACAAATTGGTATCAGAGCATGGTTACAACACTCAGCCTACTTGGGCTCATGGATAAGTTGCGTAGAAGCTCCATTCAGAGCACTCCTAAGAGGAGTAACCATCTATCTTAAACCCTTTTATATTCAAAGGATCAAAGTTTGAAAATAAGAACCCGACTGTGTATGCATGTGAAAGAATTATGAATTTTTGTGCGGGTTATAAAAATGTATCTAACTATTGACTAACAACCAACGTTTGTCTTTTTCACCCAAGCGGGCGAACGACCACGGGAATTTATAGACGCAGAGAATGGTGACTCATCAAGAGGTGGGAGAGGGATCCCACAATAGAGACGAAGAGTCTGACGAAAGAAGGGCAATAGGGACCCCTCCAGATCTAGTTGAGACTGTGAGGAGTCTCATGGTCGAGTTGCAAAGATCCAAGGCTGACAATGAAAGGATAATTAAAGAACAAGAAAAGCAGATAGAAATTAACGCAGTTTTAATGCAGAGCTTATCTAATCTGCAAAGACAAATGCAGCATGAACCTAAAACTCAGAGACATGGTCATGTCAGTGGCCACACTAAGAGGAGCACCTCAAAAAAGTTCCACGCCAGAGGAAAGGGACCAGTGTCGAGCGATTCCTCTGAGAAGGAAGCTGGCGATTCAAAAGACTCTTCCAGGAGCAGAACCAGTTCCTATTCTCGAAGAAAATAGAAGAAGTAAAAGACTTCCAAGGATCATAAATTTAAGGAATTCATAAAGGCCAAGCCACCCTCCTTCGATGGTGAGATACATAAGGGAGAAGAAGCAGAGGCCTGGTTGCTTGGACTAAAGAAATATTTCAGAGTCCATGATTTTTCAAAAAATTTGAAGGCTCGAGTAGCCACCTTCAATCTAAACGGAAAGGTTTCCATTTGGTGGGAAGATCTTAAGAATGTGAAAGGGGTTCGCGAAGAGGATCTGTCCTGGAAATAGTTTGAGAAATACTTCCGGAAGAAGTATTTTTCGGAAAAATATTTCGACAAGAAGACAAAAGAGCTTTATGAACTCAAACTGGGGCAACTCACTATAGAGGAATATGTCAACAAATTCCTCGACTTGTTGAGATATGTGCCTTATATAAAAGAAGAAAAGGAAAAGGTGCAGTGCTTCATCAGTGGGCTACCCAAGGACTACCGGAACATAATTGAATTTGATGAGCCAAAGACCCTAGAAGGCACTATTCGAAAGGAAACATATTATCAGGAATAGTATGGACATCGAGCAAAACCTCTTGAAGGATGGAAACTAAAGAATAGTTCAAGGTTTCATAAAAAGGGGATTAAATCCCCAGTATTTAAGAACTATAAGAAGAACCCAAGAATGAATTTTCCATCCCAGAGTGTACTCCAGCAGAACTTTCCCTCATCGGGCGGAAGTAAAATTTCTGGACCTGTACCAGTAAAGAATGATAACCCAAAGAGAGAACCTTTGAAATGTTGGGGTTGTGGAGAAGAACATCTCCTGAGAGACTGTCCACACCGACAAAAGAATAGTCCGAGGATTTATAACATCCAGGAAGCTACTACAGTCAATGATGTGGCCAGGAGTGTGTCGCAGATTTATGCAGCCTTGGATAATAACCAAGCTGACCATCAAGCTTTAGTAGTGGAGATAGAAGGTATGATCTCCAACCATCTAGTTTCTATTTTGATTGACCCTGGTTCAAATTCGAGTTATATAGCCCCTAAAGTTCTTGATAAGTGTAAACTACAGCCACAAAAACAAACCAAGCCATGGTTGGTACAGTTATCCACTGGCACCAAAAGAAGGGTAGCAGAGGTCATACCAGCCTGCCAATTGATGTTTGGTGAATTTCCCACCCAAGCAACCCTTAACGTATTACCCCTCAGATCGTATGATCTGTTGATTGGTATGGACTGGCTAGCCACCCATAAAGCTAGATTGGACTCTTACCATAAAACCTTAGAATGTGTGAGCAAAGAAGGAAAAAGGATGACCCTTCAAGGGATCTGAAAACCTGTCTCGATGAGACAAATATCAGCGCTGTAAATGCGAAATTATTTCCGAAAGGGATGTCCCCTATATGCAATACAGGTATCAGAAACCATAGAAGGTGACAAACCCAGCCTTGAAGATCATCCTACCCTGAAAGAATATAGAGATGTGTTTCTGGAAGAGGTACCGGGTCTACCTCCGAGAAGAGACATAGACTTCTCGATAGAACTTGCACCGGGAGCAGTGCCGGTGTCTAGGACACCCTATCGGATGAGCACACCCGAGTTAGTTGAACTCAAATTGCAATTAAAAGAAATGATGGATAAGGGTTATATTCGACCCAACATGTCTCCATGGGGAGCACCATTCCTGTTTTTGAAAAAGAAGGACACCACCCTTAGATTGTGTATAGATTATAGACAACTCAATAAGGTAACCATAAAGAACAAGTATGCCTTGCCCAAGATCGATGATCCGTTCGATCAATTGGGAGGCGTGTCTATTTTCTCAAAGATCGACTTGATATCGAGATACCATCAAGTCCGAATCAAGGGTGAAGACATCCATAAAACTTCCTTCCAGATGAGGTATGGTCACTATGAGTTCATGGTAGTGCCATTTGGGTTGACCAATGCCCCTGCCACTTTTATGTGCTTGATGAACAATGTACTCGGTAAATTTCTAGACAAATTTGTGCTAGTTTTTATTGATGATATATTAATTTACTCTAAGAATAGAGAAGAACATGAAGAACATCTTAGGCTTGTGCTGCAAGTACTCAGAGAGCATTAGCTCTATGCTAAATTCAACAAATGTGACTTCTTCTAGAAGCAAATACATTACCTGGGTCATGTTCTGTCCGAAGAAGGGGTAGCAGTGGAGCCTGACAAAATCAAGTCTATCATGGAATGGCCTACCCCAAGGGATGTTTCGGATATCGGATACTTTATGGGATTAGTACAATATTACAGGGGATGTATAGAAGGATTCTCCAAGACTGGTTGTCCAATCATTGCCCTCCAAAAGACGGGGACAAAATTCCCGTGGACACAGAAATGTGAAGAAAGATTTCAAATCCGGAAACATCTACTGACCCATGCACCCATGCTGAAAATTGTCGACCCAGAAGATGACCTCCTCGTGTGCACAGATACCTGTAAGGAAGGGCTCAGTGGAGTCCTTCTGAAAAAAGGAAGTGTGATCTACTATGAATCCTGAAAATTGAACAAGCATGAAGTCAACTATGTGACCCATGATCTAGAATTGGCTGCCATAGTGCATGCCTTGAAAATGTGGAGGCATTACCTCCTGGGAAGAAAATTTGTACTTATGACAGATCACTGTGGATTGCGATACCTATTTGATCAACCAAAGCTCAACACCAGATAGGCTAGATGGATGGCCCTCCTTAGTGAATTTGATTTTGAAATCAAACACATTAAAGGAAAAGAAAATAGGGTTGTCGATGCCCTTAGCAGAAGCATGAAAACAATTCACTTGGCAACAGTGAGCACCTGTGAGACAAATGTCAAGGAAAAAATCAGAAATGTACAAGAAACAGATCCCTTCGTTCAGACCGTGACCATGTACCTACAACAAGAACCCGCTAGAGTAAAATATGAAGGCTATCAGATGACTGAAAGAGGTCTACTCACTTACATAAACATATTTTATATTCCAGTGTGTGACGGCTTGAAGAGGTTCATTATGGATGAACTACATAAAAGACCCTACTCGGGTCATCCAGTATACTAGAAAATGGTCACTGCCACCAGGAAACAATTTTATTGGCCTAGATTGAAGAAATACATAGTCAAGTACCTAGCCAAATGAATAGAGTGCCAATAGGTTAAAGCAGAACATCGACACCCAGCAAGACTATGGCAACCTTTACCAATCCCAGAATGGAAATGGGAAACCATCTCCATGGATTTCATCACTGGATTACCAACCTCAACCAAAAAAAATGATGCCATTATGGTTGTGGTGGATAAATTGAGCAAGTCTGCTCACTTCATCCTCGTCAAGTTAACCTGCAAGGAAATTGATATCGCCCAGGTATTCATGAAAGAGATATTTAGACTACATGGTATGATGAAGGAGATCCTGTCTGACAGAGACACGAAATTTACTTCCAACTTTTGGAAATCACTGATGGTTGGTTTAGAGACCAAGTTGTTGTTTAGCACCGCCTATCACCCTCAAACTGACAGACAGATAGAAAGAGTGAATCAAATATTAGAAGACATGTTAAGGATGAATGTAATGCATCGACCCAAGAAATGGGAAGACTACCTACCACTGGTAGAATTCGCCTACAACAACGGCTACCAAGCATCCCTAAACATGAGTCCCTTCGAGGTCCTCTATGGTAGGCCTTGTAATAATCCAGTTAGCTAGAGTAATCCCGTAAAAAAGATATCTTTTGGACCTGACATGTTAAAATAAATGGAATAGTAGGTGACTCAGATAAAACAAAATCTGAAGGTCCCTCAAAACCGACAGAAAAGTTATGTCGACCAAAAGAGAACTCCAAGAGAGTTCAAAATGGGAGACCATGTATATCTTAGAGTTAGGCCCAGGAAGAGTTCCATGAAAATGGGAGCCTGTGCCAAGTTGGCACCTCGGTATTGTGGACCATTTGAGGTTCTATATAGAGTGGGACCTATAGCCTATCGTCTAGCACTTCCTCCCACAGTCAAAGCACATAATGTTTTCCATGTTTCATTATTGAAGGAATATGTACATGATGCTAATCATATAATTGATTAGTCTGTGATTGAGGTGGAACCGGAGGGAGAATTTCTACCAGAACCCCAATGCATACTGGACAGAAAGGAAACCCCGTTCCGGAATCAAACCATTGCACAGGTCAAGGTGTAGTGGAAACATTTTGGCCCAGATGAGGCTACATGGGAAATGGAGGATGCCATGAAACAAGCATATCCGATTTTGTTTACATCTGTACATGCAGGTCATGTTGATAGATAGAACATCGAGGATGATGTTCCTTTAAGGGGGAGGGAATTGTAACACCCTGTTTCCCCCAGTCTGTAAAAATAACTATACTGGCCAAGTATTGTGGCAAACTCAAAAATGTGAATGTGTAATGTGAATAGACCTTGTGAAAAAGATCGATGAATGTGAATAATATTATGAATATATATTGCAGGACTACTGAGAGGGGAACATGCTGAAAAAGATACCACGATGGATGGATAAAGGTGGTGGAAGGCACCTGGAATGGTGGCATTAACTTCCACCGAAAACCCATACCGTATTTGGTCTTCGCTAGCCCGGAGAACCAAGAGCGGCTCGCTAGCCCGAAATTAATTGCTCCCCGGTTGGTAGGTGGATGGATCCTCACGCGTAATCAGGGATGGGGGTAAAACCGCCCATCCATGGAGTCCTGACACCTGACCACCATGAGGGAGATCGTGCCACATGCAACCTCGCCGGAAGGGAGAAAGGCAGGAGGAGTGTGCAATCACGAGCAGATGCGAGGGAGGAAGAACTCTGGAAAAATATGCAGAGTGAGTGATAACGGAGAAGAAGGAGAGTAACCTTCATTCTCGGTCACTGGCAGACAGAGACGCAGTCTCGCAGTATCATGGTCTCGGCTCGGGGGTGGCTAGTGGTAAATCTGTTGGGAGTCCATGAGCCTACGGCTGGGTGGAAACGAGCACCCGTCTCAGCAGTTGCATCACCTCTGGTGTTTTTCTGATAAGTGTTTTGTCTCTGGAATTTTGAAATATATATATATATATATTCTGACATTTATGCTCATAAGCTATGAAATAGTGAATGATTTCAGTGCAAGAATGTCTGTATGGTGTTTTGATCAGTACTGGTAGTTGCATGTTTATAATGGAAATACTACGCATGGCTTATGTTTTCATAAACCGTTATTTATATGCATACTGATCTAATTCATACTTCACATCTGGCTCTCGAGAGAGAGAGATACCCTTATCCACCTCAGATAGTACCCTGGGTAAACCTCCCCATAGAGAGACCCTCCTTGAAAATCCCATCAAGAACCTGGAAAGAGGATGTGAAGGCGCAAGGCCTTAGTAACCCTGCATGAGGAGGAACAATCCTCTTGAAATCCCAAGATGGCTATGTAGGGATAAGTATCGTTCGATGGGAGAGATCTTGTCGGAAGATCTGCAGTCATTCACGACTGTTAGATTGGAAGGAGAAGAGGGGGTGTTAAATGCCTCAACCCCTTTCCTTTTTTTTCATGAGTAGCATTAAATTCATAGCTCAGGAGAGGTAGTGAAGTTATGCACAGACTCCCTGTAAAGAAAGTAGAGACTGAGACCCACTCAAGTCCTAGACTTGATGAAAGAGAGCAATAGATGTGCTAAAGACTCTTTTAAGAGTCAAACCTAGGGGAAGGAGGGCAAAGCTCCCAAGTCCCTCATAGTTGATGAAGCTCAGGACAGATAACATCTGGTCAGATGTACAAACCCTATAGGAATTCATAGAGGTCAAGGAAATCTTTCATGGCTTCAGAGTAGAGAAGCCCGGGAGGGATAGTGTCGTTTTGTGCACAGAGCCATAGCTATGAAGGTCGCAGAGGAGAAGCAAAGGTCGAAACCTTTGATACTTAAGAAATCTTTTGAGGAGAAGAAAGAGAAGTGCATGCTCAAGGAAGAGATACAACTGTCGTTAGATTAGCTGGAGCGAAATAGATCTGGGTCGTCAAAAAGGTACGTCCAGACATGCAGAGAAGAGAGAAGAAACGGATGGCAGAGACACTTCGAGATAGAAGAGGCGAACAACTGATAACCATTGGATCTTGCAAAGTTGCAAGGTGGTTAGGGTTGGGTGCTTCAACCCACGAAGTCGCGAAGTGCGAAACGCGAGGAGGAGAATTTGAACCATTGAATCCAGGAAGGGGAGGACCGTTGGATCAGAACTCCATGGAGATATCGTATACCGAGAGTTTGGGGGTTCATAGGTTGGAAGGGGTCACATTCGACCATAGAAGTCGCGAAGTGCCAAGATCCGAGGCTCGTGAGAACATGTGGTACATCCATCAGGTGGGGCCCGCATGGCCGATGGGTGGACACGCGTCGCCTAGGAAGGAGTCAACATTCTGTTGACTTCTCGCATCTCAGAGGTTCACGAGATAGTAGCACGAAGGCTTGACCCCCCCCCCCCCAACTCGCGAGGTTGCGAGTTGTGAGAAGTGAGAAAAGGAAGTCAAACCATCGCCAACTTTCGCATCTCAGAGGGTCCCGAGATAGGAGCACGAAGGCTCATCGCTACAATTCACGAAGTCACGATTTGTGACGGGAGATAATGCTTAAGCCTAGACGGAGGTCACACGTGGGTGGGGGGCGCTGACAGAAGGGAGCTATACCCCTTTCGTGATCTCGGATATCATGAGATTGGAATGAAGGAGTTGAGAGCTTAAACTCACAGACTCGCGAGATGGCGAGTTACGACAAGCGCCCTTGGGAATAGGCCTTGGTCATAGTGCCATAGTCGCTTGGGAGTCGTCGATCTCACTCCCGGTGTTGTTCTCACAGGGGAGCTTCCAAAAGGACCTGGTTCATAAAAGAAATTGAATTATACTTAAGACCGGGAGGTTGCGCAGAGACTCTGTTGAGGCAGAGGTGGCATCTGCAACCTGTGCAAACCCCCATAGGGTCTCAGGGATTCTGTTCCTCGGGGAAAAGAAGAGAAGGGGCGAAAAGTTTTTAGTATGCCATAGTGGGTGTGTGACATTATCTTTCTTCCTCCTAATCCCTCTCAATCCTCCCCATCCCTCACTATCCACAAGTTAACCCACACTGAAATTGTGGAGTGTCAACTTAAAGATCTATGCCACATCTGTGATGAAAAATATTTTCCTGGGCATAAATGTAAAGAGAAAAAACTCTTTATGGCCATATCAGAGGATATTTCAAGTGATAAATATGAATTTGAATCTCAGGAAAATCTTCATCCATTTGTTGATGACATTCCCACACCTTCTAATGCAAGAGAAAAACCACCCCAAGTTAAAATGGAAATTTGTGAACCTTTCAAAAGGAGCAGTGTGGCTGAGAGGATGAGAATTCCTTGTATTTGATTGACTTTGTTGAAATGGTTATGTATTTTTCCCTTTAGATAATCTAGTTAATGATTTTAGGAGGCAATCGTGGATCTAAGATGATCCACAATATCGTATTTTCTGTTTAAATGTAAGCCTGCGGGAATTATGAGGTAAAAAAAAGGACGAGCATATGTAAAGATTAGGCTAGGACCAGTGAGGCCTTTGTATTGTATTCGAGCTTGAAATAATGGAGATTTAATATTATTCTGTGTCCCTCTGTAAATTATGAATCTATGCATGTAAAATTGTGTGCATGAGAGAATCATATTGCAGGTCTAAAGTCTATGATATAGTGTCATATTCTAGTGATTTCATATTGTTAAGATATATTGTGTAAAGGGGAGATCCAACCGTCCATCCATAGATAAGTTCGACGAATGGTGTTGAAAGCGTATCAGGAAAGCACGAGGAGTTTAGTACAAGGAGATCCAACAGACGTGGTATAAGTCAAATGGGGAGGAGAATCGTGATTTTTGGATCAAGGTCAAGTTAAGTCTTGACCATTGGATGGATATCATAGAAAATTCCTCACTACATGCAGCCAGAGAATCATGACCGTCGATCTAGATCCATATTGACAATCCTCATTACGGTGGACTGTGGCCATCAGGAGTTTTGTGTTGGAGGATGTACAAATTCTCAATGTCCCAATGCCAATATACGTCAAGATGATCTCAGAACCCCACTCTGGAGATGGCATCTGGAAGCAAGATTCTAAACTGCTCAAGGTTCCATGTGACCTGATTAGTTGTATTGAGTTTAATTAAGGATATATAAATGATCCAAACAGGATCTGAGATCGAGATAAATGGTGGACATTATATTGTCCCATTGTTGTTGATCATTGATGAAATTCGAGATCAACGATCTAGATTTATTGCATACATTCACGAGGTTTGTTATCCCATGGTTATAGCCACGATTATATGGAGCTAGAACCAACCAGGATAAATGTCAGAGTTAAGACTAAGGTCATAGGCCTTGGCACATCTGAAGTGTGGAGCGTCAGACTTCCAAAGGTCTTATGATGGACAGTGAGCACTGGAAGTAGAAAATCTAAGGTGCTGGGAGGAGGATGAAGACCTATACGTGATTCATGAATTTCCTATGAACTTCATAGAGACGATTTTTCAAAGCGATGTAGGGATTATGGGAAAATATAGTTTAAAATGATACCTTGTATCAATGTGCTTAGTTTTCTTGTGAAACACATGGTTCTTTGATAACATCATGGCTGAATTGTTGTCAAAGAATACTTTTGTTGGTTCTTGTTGTTCCTACAATAAATATTTTAACATTCTTCTTGGAACTTCATGTAAAAGGGAAAATTAGGTGCCCAACCCTTGTTATAAAAAAGAATGTAAGTTTTCTCTATAAAAATTAAGTGTTTAATGAATATAGACAAATACTTACAAAGCACCAATAAAATGAAAACAAAAATATTATATTAAAAAAAATAGCCGAAGCTTCTACACCTCTATAAATTCAATTATAAAAAAAATTGAAGGCAAATTCTACTTGGAAAATCTAACTTACTCATTTGAATATATTCATTCTAATTATTAAATACTAATTGTATATAATTTATATTTAGATATGTTATATTATATATCCTAGACTATATGAGGAGGAGGTTCCTAGAAATAATTGTTGGTATGCTATTGGATCCTAAATTTTAACATGTGTGTCTCCTCATTATTACACAATAACACATCAAAATTATCGGTATCAAAATTTTTGGTATGCTATTTGAGCCTAAATGTTAACATGTGTGTCTTCTTATTGTCACACAATAAAACATCAAAATTAGAAATAAATTAGTGTAAAGTTATAATTTTATATAGAAATGTATTAATTAATTAATATATCTTTTGAACCACACTAGTTTGGTCTAAAACTTCATGAAATTAATGGAAGTGTGATGTATCCAAAATATTCTATACCTACTAACACTAATTGAAAAATTCTAATAGATGAAATACCATTTTTTCTAGAAAAGATAACATGTCTTCAATTATCAGGGACCTACTATAACCCCCTATGTAAATATATAGGTTGTTATGTATGGAGGCCACCTATGGTAAAAAAGGTCGAAGTAGTACTATGAATTTAATGATTCTAAGAAGACTTAATAGAATGTTCTTCCTCCTAGAATTTTTTTTCTCTAGAATGTTCATATGAGGTAGATAGGACTATATAAAGAAGTAGAAGAAATGCAATGAGATGTCTTTGAAGTATATTATAATAAGTGCTCTAGTCATTTGAAGGTTTCCCCCTTAGAGAGGCAAGTGAACATTTCTCTCATCAATAAAATTATAACATTTTGGGGTATTATGGTTTTTTCATTGGCTATTATGGTGGTAATATGTCATGCTTGCACTAGATCTAGGTAGACTCTATTAATTATTCTCAACATCTTCCATTTTACTAATAAATAACATTGCAAGTGGTATTAGAGCACTTTATCAATCCAATATTTTAGATCATGTATTCATGGTAGAGATCCATTTTATAATATATAAATAACATAATGATTTGTCATTCAACATGTTAATCTATGGTGGGTGGGGAATACACACATAAAATGCAAGTAATTTGACTTGGTCTGACACCATTGTAACACATCTTGGTACACTTTTGAGTAGTACATCATTACACAACACCTGTATGCATAATTTCACTTCCATGTACCCTACGGTATATCATATGTCACTTAGGTTATCTAATATTATCTTTCTATAATCCCATTAACGGTCTTGCTGCTATAGTACACTGACAATTGCACTTGGGAAGATTACTGTCTAGTACGACTAAGATTACAATCAAGCCTCCTTAGTTAATGCTGTGAGAAATTGGGTTGAGTACTATTGTTGGAACCCACACATATATTAAAGAGATATAGCACTTGACACTCCATTTCCCTAAAGACCCTCAAAATCCTACTCCCCATTGTTGGTCAATGAAATTCCTATATAAATACTTGTATTTAGAATTATTGCATTTTTCCATTGGAAACCCTTCTTCTTTATACTAGCCCACAAAATTCCTTCATAAATTGTAGCATTGAGAATTTTAGAATTATCTTAGTGTAATATTATTTAGATGGGAGTATAAATCAACAAGAGTTAAAAGAAGAAGAATAAAGTATGGGTCCTATCAACAACCTTATTTGTGACCTATGTGAACAAAATGCTTCTCTAAAGTTGATCACCTTGGTACCACTCTCTACTAAGCCTTTTTGTAGACTTGCACCACTATAACTACTCGAGACACAAAGATAGACACCAGAGTATGCTCCTTGGAAAGTCAGTGTGATGGGTTGAAACAAAAAATAGATCATAACCAATCTTCTACCTAGTAAAATCTTGCAAACATCAATAACAAGATCAAAAAAATAGATTCACTCCTAGACATGCTATCCAAATTCATTGAGATTCAAAATCAATTTGTGAGTTATCCATGGCAGGACCATCCATCTCGAAAGGAAGGAGATGAATCATCCAATCCTGTAGGGCCTCACACTACCCCACTTTTTCATGAACTTATGAATCAAATATGACATAGATTCTTGAAAGCATATCTCAACAAATTTGATGGACCCAACCCCATAGGTTGTGCCACTCGAGGAAAAATTATGTTACCTCGTATGGAATCAAAAATGAATTTATGAAACTTTGTGTGGGTGTCTTATATTTATATCTTGAACATTGAAAATGATGGAAATGGCATAAGAACTCCTACCAATGTCATATTGCTTGGACACAATTTGTCTCAGAGCTCTATGAATGCCTTAAAATTGGCACTCATTATTTGGGATGACTGATCAATCTTAAAAAATATAATACATTCATAGAGTTCATCTTCTCTTTTGAGAAACTTTTCATCTGCACTAATGTTATTCTTGATACTTTTTTGGGGAAAATATTTATCAGTGGTATGAAAGGAGAGATATGTGCACATGTCTTAATGGCTCATCCTACTACTTGGTTGGAAGCCTCTCAGAGAGCCCAAGAATCCAAAAAGGTGGTAAATTTTCAAATTAAAAAGACACCCATTATTTCTCATCTTCATCCCACTATCTGTCTTCCTACTAATCCCTCTCAGTCCTCCCCATCCCTCAAGATCCACAAGTTAACCCACACTGAAATTGTGGAGTGTTAACTTAAAGATCTATGCCACATATGTGATGAAAAATATTTTCTTGGGCATAAATGTAAAGAGAAAAAAAATTTTATGGCTATATCAGAGGATATTTCAAGTGATAAATATGAATTTGAATCTCAAGAAAATCTTCATCCAACTGTTGATGACATTCCCACACCTTCTCATGAAAGAGAAAAACCACCCCAAGTTAAAATGGCAATTTGTGAACCTTCCAAAAGGAGCAGTGTGTCTGAGAGGATGAGAATTCCTTGTATTTGATTGAGTTTGTTTAAATGGTTATGTATTTTTCCCTTTGGGTCATCTAGTTAATGATTTTAGGAGGAAATCATGGATCTGAGATGATCCACGATATCGTATTTTCTGTTTAAATGTAAGCCTGCGAGAATTTTGAGGTAAAAAAAAGGTCGAGTATATGTTAAGATTAGGCTAGGCCCAGTGAGGCCTTTGTATTGTATTTGAGCTCGAAATAATGGAGATTTCATATTATTCTGTGTCCCTTTGTAAATTATGAATCTATGTGTGTAAACCTGTGTGGATGAGAGAATCATATTACAGGTCTAAAGTCTGTGATACAGTGCCATATTCCAACGATATCATACTATTATAAGATTTTGTGTAAAGGGAAGATCCAATCGTCCATACACAGATATGTTCGGCGAATGGCATTGAAAGAGTATCAGGAAATCACGAGGAGTTTAGTACAAGGAGGTTCGACACATGTGGTATAAGTGGAATGGGGAGGAGAATCGTGATTTTTGGATCAAGGTCACGTTAAGTCCTAACCATTGGATTGATATCATAGAAAAGTCCTCACTACATGCAGCGAAAGAATCGTGATCATCGATCTACATCCATATTGACGATCCTCATTATAGTGGAATGTGGCCATCAGGAGTTTTGTGTTGGAGGATGTACAAATTCTCGATGTCCCAATGCCAATATATGTCAACATGATGTCAGAGCCCCACTTTGGAGATGCCATGTGCAATCAAGATTCTAAAGTGCTCAAGGTTCCATGTGACCTGATTATTTGTATTGAGTTTAATTAAGGATATATAAATGATCCAAAAAGGATCTGAGATCCAGATCAATGGTGGACATTATATTGTCCCATTGTTGTGGATAATTGATGAACTTTGAGATCAATGATCTAGATTTATTGCATACATTCACGATGTTTTTTATCCCATGGTTATAGCCACAATTATATGGAGCTAGAGCCAACCGGGATAAATGTCAGAGTTAATACTAAGGTCATATCCCTTAGCACATCTGAAGTGTGGAGTGTCGGATTTGCAAAGGTCTTATGATGGACAATGAGCACTGGAAGTAGAAAATCTAAGGTGTTGGGAGGAGGATGAAGACCTATACGTGATTCATGAAGTTCCTATGAACTTCATAGAGACAATTTTTCAAAGCGATGTAGGGATTATGGGGAAATATAGTTTAAAACAGGGTGTTATGGGATATATTGTTGCATAAACTTTATCATTCCATTTCATGGGCCCATAACCCATAGGTCCAAGGATTGAATTCAATGATCCTTTGGACCTTGATTGTTGGTATTATCAAATAAGTATCAGGACATGGGTTCTGGTAATTATCACCTTATCCATAATACATGGAATGAAATATATATTGGGATGCCTTGACTAGTGTTTCTATTCCCCAAACCCTCAAATTGATAGGCTATATCAAACATCAGAAAGTCATTATCTACTTTGAAAGTTGTAGCACCCATAAATTCATGCATCAATGTGTATCTAAAGAAGTGAACTTCTACATCCATGTTTTGAATAGCCTCCAAATCATGATTTCTAATGGAGGTTCCATGAAATCAAGGGGTCATTGTGAAAATGTGTGGCTTCAAATGGGAAATTAGTCCTTGAACACCCACATGTTTTCTATTGAAATGGGTGGTTGTGAAATCATCATAGGTGTAGAAGAGTTAAGGATATTGGGACCCATAATAATGGATGTATATGATTTATGCATGAGCTTCAAACAAGAGGGGAATCATTGAATGTTTAAAATAATCATAGCTAGCTTTCAAAATATCCACAAATCCCAATGTATGGAAAATATTATTAATAAAGGTCATTTAGGCATTGTGTCTCATTTTCATTCCACTAAATCCTTTGAGACACCTTCTCAACCCATCAATACTAACATTCAATTAAGCTTATCCAAACTTAAATCGATATTTGAGACTCCCCAAGGTCTAGGACCCTCCATAGGTGAGGATGATCATTTTATTATTCTCAGACGAAGTATCCTCCCACAAACTGTATGCCCATATTTCCATACATTTCCCCAAAAAAATGAAATAAAAAATATAGAGTAAGAGTTGATAGCCACTAGTGTCATATGCCCTAGTACCAACTGTTATTCATTACTAGTCATCATGGCCCTAGAGAAAAAAGGAACTTGGCACATGTGTCCTAACTTTCAAGCTATCAACATAAAATGATCAAGGATAAGTTCCTCATTTCTATGATTAAGATGCATTGAAAGGCACTTGATTATTCACCAAACTTGATCTCCAATTAGGCTATCATTGTAGTGTTCCCCACTAATAAACCCACCAACATAAATATTTTTGATATCAATGAAATCAAATGTATGTATTCTTAAAATTCCCATGCATCTAACAACACTTTTAAAAACATAAATTGCAGGAAAATTAACATTTGCAAAACAACATATAGATTCTTAAAACTCAAAGTTAAAACACAAAAATAAAACCCATATAACTTGTAATGCATTGACAATTTAATGAGCATTTAGAAACATTATTAATTTCAGCCAAATATGCATACACATAGTTGCATATAATTCACTCAAGAATAGAGTATATGCACAACAAATCAAACCCATAATAAAAACAATGAGACTACGATAAAACACTTATCTTTTTTAATAAAATGTTCAAATGGTTGGAGGGGACGGATGTTCTACCCAACCATATATTTATCACTCCAAATCTTAGTATAAAATTACCCACAAGAAAAATGGGTGTCTCTCCACTATTTACTCATAACCCAAAGCAACCCAAAACTATCTAATCAGTCCTATAGATATCCCAATCCACCATCTCTATTCCCCTCAACCTTCAAAATGCAAGGAATGGGATACCCCTTCACTACGCATAGTCTCTTAGGCCTTCCCAATTCCCACCAGGAGTCCAACATAGGTTGGCTAGGAATCTCTCTTGCTAGGGACTCCATGGGTGTCATCTGCAATGGAAGGAGATCACATCAACAAGATCACTTGCTATTGGAAAATGATCTTCCACAAAATATCACTCTGTAGGCATAATATCATGCTTCTTCATGAACCTTTTTCTCTAACCAAATTCCACACAAGTTGACTATGGATGTCTTCAAGCTTCATCCCTCTTTTCTATATTTTTGTCCCAAAAAGCATGTAAACATTTCTCTCCTTTGCCATATGAATTTCCTAATGGAAAAAACTTTTCTCTTTTCCCATACGAATTTCCTTTTCTCCCTTTCATGTTGACACTCCTAATTCCCAATGTTGATTGTACTCAACCCCCATGCTCTCATTAACTATCTGAAGTGAGTTTTCACACCCACCCTCTTACATGTGTTTAATAATTGAGGCTTTGATACACTCAAGAGGAAATGAGAAGGTTTATACACAATGATAATCTTAGAAAGCAATTTGAGAATAATAGACATGTGCAACTCCCCCTTCGACCCTCTCTAAGAACCTCCCCTCTCTTGTGGAAAATTACCCCCCACTAATTTGTATATGTCCATTTGTAGTCAACATACATTTATTTTATTATTTTCTAGATACAATGATTACGTATTACATCATCGGGTCATCCTTGGGTGCTTCGAAAAATTATCTAATTATATCATCATCTTATTGCCAAACGTCAAAATTATTTAGAACATCATATGATTGTTGTAAAGGAAACATTCAAAGATATCCTTCCATATCATAAATGGGATCCTCATCATAACCAAGCACATCCCACTTACGTCTTCCAACATGTATGAACTCATCAACATTATCAACCATGTCACTACCTTTATCATAACATGAAGGATTTAATGCATCCAAGGGCTCCTCTAACACTTATTCACTTTCCAAATCATAAAATAAAGTATCATCAAAATCTTGGAAAGGGAAATAACTTACCATGTTCACTTCTTTTTGTGAAGGAGCGTTAATGGCTTGGATGAATTCATCAAATGGAATACAATCCAGTACATCGTCCCCAAGACATGTCTCTTTAATCATAATTTTTCCTTCATCAGGAAATGAAGGACCTAGCTCTTCCAAGGGTTCCTTTACTTCTTCACCTCTTGAATCATAGAAAAACATGTCATAAAAAACCTAGCAATGAGAATGATTCACCTAATTCTATTCATCTTGTGTAGGAGATATAATATCTTGGAGAGATTCATCAAACGGAGGAGGAGATATTAGTTCTTCATCCTCATAACTCACTTATTTATTGAAGTCTTTATTGCATTCTATTGAATCATGGGAAAAATATTTCTCCTTTTCAAGGGGTTGACAAATTGTTTCATAAATATATCCTTCTATATCAAAGGGTTCTTGGTATTAAGTATAGTACACATCCCTGAAATCTTCCACAACCTTAGTGGTGAATCCTTCCTCCTCTAGGGATATCACGAGATTTGGAAGGGAATCTTCATATGTCTGGCATTGTGGTTTCACAAACTTAATAAGCCTACTTATGAGGTCTACGAAAGATGATATACCCTTATCTTCTCAACAATCCTTAATCCAATCTTGCAAAAAAGACGCCAGGGAAAGTATGATCAATTTTACCAGAACATCCTCCCCTTCCAATTTTATCTCACTTATATACTTCAAGAATTCTACAATGTGAGTAATTGGGAGGCCTCCAAATCTTGGAGAGTTGTTTAACCATTTTTTATAAAAATAAAACAAGTATCCTTGAAAAATTTCAAAATTAATAGTCAGATACACTTGCTCCCAGGGCACCATGATCCCATATCTTGGAAATATCACAAAGTTGAGAGTAAGGTGGCACCTTGAAAAAGGTTACTGTAGTCACCAGATATCCTCTTAAGGATTATCAAAGGCAGTGAGGGAATCACCCTCATTAGAGTTTCCAGGTAAACCTTGTAAGATGAAGACTTTGAGGGAAAGGCTTACGGAAAAAGTGTCATTGAGGAATATTGACTCAATGTTCCTCGACAATGGTGCCAAAAATATTATTACACAATCTGTAATTTTCCAAATCCCAAGGAAAATAAGGGATATTGGCGTAAAAAACAGGATATCCTATCACTATCACCTTAATAGGAAATCCCAAATTTTTAGGGATAGGCAGGGTCTACACTAGCGGAGGCATCTCTGGTAACCTAAAGGGCTGGAAAATTAGGGTTATTGTCAAGATATATTCCCCCCTCTAACTGGTTACCAAAGTCACTAAGTCTATTTCTAAAACATGAGGTTAATGAAGTGTTTGATGTACCTACCTGGAAAAAGACAATATAGAATGTATATATAATAATTCCAAGTAAAAATATGATAATAACACCTCAATAGACAATGGACAGTGAAAATAAGTGCTAGATGATATAAAATTGCAGCAGTTAATAAGTTTACAACATCAATTAATAAATTGTAATAGATGCAATAAAATCTCTTGAGAATTGCTTGAAAAGACAGTGAAAATATAGCATTTACTAAGAAGAATGATAATCAAATGTCATGAGAAACTTGTGAAGTGTTTAGCTAGCATTCAAAGTCAATTATGCAGAAATGTTTTTTGCAGCTAGATGGATGTAGAAACGATTTATAACAACAACAAGAAAGTTAGGGATCTAGGCTAAATTAGTGTTATATTTAATTAGTACTATCTTAAGAGAATAGTGTCTGAGTGTTTGATCAACCTTCCAACAAAAGAGAAACAAGAGACTAGTGCCTTTAGGGTTTATGGAGTCAATTTAATCAACAGATTAACTTGGAGAGACAACAATGATTATACTTGTCTACAAGATAACAAGGTGGAAGCTTGAGAAGTAGCACCTTAAGTTCTCAAGCACCAAGCCTCAAATCAAAGCTTCAAATAGGGTGTAGGAACTTCTAGGCCCTAGTGATTTAGCCTATCCTTAGACTCTTGAAAAATATTTAATGCAATAAGAACTAGACAAAGCTTCTAAAGTGGTAGTGACGTAGGTTGTCACCCTCTGCCTTGGCAAAGGTCTCTGCGCTAACCTCCCGGTCTTAAGGATCGTTCAAATTTTACCCTTGAGCCGGAGTGGCTCCTTCGATTCTCCACTGGAATATCTATTAAAATTGACCCATAGTTCTTTTCTGCTCCTCGCAGCCTCTAGGTACGATCATTGTTCCCTTCACGACAGAAAAATGGAATTTCGAGATTTTGGGCTTTCGGATGTCGAGAGGTATTTGAACCCTTGTCCTCAAGATCCCCGATCCTCCGAATCCCGATATGAGGTCAACTAGGAACCCCTTCCACCGTAAACATGATCAACAACCGTGATTGTCTACTAAACCAACGGCTCTGGATCTCCCTCGGGACTTCAGGGTTTCAAATGTCGGAATGCATTTTTTCTCGATTCTTCCGATCTCTCGAATTCCGATGTCCCAGTATGATGATAGATGGCCCCCTCCTGATGTTCCGGTATGATGACAGTTGGCCCCCTCCCGATGTCCCGGTATGATGACAGCTGGCCCCCTCAGGATTTCGAATTTCGCAATTCGGAAATGTAGATGTTTCTTGTCTTCAGGGTCCATGAAACGCCAAACCCCGACTTCTCGGATTTCCGCCATGCATCCCAAATGGATGGACAATTCAGATCAAACCTCGGACTTCACCAAATGAAAATTCAAACCGCTCACTTATGTGAGTCTCCGTGCCCAAATCTCCGATTTGGATGATCACGCGACACGCGTTCTTCCTTAGATCCATGACTGTGATCCTTTCATTGTTTCATGACTGAAAAGGTCTCAGACTCTTGGTCTCTAGACTTCCGAGATGCCGATGAATCTTGATCCCTGCCACGTGTCCCAACAGATGGATGGTTCAGATTTGTTTTAGGGTTTTCACTATGGATTTACCCGATCTCTTGTCCATAGGACTTCCAATATTCCGAAATTGGACACCTCGATATCTCGATACCTTTCAGAACCTTCACTCGGCTTGAGAGGGTTTAAACCCCGTGCAACTCCTGTCAGGTCAGACGACTGATGGGTATCTAAGTGAAGATCTGACAGTTCACAATCTTCTAAGCTTGCAACTTGGCAACCCAGTCGTAACCTCCTCGCTTCTTTATCAGGTCAGACAGCTGACTGGGTTTTGCTAATTCTCTACAAAGAATTTCGACCTTCTGTTTCTTCCCTCTGACGATTTCTGCGGAATCAACCAAGGATTCTTCCCCGGACTTATCCACCTGTGGCACAAACTTCCAATACCTTCTAATCACTCAATTGTACCAACTTCTTGTACTGCCTTCAATATTTTCAAAGGCTTTATTCTTCATGAGTTTTCCATGGCTCTGCATCTTTTAGAAAAACCCTTGCACGCACTCCTTGCGGTAGACTTTGCAAACACTTCCAAGTGTTGAAATCCTTCGACTCTGTGCACACCTACAACAGTAGTCTCTCAATACTTCGCTCAGGTTCGCAACCTTGAGATTTCACTTAGCCTGTGCACTCCTTGCACGGCTCTTGTGCCCAACTGCACTTCTGTGGAAATGAGAACAAAAGCTATCTCTCCTGAGCTTTCAGAGACAAACCTATGAACACCTTGTCAACGCACTCCTTGCGGTCAAATTCAACTTCACTCCTTGCAGGAACTCTTTCTCAGATAGAGAAACAATTGAAACTCATTTATTTTCCCTTTCCTCTTAGATTTCAAACATTCAACAAGAAATCATTCATACATAGCGTAAAAGCAATTGCATGATAGAAAGAGTAAAAACATTCATGAGCATAACATTCAAAGATGCATACACAGAGAATATATAAACACCATGAGTCTAAATCACAACTTTCTTGTATTGATTCATAACTTCTGTACATGGAGTCTGCTACATAGCTCTCTCTGCTTCTCCTCTATGCTCCACTCAATAATCTTCATGCTCTCTCTCTCTCTCTAATGTTAGAATACACAATGAGGGTGTCTATATCCCGTTTCCCTCTTGCGCTCAAAAACTGTCTAATCTAACATTCAATTCTATCTACCTGCATTTACTACTATAAATGCCTTCTACCTACTAAGGACGAGAGAAAATTGCTCAAGGTCCATTTACATCATACAAGTGCGCCTCCACTTGATGTTTCATTAATGGTTCAAGATATTTCAAAATTTGTGTTGGGTGCTTTTCCAGCTGTCCGTTGTCTCCGCTCTGGCTCGCTTGAGATGCTCCTGCATCATACTCCCTGGCTTGAAACTTTTCATGGGCTCCTGTCCATGAGCTCTCGCACGGTCTGTCCATGCTTCTGAATCTCTGCTTCATTCTCCTAGCTAGAATCTTCAACTGGATGTCCTTTCCACTTGACCAAGTATTCAAAGTATTCCCTTCGTCTAGTCTTCTTGCCGACCCTTTTGTCCAGTATGTGCTCCATCTACGACTTTTTTACTACTGGCATCTGCTTTTTCCACTGAACCTCTGACTGTTCATCATTTGTTCCTGCTTCCTTAGCTTTGTATGGGTACAAATCTGAGACATTGAATATCAGAGAACTTCCAATCCCATCGTGTAATTCAATCTCATAAGCATTTGCCCCAAATTTATTCAAGATCTTACATGGTCCGATCTTCTTTATCTTTAGTTTATTATATGTTCCCTTCGGGAACCTTTCCTTTCTCATATGTGTCAGAATTAAATCACCAACCTCAAACTAAAGTTTTCTCCTATGTTGATCTACTCTTTGCTTATAATCTTGACTTGAATTATGTAAATGCTCCTTCACCTGGCTGTGAAGTTCCTTCATCGCCTCTGCAAAATCTTCTGCACTAGCACTCCTAGTCACATTCTGTTCTGAATCCCTCAGATTAGAAATTCCTCTTGGCTGCATGCCATAGACAATCTGAAATGGAATCTGCCCTGTACTTCTGTTAACTGAGTCGTTATAAGAAAATTCTGCCTGTGGTAATATGTTGTCCCACTGGCTGTGGTGTTCCGTCACCAAGATTCTCAGCAAGTCTCCCAGACTTTTGTTTACCACTTTAGTCTGTCCATTCGTCTGAGGATGATAAGCCGAACTAAATGACAAGTTAGTTCCCAACTTCTTCCATAAGGTCCTCCAAAAGTGTCCCATAAACTTAGTGTCTCGATCCGAAACTATGCTCCTTGGTAAGTCGTGAAGTCGAATGACTTCTTTGAAAAACGGATTCGCAATGTGAGTTGCATCACTGGTTTTCTGACATGGAATGAAGTCTGCCATATTGGAAAATATATTCACCACCACGAAGATTGAGTCAAATCCTCTTTGTGTTCTTGGCAAATACAATATAAAATCCATGCTGATTACATCCCATGGCCTCTCAGGTATGGGAAATGGTTGATAAAATCATGCATTATACCTCTTTCCCTTTGAATGCTGACAAATTCTGCATCTGTCCACGAATCTCTTGATGTTTGATCGCATTCCCGGCCAAAAATATTACTCATTCAACTTTGTGAATGTCTTGTCGTGACCAAAGTGCCCTGCCAATCCTCCACTATGTTTCTCTTTCAGCAAATTCTCCCTCATGGAGCATTTGGGAATACAAAGTTGATCGCCTCTAAACAATAATCCCTCCTGGATCATGTATTTTGTCCATTGATTTTTGTCTCTAAGAATTTGATTCTTCGTTGCTTCATACACCTCTTTAAAATCTAGATCATCCTTGTACATGTCCCTGAGGTCATCAAAACCCAATGTTTTGACTCTGAACTCCTGCAACAACAAAAATTTCTTGCTCAAAGCATCAACAACTTTGTTGGCAGTTCCAGAAATATGTTTAATTACAAAAGTAAAGTTCTGCATGTATTCAACTCATTTTACATGTCTCTGATTCAGATTTTCCTGTTGAGTCACAAATTGTAGTGCATGATTGTCACTGTATAAGACAAACTCTTTGGGAATCAAGTAATGCCTCCATTTATTCAATGTCTGGATGATAGCATAGAACTCCTTGTCATATGTGGAGTACTTCACATTTGCTTCATTCAGCTTCTCGCTGAAGTATGCTATCAGCCTGTCCTCTTGACACAGGACTGCCCCTATTGCAAATCCGCTTGCATCGCATTTCACCTGAAATGTCTTTTTGAAATCTGGTAACACCAGAATTGGTTGCTCCGTGATCTTCCTCTTCAATAGATTAAAACTCTTCTCAGCCTCTTCTGTCCAGTGAAAATACTTGTGTCTTTTCTTCACTGTATCCATCATTGGTGCACTAATTCCACTGAAATTTCTGATGAACTTTCGGTAGAAACTATCTAATCCATGAACTCTCCTCACCTCGAATATACTCTTCGGTGATGGCCAAATCTTGATTACTTCTACCTTATCTAGATCCATCTTCAAATCACCTGCAAAAATAACAAATCCCAAGTAAATGAGCTTTGTCTTCACGAATGAGGATTTCCTCATGTTTATCAACGGCTTCTCTTGCTGTAATCTCTTCATCACAATAGCCAAGTGTTTTAGATGCTCTGCCCTTGTTTTACTGAAAATCAGTATGTCATCCAAATACACAATGACAAATTTCCTGATGAATTCCTTCAGGACTTCGTTCATCAACCTCATAAAGGTACTTGGCACATTTGTTAAGACAAACGGCATAACAAGCCATTCATACAACCCTTTGCTAGTCTTGAAGGTTGTTTTCCATTCATCACCTTCCCTCATATGAATCTGGTGATATCCACTTTTCAAATCAACCTTCGAAAAATATTTTGCTCCACTTAAGCAATCCATCAAATCATCCATCCTTGGAAATGGAAATCTATACCTTATGGTTATCTTGTTAATTTCTCTTGAATCAGTACACATCCTCTAGCCTCCGTCTTTCTTTGGACTGAGTACTGTTGGAACAACACATGGGCTCAAGCTTTCTCTAACCAACCCTTTGTCCAACAAATCCTGGACTTGTCTTTTGACTTCTTCATTCTCCTGCGGCGTCAATCTGTACGTTTCTTTGTTTAGTAAACTGGCTCTAGGTATGAGGTCAATATGATGACTCACACTTCTGATTGGTGGCAATGAATGAGGTAGTTCGTCCACTACTATGTCAGCGAACTCTTCCAATAGTTCCTGAACCTATTCTGGTAAATCGCCCACTCTTGTGTTGGTCAAATCAATTCTCAGTTTCCTTACTATAATGAATTGTGGTTCCTCCTTCTTCTTGACCTCGTTAAGGATTTCCTTCCCACTCATGAGAAGTAAAATGTTACTTACTTCAGGTTTCACTTCCTTATCTTTGATTGGAAGCAACATATGAGTTCTCCCATTCCTTTCTACGGTGTATTTGTTCATCCTCCCATCATGAATCACATTTATGTCATATTTCCATGGTCTACCCAACAATAAATGACAAACATCCATAGGAATAACATCGCAAAGTATCTTATCATTATATCCTCCTATCTTAAATTCAACTAAACATTGTTTAGTGACATTTACCTGATGTCCCTTTTGTAGCCATGAAACTCTATATGGACTTGGATGTTCAATTGTCTCTAGCTCCAAATTTTCTACCATCTCTGTTGAAACGAGATTGTATGTGCTACCACTGTCCACAATGACCTTGCATACCCTGTCCTTGGTTTTGCAAGTAGTCTAAAAAAGTCTGTTTCTCTGTACTGGACTCTTCACCTCCTTTTCTGGTGTCAAAAGGAATTTTCGCATCATCAACGATCTTCCACCCTCAGCATCTTCTGCCTCAACATCTCGCCTCTGGGCTTTTGTGATGTGAGTTTCTCCACTGTATTTCTTTTTATCTGGACACTCGTAAGACTTGTGCCCATTCTTTCCACATGTGAAGCATGTTACTACTCCACCTCTTCCTCTGGTATGAGGAAAAATATTATTATCAAGATAATCTCTTCTTTGTTCGGTATGCTGCCCTCTTTGTTCAACATATTGTCCTTGTTGTGAGGTTCCACCTCTTTCAGTTCAAGCCTGAGGTTTCTTCCAGTCCTCCTTGGGCTTCTGATTTTTATCTTGGACAATTGATTTGCCCCTGGCTTGACTTCTACCTCGGCCTCTTTGAACCTCTTTTCGGATCATATTCTCTTCAGCCTTTAGAGCCATCTGATAAGCATCTTCCACCATTCATATGGTTAACATGCTCATCTCATCCTGAATGCCATATCTCAAGCCATTCAGGTATCTAGCAACTTTCTCATCATCACTCTCCCGATGACCTGCCCTGATGTTCAGCCTGTAGAATTCTTCAGTGTATTCTTTCACTGTCATCAGCTTCTGTCTCAGGTTTTGCATCCTCTTGAACAGAGTGATCTGGTAATCTCTGGGGATGAATTTTGCCTTCATCTTCGCAATCATCCTATCCCAACTCTTTATTTTCTACCTGCCTTTGCAGCGTCTGTCAGTTTGTAGTTCATCCCACCACAATGTTGCATGTCCTTTTAGTCACATGACATAATGTCTGACCTTGTTGTCTTCCTCGACATCTTTGTAGTTGAAGTAAGTGTCCAGAGCTCTAATCCAATCTAGAAGATCTTCAACATCCAGGTTTCCCTCATAAGCTGGAATGTCCATTTTTGCCCTAGCACCCATTCTTGAAATAGCCCTAATCAAATGTTCGTTTGTTGCATCTTCGGCTGCAACTTCTTCTTCTTCATGTTCAACTTCCACTTTGCTTTCGGAATCACTAATATCCCCAATACCGACTGTGCGTCTCTGTGTTGTCTCCATATCCTCAAGTCTGGCGTGTAAATCGCGCATTTCCCTTGCTATGATAGGGTCAGGCATCTGCCTACCTCTTCTTCTAGGTATTTCCCTTTCCTCTGGTGGATCGGGTGTTTCCATGTCCCTTCTTCTTGGCGGCATGGTGAATTTTTCTTTTCTCTGCTACAAAAGGCAAAGAAACCTTTCTGGGCTCTGATACGACACCTGACATAGGCTGTCACCCTCTGCCTTGGCAAAGCTCTCTGCGCTGACCTTCCAATCTTAAGGATCATTTAAATTTTACCCTCAAGCTGGAGTGGCTCCTTCGATTCTCCACTGGAATATCTATTAAAATTGACCCACAGGTCTTTTCTGCTCCTCGCAGCCTCTAGGTCCAATCGTTGTTCCCTTCATGACAAAAAAATGGAATTTCAGGATTTCGGGCTTTCGAATGTCGAGAGGTATTTGACCCCTTGTCCTCAGGATCCCCGATCCTCTGAATCCTGATATGACATCAACTAGGAACCCCTTCCATCATAAACATGATCAACGACCATGATCATCTACTAAACCAATGGCTCCAGATCTCCCTCAGGACTTCGGGGTTTCAAATGCCGAAATTCATTTGTCCTCGATTCTTTCGATCTCTTGAATTCTGATGTCCCGGTATGACGATAGCTGGCCCCCTCTCGATGTAGTTTTCCAACTTATCAGGATTTCGGATTTCACAATTCTGAAATGTGGATGTTTCTTGTCTTCAGGGTCCACGAAACGTCGAACACCGACTTATTGGATTTCCGCCATGCATCCCAAATGGATGGACGGTTTAGATCAAACCTCATACTTCACCAAATGCAAAGTCAAACCTCTCACTTATGTGAGTCCTGGTGCATGAATATCCCATTTGGATGATCACGCGACACGCGTCCTTCCTTAGATCCACGACTACGATCCTTTCATTGTTTCGGGACTCAAAAGGTCTCAGACTCTTGGTCTCTAGACTTCTGAGATGTCGATGACTCTCGATCCCTCCCACGTGTCCCAATAGATGGATGGTTCTGATTTGTTTCAGGGATTTCACTATCGATTTACCCGATCTCTTTTCCAAAGGACTTCTGATATTCCAAACTCCGAGACCTCGATATCCCGATACCTTTCGGAACCTTCACTTAGCTTGAGAGGGTTTAAACCATGTGCAACTCTTGTCAGGTCGGACGGTTGATGGGTATCTAAGTGAAGATCCGACGGTTCACAATCTTCTAAGCTTGCACCTTGGCAACCCAGTCGTAACCTCCTCGCTTCTTTATCAGGTCGAACGACTGATGGGGTTTCACTAATTCTCTACAGAGAATTTTGACCTTATGTTTCTTCCCTCTGACGATTTCTGCAGAATGAACCAAGGATTCTTCCCGGACTTATCCACCTACAAAACAAACTTCCAAGGCCTTCTAATCACTCAATTGTACCAACTTCTTGTACAACCTTCAATAGTTTCAAAGGCTTTATCCTTCCTGAGCTTTCCACGGCTCTGCGTCTTTTAGAAAAACCCTTGCACGCACTCCTTGCGGAATAATTTTCAAACACTTCCAAGTGTTGAAATCCTTCGACTCTGCGCACACCTGCAACAGTAATCTCTCAATACTTTGCTCAGGTTCGTAACCCTGAGATTTCACTCGGCCTGTGCACTCCTTGCACGACTCCTGTGCCCAACTGCACTTCTGTGGAAATGAGAACAAAAGCTATCTCTCCTGAGCTTTTAGAGACAAACCTCTGAACACCTTGTCAACGCACTCCTTGTAGACAAATTCAACTGCACTCCTTGTAGGAACTCTTGCTCAGATAGAGAAACAATTGAAACTCATTTATTTTCCCTTTCCTCTTAGATTTCAAATATTCAACAAGAAATCATTCATACATAGCGTAAAAAAAATTGCATGACAGAAAGAGTAAAAACATTCATGAGCATAACATTCAAAGATGCATACACAAAGAATATATGAACACCATGAGTCTGAATCACAACTTTCTTGTATTAATTTAGAACTTCTGTACATGGAGTCTGCTACACAACTCTCTCTGCTTCTCCTCTATGCTGCTCTCAATAATCTTCATGCTCTCTCTCTCTCTCTCTCTCTCTCTCTCTCTCTCTCTCTCTCTCTCTAATGTTACAATACGCAATGAGGGTGTCTATATATCGTTTCCCTCTTGTGCTCAAAAACTTTCTAATCTAACATTCAATTCTATATACCTTCATTTACTACTATAAATTCCTTCTACCTACTAAGGACGAGAGCAAATTGCTCAAGGTCCTTTTACATTATACAAGTGTGCCTCAACTTGATGTTTCATTAATGGTTCAAGATATTTCAAAATTTGTGTTGGGTGCTTTTCCAGCTGTCCGTTGTCTCCACGTTGTCTTGCTTGAGATGCTCCTGCATCAGCTAGCACTTTAGGGCTCTAGAACTTTGTCTTGACAAGATCTTCTTAAGAAAAACTAGCACAAGAAAGCACAAGAAAGAAGCACCTTATGTTTCTTACTCCTAGGGTTTCAAGAAAGCAATTTCATAATCTTAAATATGAAAAAGTAAACATACCATAGACCTTTATCATGAAATGAAAATTTCAGATTTACTTACTTCACCAAGAATAATCAAGCACAAAAACCCTAGATTTGCCAAAATTTCACCAAGAAATGATCCAAAATGCATCCAAAATAGCCTCCAAGCAAGTGTTCCTTGGTAATTTCAGACAATAACCCCTTTAGGGAGAAAATTGGAGTCCTCCCTCTTCTGAGAGGTGAGTTGTGATGTAAAAATGAGAGCACTTTATGTTTGTTTATACAAAATTTTGACTTTTAATTATTTTTTAGGTCAAAATAAGGTCGACCTGCCCAATTTACAATAAAATTCAATTTTGACATAATAAAATAAATTAACATATAAATAAACCTACAAGGGTGACATCATTCCCTTATAGGGTGACGTTGAAGCCTAAAGGTGGAATGTTGAGCCTAAAATGTAGTGTGTTTGGCCTCTAGAGGCCCAAGATGATTCCCACATGTACCACGAGGCTCATAAATGCCTCCAAAACAAAAACCCTATCTATGGATGGAATCTAGGGTCATGATGGTGACGCATAGGGCCCTCAAGGGCCAATGTCCATGTGGAAGAGAAAGGTCCCCCTAGGTCTATGTCTTCCATGGTGCATCTGAAGGAAACATCCTTCTTTTTCCTAGTGCAAATCTTCCATTTCTTCTTACCTCTGGCTGGGGTTGCAACATCCATATGTGGGCTTTAATCCCCCATGAAGATCCAAAATGATCATTCCCTCATGTGTACTTTGTCACTGAGAAAGGTCCTACAACAACAAAAAGTACTCCCTCTAGTGGTTCACAAGTCACAAGGATCATAGCATGTAAATCACATCAAATAATTAAATTACCCAAACATGTGCATCAAACCCTCTTTAACCAAGACAAATGCTAAAATACATTATGCAAGTTGACAAGTTAGGTTTGGAGAAGTTCTCAGGGTGTCCTATTGGGCTAACCTCTATTAAGTTTGGGGTGTTTCCCATGTGGGATCTAATCCAAGTCATGTAAGTGTACAAGGTGGCATAGGGTAAGTATTTAGGCACGGGGTGCATGTAATAATAGGTAAATGTAAAGTCTTACATGTGTGTTCCTTTGTAGAGGGAAAGTTGCACCTTGTCATAAATGCAATTGTTTCCTAGCCCATTCATTTCCTTTTATTCTTAGCTTTATTTCTTTTGATCTATTTCTTTTGTGCTTCAAGGGAATAGTTGAGGGCCACTGTCCTGGATTAATGACCAGAGGTGGCAATGTTATCCACAAATATTTCACATAAATGAGAAGGATGTCTCGTGATGAGACCCACTTTCTCTTTGCTATGCCACCAAGAGACACTTCCCTAGTTTGGTGACCAAATAGATGGTAGTGTCATACCGCTACATGCCCATGGTCATAATAGGTCAGCTCATGATGAGACCTCCTATCCAACAACTAATACCTGGAGTGTTTATGTATCTTATGGGTCCCCTTTCTTACTAAGAATATTTTCACAGCTTTCTCAGGGATCCCTGGGATAATCATCTCAAAGGTTTCAGCATTAGATTTTAAATCTTGTCAAATACTTTTACCCTATGGGACTTTAGCCCCTTCTTCCCACAAGGTAAGGTACTACCCTTCCTAGCATAGTCAATCCCAATGCCCAGACAAGGATAAGGGGGATGGAATGAATAAGGATGGAAAGTGGTAAGTATGGAGGGAACGAATAATGAATTTTCATAGACTCACCCAGTAGCAACCCATCCTAAAGGGAAATCAACTTAATAGGGCACCGTGTTACCCTTCCACGTATAAACGAGGCAAAGAGCATAATTTCCAAGAAATCGCCATGAAATGAACAATGATTCAATACAACATATTGAAGTACTTCAAAAATCAGAGTGATACATACCATGATACCTGGACTCATTATCTCATGAAGAAAGACCCATCGCTAGTTCAGGACCATGCTGGT
Organism: Picea engelmannii; assembly: GCA_009831015.1. Lineage (NCBI taxonomy): Eukaryota > Viridiplantae > Streptophyta > Pinopsida > Pinales > Pinaceae > Picea > Picea engelmannii. Next base: position 415,392 of record ML779803.1, read on the forward strand.
GGGATGGATATTGTTGTTGGTGATGAATGGATTGCACTAAATAAAAGAGGGACTCATTGGGGCCATGCTCAAGTGATCTGGCTCTCGGTACTCCATGTGTAGAACCCATGGGCCTCAAGATGTGATCTCCTTAGTTATCCCTAGGCTAGGGGATAACAAGTACCATGCTCAAGATTAGCGGAAGTGATAAATCATTTTCCAAGTTCTATATCCAAAAAAATTGTCAATTGGGTGTAGCTTGAGCGACTGAGAGGAAACTTGTTATCCTCCCCCACTTGATTTTAACTCCCACTTAAAACAAAAAGATCGATTAATTATAATAACTTATAATCACCTAGAACTTCCATCTAATGTGATCCATTTTTTTGAATACATAACACATAAGCACAATCACATACATGTCATTGGAGAGACTTAAACCTTAGTGAAGATAACATCAAAACCTTATTGTCATGGACCTAACAAACTATCAGACCTAACAAACTATAATTAACCATTTACAATATTATATTATATGGCATCTTCCTCAAATTAAATTGTCCACTTCAAGATAAATTAGATTTTCTCCCCCATTATCAAATCAACTTGATGTATACTATAGAAGGTTTTATCGTTTTTGTACAAATAGGGGCCATTTTTATTGTGTGGTTACCACCCAATTTGATTGTTCACTTTGTTTCTAAAACCTTGTTTATATGTTTATGTTTTTGTTAGGAATATTCGCTTGCTAGAACTATTGTTGAGCTTTCTGAAGTTCGCACTTCAATTGGGCGACACATTCTTTATTGTTATGATCTTTGAGTGTCCATGTTGATTATGGAAGGTGAAAATGGTTAATGTGATCTCTGTATGTTGTTATTAAATGTAAAAGGTTAATCTGATATTTGAGTGTCCATGTGCATTATGGAATGTGAAAAACACATCATATTGTATTGTATTGTAAGATGACTTGATATGAGTACAATCTACATATGAGTATAATCTACATTCCAGCTAGGATATCAATGAAAAAGTAGATGTGGTTAAGATTGATTGTCCGCTTGTAAATCCCTTCTCCATCCTAGTGAATTGTTGGCCATCCCTTCTCCATCCTAGTGAATTGTTGGCCATCCCTTCTCCTCTCCATGTGAATTGTATGGTAAATCCCTTTACCATACAACTCATATGTAGAGAATATTTTTGAATTTTTCAAAAAATCTTTTTCTAATGGAAAACATATTACCGTTAACAAAAATAAAGTAGATCTTTTAAGAAGGAAAATTAAATTTGGTGATAAATAATAATTATAGTAAAGACCTTTCTCAAATTTTTGTAATAGTATTTTCAACTTGTATGTTTTCCTTTAACGTTTTGTAAAAAGGAAACTTCCATGGCCAAGACAAAAAATTAGCATTGCTTAAAAAGCTACTTTCCTTTAACGTTTCGTGGAAAGGAAGGTTGCATGGCACAGACAAAATTTTAACATTGATAAAAGCCATTAATCTGGTGTATTTTATAGTTTAATGGGTGATACTTGATTATAAAAGAAGGGTGTGATGGTTATATTATTGGCCAGGTTGTAAGGTAAATTTAGTCACTATACGAATAGTTTGAGGATGTTAGAATTTATTTGGATATTAAATATTTTGTCTAACTAGTTGAATCATGTTTTGGTTTGTGGTTGAGATGTTTTCTCAATAGGTGGTTAGTCTATTTTAAGGTAAAAATTGATGTATAAACCTTTAATATTGGTTATTTCTAGTAGAACACAAAGCACAGTTTTTGGTGTGTGCAAATAATATCTTCTCTAGTTTGTTTACATAGTATCGGATTTTGTACAACCCTAACACTCTCAAGACAAACAATGTGATTATGGAATTTCAACATTATTAATCCTTTATAAATATATGATTAGTGTAGGAGGGTGGATTGTTGTTGTAAATTAATAGTGTAGGAGAGTAGATTGTTGTTGTAAATTATTGCTACAATGTGTTTGTACTAGTTTGTGAGCTACAATTTGTTTTGTGGTGATATGTGATCTATGCATTGTTTGATAAGATCCATATTGGGGTGAGAGAGCATTGGTTGCATATGGTGTATCCTCACTACTCGCAGAGGCTGTGAAAAATATGTGAGTTTCTCAATAGTTGATGGATATTGCATGTTGATCCAAATCTACAATTTTTGTATATTGCATGTTGGATTTGCATACAGTCGTAGAATCCAAGTGAATTGTATTAGGAAGAGGTTGCAGTAGGTTGTTTAATGGGTGTGTTGGGATTTCTATGTTCCTGTACCTAGGATGTGACTTGAGCCTAATCAATACCACAACCTAATTCAATGGTTTCTATAAGAAGAAACTTGCAGATCTATTAGCAGTTGCAGATACATGGTGTGTGAGAGGCAAGGTATGAGAAGTATAGAGATGTGATGATCTGGGTGTTGATGCTTATTACTATAATAATTTTGGATATGTCATGTTAGAAATATAGTTGAAAATTCCATTAGTTTGGATTGGAGTATAGTCCTATTGATATTGTGTGCGATATGTTCAATGATTTTCTCGTGTAATTATAGCACTGAATGGAGATATCTAGTGGTTCAAGTTGCTATGATTGATATTGGAACTACAATTTTCTTAGGGATGATAGATCTATAAATAAACTATATTGTTTATTGATGTTGTGTGCGTCATTTGCAACAATCTACCAGTGTAATTCTAGTATTGAATGGAGATATCGAGTGGTCCAAGCTGCTATGATTGATATTGAAACTACAATTTTCCTAGGGATGATAGATATTTAAATTAACAAGGTCGTTGAGTAGTAATGAAGAAGGTCATTTCTTACACATATTCAATTATAGAGTGGGAGATAGATTTCCACTAACAGGTTTGGTTTTCTGATGCAGGAGCATCATCAGCAAGCACACGTGGAGAAACACCTTAGTGCCTTAGCGCGCCTTTGAATCAATTCAGAATCTTAACGCTAATTTGTTTCCTACAAATCTTTTTTGAACTGATTGAAAACTGAAGAAGATAAAAACTCTTGGGAGATGAATGATCATGAGTGATCTGGGAGTTTCACTCCTATAATTTAATGTAACAGAACTTAAGGGGTAGTTAGTTTTTTTTTTCTTCTAGAGTAGATAGGTAGTTGGAGGGAACCCTAAGAGCCCTCTGGGATAAATAGAGGTGTTGTATGCCCAAATGAGGTTGCTACAAATTAGTAGGAGATTGTTGTGATTTAGTTGTTGCTGAATTTTAAGTTATTTTTTTATCATAGATGTAGTCATTAACAGTTTAAATGAATATAACAGAGGAAAATGGATCCAGTGCATGGTGTTGCTACTATTTACAGTTCCATGTTATTTTTTGTTTTCATGAATGAATGTGTTATGTTATTGAGTATATGAAATTGTGAAGTGTTTGGATAAGTTTCAATTGTTTTTTATCGTTGATTTAATGCAAGGTGTGCATACAGTCTGAAAGAGGTACGTTGACAGAGTATGTTTTGACTCAGAAGCTCATAATATGTAGCGTGAAAATTCCATTTGCAAGGAGTGCAAAGAGCCTGCTACAAGGTGTGCACAATTTCCCGCAACGAGTTAAGTATTGCATAAGAATCTATTGCAACACGTGCACAGATGCAATAATCTGACTAAGTGTAGAAGAAACCCTTTAAGGAGTTCAAATCTTGAAGAAAGGACAAGTACAGAGGAGTTAGCGGGATAAATCCTTCAGGAAGGAGGAGCTTTTAAGGTTTTGTAAGATAAACAATCAAGATCCATCCAGGAGAAGCATAATCATTCTAGACCATCAGATCTGGGAGAAGTTGCGCAGTGGTTATCCATGGGTCCTTTAAGAAATTCATGAATCAGAGGTTTTAGAGTTTAGAAGGGTGAAAAAAACCAGATCTCAGAACCATGAAGAGATCCTAGCCATTGGATGGAAGGCTGAGATGTGGCATCAGATCAATGAGTTCAGGAAAGAACAACTTCAGAGAATTTGCACCAAGAAGATAGCGATCTTCGTGAAATCGCGAAGTGCGAAGTAGATCCGAGCCGTTGGTTGTGGTGAGGGCACATCCTGAAGATCCACAAGTTTTGGAGGAAAATTCCTTTGTGTTATCACATAAACTTGTTAAAGCCTTAGGGTTTTGTGGTTTCTACCTAAGTCTGTATTTTTTCTTGTCTCTCCTCCTTTTGCAGACCCAATCTCAATATTTTTCCTTTCATCTTATAGTTTTCTTCTTTGTCTATCTGAGAAGTGTCAGCCCTCAACCTTCCAGTTCTCTCTTAGGCCGATCATTCCCCTCTTCATCTTTGTCTCTAATATTTTTTTTTCCTGAGCCCTCAGTTAGTCATTCAAGTAAACTACACAATCACATTAGTGAGAACTAGGCACAACACTTGAAGCAGTCTAATATCAACTCAAATAAAGCGAGCGAGAAAGATCAACTTTCGATGGCATAGATCCATCAGGAATATCGGATTGACAACCATCGGGTGATTGGGATCATACATTTGCACCAATGTTAGCGTCAAACAGAGGTCTGAAATCGCAAGGTCAATCCTAGCCATTGGTACAGGGATGGACGCATGGCGCAAGATTAGCATTTCATGGTTTTGCAAGATGGACTTGTCAAGGAGAAAAGTCATCAGAACTCGTGAAATGAAAAATCGTGATAAGATCACAGAAGTTGATCAAAGGAGAGATCTAGACCGATGGATCAAATTTTTGCGATTTCGCGAGTCAAGAAAATTAGGAGGGTAGAGTCTTGAAGACTCGGGACATGCGAAGTCTCGAAATGATCTCGACCGTCCATTCCAAAAAGACACGTGGCATAGGATCAACATGGAGAAATTTGTTTCGGGGGAGATGACGTGAGTAATGATGATGGCCCAAGGTCCCGAAATGTTGATGTTTAGCAGGGTCATCTGATGCATAGGGATATAGGTCGCCTAATCAAAAATTTCAGCAGGATCACTATGCAAGCTCACGAAATGGGAAATCCCAAAGCACCTAGGAATTAGGCACACGATCGCAGCCCAGGGTCATATGAAAATGAGTTGCGTAAGGGATCAAAGTGCCCGAGTTGGTCATAGAAAAATATCTACTTGACTTCGAGGTGCCAGAATTGACTCGAAGGAGTCATGAGATCACCTAGGACATTCATGGGTGTCATGCCTCTCCTTGATCCTGATGAAAGTAGTTAATGAAAATGGGGAAGGTGGTTGAAACCTTGTTTCACCACATAAATAGAAAGCATGGAAGAAATGGCCATGGGAGTAGACTGTCAACCCAAAGTTCCCCTATCAGCGGATTCTCCTGCAAAGCCCATACTAATTTGAGATCGCGTCTGACAGAAGAAGATATAGACGCAAATCTTTGAATGTAATATCCAGGTCACATCTCTCATGGTGGCGAATTGTTCTAAGTATAAATACTCAGTTTTGATATTTTTTTATGGTCGATGGTTGAGCTAAGCTCCCGCATTGTAAATTTTTAATGAAGCCTCTGGTTCTCTGGTTATGAGTTTCCTTTTCATACTTCTTGTTTAATGACAATCAACTTTCCTATCATCTCTTTTGCTTCTGATATTGAAGAATCGGACATGGGTGATCCAGTCAAGTTGTTGTGATTGTATTGTAATGTATGTTTTATTGCAATATTGTTCTGACGTTTTCAGTTTCTTGAAGTTTTGGGTTCAAGAAGATCTTGTATTCAAATCTTTTCCTCCTTAGGCTGTTGGAAGACCCGATGTCCATAGAAGACCTCTACATTTCCTCACCTGTTCCTCCCCCTACTCACCCTTTACTACAACTTACTGATTGAAGTTAGATCAAGACCTCATCTACTTATGCATGCCAGCCCAATTTGTCTGAGTTAAAGCGTTATAATTCTGATACTACATCCAATAGACCACCCTTAAATTTATTCATTGTGACATAAAAATGATGGGTACTGGGATTACCTATGTCGCAATATAGAGGTGAATTCTAGTGCTAACATTTCTATTTGGCTCCACAAGGGATGGCATGCTCCCTGTGAGCTGCCAAGAACAAGTAGTTCCGGTGCATTAGCTTTTGGTTATGGAGTCTCCTATCAAAAAAAAAAAAAACATAAAATAGGAATGATATTTACAATGGTAGGAAGACGAATACGGCTTTAAACAAAAAACTTTTTCAGGATGTGCCTATTTGCAGGGCCACTAAAAACTGCATTACCCTCCAAATTTTTCAACCTGTAAGTATTATTTGAGAGTGTCTCATAAATTTTGAAGGGCCCAATCCAAAGGGCTTCAAATTTACCATGATTTCCCTTGTCCTATTTGGGTGCATCCCATTTGAGTACTAGATCGCCCAGATGGAAATATTTTTCTCTACTCTTCTTGTCAAACAACTACTTGATCCTTTGATGATGGTCATGTGCCTTGTCCATCACTTTCTCTCTAGTCTATTGCACTTCCACGAGCTGATGTGTCCTTATGATCATGTCATCAGGTTCTCCTTGGTAGTCCTGAGAGAATTTTTTCATAGGCAGGGAAAGCTAAGGAGGAAAGATTGCTTCAGTTCCATATACAAGATGGAGAGGAGAGAGACCCAGTGACCTCTTTGTTGTCACTCTATCATCCCACAAAGAAAAAATGATATTTGAATCCCATGCTTTCTTGTTGTCCTCCAACAGCCTTTTGATAATATTTACAAGGCTCTTGTTAGAGGATTCTTCCAGTCCATTCCCTTGGGGGTAGTAGGGAGTTGAGTGAATCAATGAAATTCCAAACTGCTCACAAAGATGGATTAATGGATCAGCCTTGAAGGATGCAAAATTATCAATGACGATACTTTTTAGACAACCAAACCTTGCTATGATATCTTCAAGAAAACCAATGATTACTTTGTGAGAAGCACTCCTTGTGGGGATAGATTCTATCCATTTGGTGAAGTAATCAGTGGCAATCAAGATCCATCTATGTTGAAAAATCCAAGGAGGATGAATCTCCCCAATAAAATCTAGGCTCCACTGTTGAAAGGGTCCTGTAGCTGCCACGCACTTCAATGGAAGAGACTTGAGTTGTTGCTTCCTAGAGAATTTTTGACATTTAATGCAAGCCCTGATTTTCACACAAACATTAGTGAACAAAGTAGGCCAGAAGTACCCATCACTGAGAATTTTGTAGGTTGTGGTTCTCCAGAAATGATGTCCACCACACAGGTCGTCATGAAAATAAAAAATAATCTTTTGGTCCTCCTGTGGATCTAAACATCTCAGAAGAACACCAAGAGGGTCTTTCCAATACGAGACCTGGTCAATAAGGTAATATCTAATTTCTTTGAGATTTAAAGATCTTTCCTTTCTCTTCCCCATTCCATCTGGAGGTCATAACTCTTGTAGAAAATATATAATGTCTTTATACGAGGTGCATTCTACCAATTGTTACACATGATTTTGGTCATCTAGATGGTGTATTAATAATGGTGTGCTAAAGCTCCCAATAAGAACTTTCTCCTGAGAAAAGTGGCATTTATCTCCTTCCAAAAAACATGTTTTTAAAGAGAGTTCGCAGGCTGCTTATAGCCTAGGGTGCGAGAATGACCCATTCTCGCAGGCTACCTTCAGCTAGGGTGAGAACTTCTCGCACTGTGCTCTATACCTAGGGTGTGAACTTGTTCTCATGCTTGGAAAAAAGATGAAGTCTTGATGGTTCTAGAAGGGAATCTTCTAGAGAATGGGTTGGCATTCGAATGGTTATCATTTTACTGGCTTCCCTGATTTGGTGGGATCATTCTCATACATGTAACCATCTCATCCTCTCCTATATATTGAAAGGATTCTCATGGAAAAGGTTAAGCAAGATTAATTGGAGAATTGGTGAAGGAGTTGTGTGAAAAACCCAGCTTGAACAAGAGCTTGGAGACTCTAGCAAGTCTATCAAGAGGAATTGGATCTTCTTCATGCAAGGATCGAGCAAGTGTATGTGTTGGAACCAAGAGTCACCAAAAGGAAGCTTGGACATCAAGGTGATCAAGTTGTATCTTCTACTTTCGATTAATATGATACAACGACATGTCCTTTTCCCATAAAGTCATTCTTACTTTATTGTGTAATTCCTTGATCATACACATAAGTTGACGATTGAATACATTTTGCAATCTTCGCTTTGGTTGGTTTGTGTTGTCATGGTCTTGACCTCACGAGAGCACTGGAGTGAAGCAGGAGCAACAGAGCCCCTAGGAAGCGATATAAAGGTATGTCATTTGTTCCTCTTTACTAGCTAATTCAATGGGCGTAACTTAGGGAAAGAGTCATGTCCTGTCCTATTTTTTTCTAGATCCAGGTGGATCTAGGCAGATCTGTGAGTGTCCACACCTATCGATTAGTCCGATAAGAAAATTGGTGACTCCACTGGGGATGCAACCCATTTTTTTTGTGGTTTTTGGCATTTTTCCTTGGCCATTTACTCTTTCCTTACCTTTCTCCATTTCTATCAATCTCTGAGCCTTCAGGACACCCTGATAGACCCGCTGAGTCCAGAAGTCCCTTCAAAATTTTTGTCTTTTTCCAAAAATTTGCCTAGTTTCAGGCATTCTCGCACTGAACCCCACAGTGGCCTACGAGAACACCTTGAGTTTGTACTCGGATTTTAAGTCCAGTGCGAGGTTCCCACACTCTGCTCAAAGCTAGCCTGTGAGAATGACTTATTCTCACACTGTGCAACATTAATAGCCTACGAACCCTCTTTTAAAATTTTTTGGATTTAAGATTTTTGCATGTTCAACTGCCCAGATCAATATAGGTGTCTGAAAATAACTTCTTGGACCATTGGTTGATGTTTTATTGTCTTCAGGTTTACTGCACGATCAGTCTTCGGAAATCAAAGGCTCTTCCTGTCCATCTTTTTCTCAACTCTCATCTCTTAACTTTTCTTGGCAAAGATATACTCTTTGATCCTGGAATCTGAGTGCTTGTTTGGTTAAGAGCCGGTGATCGGTTTGAAAGTTGGGATTCTTTGTCTTTCTCATTTGCTCATTATTTGGAAGATTATTGTTCTCATGCAATTGAAAAGACTAGTTTTGTCTGCTTGTCATTTTTGTTTCCATTGAAAGATTGGTTTGGGTTTTTGTTTATTGCTTGTTCATTAGTTATTGGTTTTCCTCACTTTCACCATCATGGTGTAGATCCTTTTTGAAAAGTAAAAAACTTTTTTCTTTTAAAATCATTTTCATTTTCGAAAATATTGAAAATCAATTGTTGAAATTATTGAAAAAGAACAAATAGAGAATTGCCATTATTGCGTGATTTGTTGAGATTGCATTTTAAAGAAAATTGTGTATCGTAGTTCAAGATTGTTCCAGAAGATTACTCTTTCCCTCCCGTACATAGGATTCATCGAACGAAAATTGATATATTTCATTCCTATCTATGCATTGTTGGGTCAGAGTCTCACACAACATCAGTTTCATCTTCGTTTCCTTTGAGTAACAACAACCCTTAATAACATTGCACAATTTTAAAATTTAACTAGTAACTCTTTTCTAGGGCTCTATTACACAAACAGTTAGCTAGGCTAGCGCTTTGGAATAGGAAGAGAGATACACTCTCCAAATAACAAAACACAGAATAACATCTTGTGTTAAGGAGTGTCAAATTACATTTGCAACATTTTTTCCTGGGCAACCCTTCTCACACAAGGGTCAAACACGAGGTCGCATTGATATTGACAAAGTCACTCACCCTGCTTTGTTGATATCGGTGTAGAGATTGCACGTATTACGGGGGTCACTTAGAGGTATACCCACAATGATGAGTGGAAGCCTCTCAAGTTGATTTTGGGCTAGATACCCTATCCTTGCGTGTGGATTAGACTGTCCACTGTCCCCCCAGGCTTTATTGTTGTCAGTGGTAACCTTAGTGGCCTATCTTCTTAGGGTCTTACAGAAGGTGACTGTGAAGGGGCAAGTCTTCACGGTACCTGGAATCGATGTTGGCCAAACTCACTCGGGCTCCTTCGAGGGTATACCCACGATTATGTGTGGGATCTTGCACCAGGGTGTAAGTTCATTAAGCAGGTCGTCAACATAAATTTTCGACCCTAGCCCAGCCCCTTCTCATCTCATTGTTGCAATGTTGGATTTCATCACCAACTAGTGGCTTCGAAATTAGAAGGTCTTGTTTGCTTGGTATTGTTTCCTAGATTTTGTTTACTAGCGCGTGTTGTTTGTTTACCCGAGTTGACCATAGGACTTTCTTCGTAAGTTTGTAACTCGTTCACAATAGATCCTCCATGTTGTTGATGTAGAATGAAGGGTTTATCTCCAGAGCATCTGGAAGGTTCTCAACCCCTGCCTATAAGCTCACCTGAGGGCTCTCCTCAACAGAGTGAAGTCCAAGACATTACCACTCCACAAGTGGAAAGAACCGACTCTCTAGAACATTTCTAAATTACCGATACTCGAGAGGACTTTCGACTTCACCCCGATTCTGAGAGACATATTATGTGAGTGAATTCTTCTGGAGACTTAGTTGTTGTGTCTTCTGGATCACCGACTGGACCCTTTCTAGGAATTGAGAGCCAAGATCCGTTTTGGTCTACTGGCATTTTTAGATGGGATCTTTTTGGTGCAGGATCAGGCGTTGAAATCACTGTCTCACCTGCGTTCCCCAAAACCTCTGACCCAGATGTAGTACCTTTTACTATTGCTTATTATTTTCCTGGTACAGACGCTCCATGATCTGACCACATCTTTACCGTCCCTATAGAAATGCTCCATTACACATACACTGCAAGTATTCACACTGGGATTACAATGGTTAGTCAAGCCCCTATCGGCACACCGCTCTCGCCCAGTGTCACCCTGACGCTTCCACCTAGATACCATGCGTTGAATGCTTCTATTCCCACTCCAACACAAACCCCATCTGGAACTCCTAGTGGTCCCTCTTGTTCTAGGCACTCCCCTCCCAGTTTCATTCCAACACTTCCTCAACCCCCTTTTGGAGGACCTTTCTCGTCCTCCACCGGCAGCACTAATCCTACTGACACTATTCCATCATTCACACCAAATTACCAGATTCCTATTGGTGGACAATTTCCCCAAGGAGATTTGACTCAACCCCCCCTGATGGGGAAAATTCCTATTGGAACACAAATCCCAATTGGAATGCTACCCTCAATTGGAACACAATCCCTGATTGGAGGACAACCCCCATCGACCCCACCTTATGGACAAAACATACCTCCATCATTGGCCTAGTATTGGAATCATCTAATACAACACAATCCTCAATCGACTGGGGGGCAACAGCTTCCAACTGCATCTGTTATAACCCCTAGTATAGGCCAACCATATCCAGGTACGTCCAATCCTATTTGGGGCTCAAATGCTCAAACTCACATCCTTGTTCAAGGACACAATCCCATGAGCTACTTTCCTCTACAACCACCCCCAAATCTGCCTGGGTTTTCAAATTATATGCAGACTTCTTATGGTCCTACTGGTTTGTCAATGGGGCTCCCTCCCCAAAGCCACCAGTACCCACATGTGAATAGATAGTTACCCTTCTTGGCCACTTTGGATCTCCCGGATCTGTCAAGGATTTTAAATGATCCAATTTGCCACTCTCCCCAATGGCCCGCTATACCAACCAAGCTACCATCAGACATACCTAAATTCAATGCCAAAGTGAGAGAGGACTCGAACAATCATGTAATGAATTTTCACCTCTGGTGCTCATCCAACTCCTTGATGGATGACTCTATTCAGTTACGTCTTTTTCAGAGGACCCTCATGGGTTCTGCTGCGAAGTGGTATATAGAATTACCATGAGGTTTCTTCGCCAACTTCAACACCCTAGCCATGGCTTTCCTCACCCACTACCAGTTACCAGTCCATTATGAAATGGGGACCGATATTTTGAGTTCTTTCAAACAAAACAAAGCCACTCATATATCTGATCACATTCACGAGTGGTGATGGAGATGAAATATCATCAAACTTGAACTTCCTGATCAGTTGTTGGTAGAGTGTTTCACAAAATCATTTGTGAACGACATCGGTCTTGACATCACCATGGGTGGATTTGTCACAGAAGAATAGGCCATAAGTCGTGTTCAATACCTCGACCTCTTTTACTCACAAATGGGTACCCTTTACGACTTACTACCTGATGACCCTCGTCCTTCCACTTGTGCCACTTCAACTACCCCAGCTGTGTCTCATGCAGCCGACGGTGTGATTGGCACTTTCCAAGCTCAACCACATTCTGCCTCAAGCACCAACCCCAAACCTGCTTCTTCTAATGTTCAAAATGCTCTATCTCCTGCCCCTCCCACTGGTAAGACTTTTGAGGTAAATGCAGTTCAATCTACCCCAGTCGGTAAAAACAAATCCAAAAAGGGAAGGGGCGAGAATAAGGAGGACAAAAATACTTCTCAAGCAAAGCGAACCAAAACTCCACCTGTTGACGATAGGGATAAGCACAAACCCCGATACCCTTGTCTTATCTGCGGTGATGATCACTACACGAAGGATTGTCCACGACGCGTTGAGGTTACTAAGTTCCTTCAAGGAGCCCCCAAACCAACCACTCCGACTGTCTTGTCCCAACCCTTCCCCTCTCAACAATAGGCCCAATTGGTCATCCATGACCAGTCTTCCCCTTCCACTACATCCTATGTATTGATGTGTACTGGAAATTCAAAGAAGAATGAAATTGCACTCACCACTCAACCCAAAGATTATTCTCCCTCTAAAGAGAAGGTTGATGATCTACCTCCTTCATTGGTACAACCTTCTCCCGTGACTCCACCTACCAACAATCCTCTTCATCTTGAATGACCGAGCCTTGACACAGTTCTTCGACCTCCTCCAAAGGGCGTCATTTGGAAATCGACTTTCAATCCTCATGCTCGTGCTGTCTAGAACTACAACATTGTTGAAGATCTGGCCCAAGCACCCTCTGCGATGTCAACCCTCGAAGTCCTTCAAAGTTGTCCTACACAACGGAAGGCGTTGTTGAAAGCTATTGGTGGAATCGACCCGACGGACACGAATTTAATAATCTTTGACTTGGAAGATCACATTCCAAGGTTATCCCCTCAAATCTTGTTCCAAATCCAAGTGATTGTCTCCGACAAAAACATTTGTTGAACCGTTATCGATGAGGGTGCCTTGACGTGTGTCATGTCTGTTACCTGTTGGAAAGATATCGGCTCTCCCTCTTTGACTGAATCCCATAACACTCTCAAAGCCTTCAATGGCTCCAGTTTTAATCCCTACGGTGTTCTTCCTTTGTTGCCCATCACGCTAGAAGGAAAAATGGTCCAAGTCGAAGTGGAAGTCTTCGACGGTCCTCTTGATTACAATCTTCTGCTTGGCCATAGCTGGATCGATTCCATGCGCACAGTTGTGTCGACTCTTTTTCGTGTTGTACATTTCCCACATCAAGGAAAGGTCATCATCGTCGACCAATTAGCCTTATTTAACTCATATACACGTACTGGAAACATACCGTTCATCGCTAAAACCCCACCGGGTTACGAGAATGTCGATGTAGGTCTTCTCAAAGACTCCTCATTAATGGGAACTTTCCCCATTCCACCGCCCAATGTTCCACACTCGTCTGTCACTTCAATTAACATGATCTCCACCTCGATTCATGAAACCCCTGCGTCTCACGACCCAGGGTTGGTACCTGACCCTGGTGATTATCTTCGTTTCAACGACGAAATGCCTTTAAGTCCGGTCAAATCTGCCTATCAAGCCATTCAATCGACAACCCCTTCTACCCCCTCTCTTGGTGAGTTATCTCCAGATCCTTTCCGTGTCGTTTTTCCCATAGACAATATGATCATGTCTGTCATGGAAGTCACCCCTTGGGATGATGGACATCATCGTTCCATCCTCTTCCCGGAGAAACATACCATCGAGAACTACCAACAAATCTCTACCCCGTCGACCGTTATCGTCATTTCCACCATTCCTGAATCCACACACGCTGTGTTTTCCGAAGGGAACGTAAGAAATATCTCACCCACTATTCCCCTCAACATATCCATCAAACCTGGAATTGTCGAAAATGTCCATATTGTAGCTTCATGTTCCCCTGACGAAATTCTCACCTACACGCCACTTTTCAAAGAGTTTTGTGACGTCTTCACCTGGATATACGAAGAAATGCCGAGTATCGACCCCGACATTGTGATACATGAGATCAAGACATACCCGGACGCTAAACCCATTCGGAAACGCTTCTGTCCAGTTCACCCATGTAAAGCGGCTTCTATCAAACTTGAAGTCGAGAAACTTCTTAAAGCCGGCTTTATTTACCGGGTGGCCCTCACTGACTTGGTTTCCAATCTTGTCCCGATTGACAAGAAACAAGCCACGATTCTTGTCTGCATTGATTATATGGATATCAACAAATCTTGTCCTAAGGACAACTTTCCTACCCCCTTCGTCGATCAGATTGTCGACGATTGCGCCGGAAGCGAAATCTTCTCTCTGATGGATGGTTTCTCCGAATATAATCAAATGAATATTGTTCCTGAGAATCAACATAAAACGACTTTTATTTGTCCTTGGGGCACTTTCGCCTATCAGAAACTCCCTTTCGGTCTCAAGAACGCTGGCGCAAATTTTCAACGCGCTATGTCTTATGCCTTCCATGATATCAATAACATCGTGCAACCATATCTTGATGGCGTACCCACTCATTCTATGCGTCGAGTCGATCATCCAATCCACCTCCGAGCGATTTTCGTTCCCTGTCGATTTTACTCTATATGCTTGAATCCTCACAAGTGTGTTTTCTGCGTGGAATCCGGTTGACTTCTAGGCTTTATTGTTTCACATGAAGGGATCAAGGTAGATCCTTTAAAGGTTGAGGCGATCCTTAATCTCCCTCCTCCTTTTACACTTCACCAGTTACAAAGTTTGTAGGGGAAAGAAAACTTTCTTCATCGTTTCATCCTGAACTATGCCGAGATAACTTGTGGATTTACACGGCTACTCAAAAAGGGGTCTGAGTTCTTATGAGATACCCTTTCAAAGGACTGTCCTCGAAACGTGCTCTGCTTCTCTTCCCCCCCGATTATAGTCATGATTATTTCCTCTACCTTGTAGCCTCAGATTATACCATTGGTATGGTTCTCGTCCAAGAGGATGATTCTCATGATGGACATGTTATCTACTACTTGAGTCGAAGTCTAACGCCTACTGAAACCAAGTATTTACATGTTGAAAAACTGGCCTTGGCAGCCGTCCAAGTAGTTCAACGCTTCTGGCACTATATCCTCTCTCGCAAGACTACATTGATTTCTAACTACAACCCTATACAACACATTCTCACATGTCAATTGCTAGGGGGAAAATACTCGAAATGGATCGTGATACTCCAGGAGTTTGAATTGAAATTTGAACGAGCCAAGTCCAAGAAATCCTTAGTATTTTCCGAGTTGATATGTGAATTTCCCTACTCTGAAATGGAAAATGTAGCAGTTGATTCATTACCTGATGAATCCCTTTTCCTCATTAGTTCCGATGATATTTGTTATGGTGATATCATCATATATCTCCAAACCCAAAATTTCCGGCCTAATTTGTCTAGTACTGACCAGCATCGAATACGCTACCAAGCCCGTCAATATATTATCCTCGGAGATACTCTTTATCGTCGTGGGATTGACTCAGTTTTTCGACTCTGCCTCACGTTTGAAGAGGCCAAGAAAGCCTTAGATGACTGATATTCTGGAGCCTATTGTGGTCATATGTCTGGGTATGCTACTACCGAGAATATCTTACGAGCAGGGTATTTTTGGCCTTCTTTATTTAACGACTGCATAATCGTCGTCCAAAAATGCCACGCTTGTCAGACCTATAATCATAAGATACAGTCACATCATGCTCCTCTTCACCCTATAGTCTCTGTTGGTCCCTTTGCGAAATGGGGCATCGATTTCATGACATGTCACCCCCACTCGGCCGAGGGGCATGGATACATTATTGTAGCCTTAGATTATTTTACGAAATGGGTCAAGGCGATGCCGACATTTGACAATACTGGAAAGACTGCAACATTATTCATTTCTAATCACATCATAGCTCATTTTGGTGTTCCTCAGGCTATCTTCACTGATCACGGTAGCCACTTTAGAAAATTCATGATGTCCGAACTCACTGAAAAGTTGGGTCTTCGCCATGAAAACTCAATGCCCTATTACCCACAAGCCAACAGCCAAGTCGAAGCAATTAACAAAGTTCTCATAACTATGCTCCGATGAATGATAGGGATTCATAAAACAAGTTGGCACACAATGTTGTTTTCAACATTGTGGGCTTACCGGACATCCGTCAAGTCCGCTACTGGGTTTACACCTTTCCGGTTAGTCTATGGTTTGGAAGCCATTCTCCTGATTGAATGCGAGATACCCTCTTTAAAACTAGTTGTTGAACTCCTACCAAACACTTCTGCTGAGGAAGAACATCTATTGTATCTGATGCAATTAGAAAAAACTCGATGTGATGCTACCCTAGTCATAGAAGCCCAGAAAAAACATGTCAAGGCCCAATACAACAAACATGTCAAGCCTCGTGTTTTCTCCGAAGGAGATCTGGTTCTCCTCTACGAACAAGATCGAGATATGCTAGGAGCTAGTAAATTCGAAGCCATGTGGTGAGGTCCTTATATTGTTAGACAAGTTTTGGAAAAAGGGGCTTACGAGTTAGTAGATTATGATGGTATCCCTTTGAGTGAACCCAGAAATGGGTTGTACTTGAAGAAGTACTATGCATAAGATCACCTGTGCACGAGTACTTGTATTTTTATTGTATCATACTTCTTGTGTGTTACTATAGTTTTCTTTTGTCGTTATCTGGTCTCTGCCCTTATGTGACATTGTGTTTGATTTCCAGATGTTGGAGTCTTCACTACCCTACATTGGCTTGGCTAATGGCGCTAGCTGTAGTACTCAGAACCTTAGTTCCACTGCATGGGCAATTTACGCCCCTACAAACGAACTTGTCTCTTTACAAGGTGTGTGCCTCAGCCGTGCGACCAACAATATTGCAGAGTATAGCATCGTTATCGAATTGTTGATTGATGCTATCTCACTCGATATTCGTCACTTGGTTGTGCGACTCAATTCATAGCTCGTAGTACTACAGTTAAGTAAAGTCTATACTATTCGAAGTCCTAACTTGTTACGGGTGTATTTGCGAATTCGCCTCTTGGAACGTTATTTTGATTATATTGAATATCAACATATTCCTAGACGTCTAAATACATTAACTGATGCATTAGCTAACTATGTATTAGACAGACATTTGGGTCATTTATAAATCAATCACATCAACTTTCACACAACACAAGATAAACCAGTAGAATCCGTATGTATATATAATGATCAAAAAGTTTTTTACAAAAAAGTTTTTTCCGAGGACCAAAATTTCAAAATCTGAATCTCATAGCTTCTACAAAGTGATGTCATGGATGACGTTCATGATAACACACGATTTCCCAGGAAACCCTATGAAGCAGTCGACCAATGGACTCTGACACTCCTACTATATGACATTGATAACATCGCGGAACCTCTCCAGGGGGCATGTCTGGAATGTCTACTGTCAAACCCTCTAGGTTTTGTTCCACCGCTTCATAATCTTTGGCATCCCATCATGACACTGGAGCTACCTCTCCTCGTCGCTGAATAGGAGAAGTACCAGGTGGTCGATAAGGCCCCATGTCATTAAAAAAGAAGTTTTGTAATTAGACCTCGGACGAACATAAAAACACTTGCATATGATAAAATTCACAAAAACATTTAAAAAGAAAAAAATATGTACTTCTTACCAAGATCCCCCACTTAGCGCCCTTAGGCAGGGCCAAGTCTGGATCTCCTCAGAAGTCTAACCCGGCATAGGCATAATCATCGACCATCAACATCTGTGGTCGCAGCCAGTCGAAAAAGGCATCATTGTATTTGATGATTAGTCCAGCTACGTGCTGGGCCATGAGCTGACACCACCTCAACATTCTTGGATCTATTGGAGCTAGTAAACCCCACTCAACCTGTAACCTCAGCAAGGGAACCCTCTCAAGAAAAAAGGACACCAACAATGACCCCTACCCGAATTGCTTCAGATTGCCTCGCCTACATTTGGTCAACTGCCTCTTCACGCTACGGAGCACTGGGTCTGCCCAGTTAAAAACCCGAGGCTCAGTACACTCTATGGCATACTGAAAGTATCTCTGGAGAGCCATGTGAGGAGCAGCACTCCCAGCCATATGAGGAATGGTGAACAAAATAGTGCGAAGGGTCAAATCCCGCACCCCCCAAATGGCTACCTTTCCTTTGCTCCTTTCCACCTCTGGAACACAGTGCAAACGACAGTATTCACTCATAGGCATCCCACCACCTCTGTTACCAGTCAGGCTCATGTGGTACCCATGCTGTGACAGTCCTGTCGAGAAGTAAATGTCCTCGATATCCAAGGACAATGTGTGGACCCCTACATGGAATACTTGCTGGTCTGGGTCCCACATATGTACAAGGTACTCCAATAATCTGACTTGGTCTCTCATACCCAGGATACGAAAGAATTTCAAGAGACCACAGTCTTGCAAAGTGGCAACGGTTCCCGAATGATTCCCGACAATAGCATCATCTTCTTCATGCTCTCTTTCACGCCATTCCAAAACCATGGTGATAGCCAAATACCTGCATAAGAAACATAAGAAGAAGGTCAACACCTCTATTCAACATTTGGTAACTTTTTCATTGAGCAAACTTAAAAAAAATTTCCACTTTGCGGTTCTAGCAAGTGCACTTTAGGCACAGTGCGAGGTTCTCATAGGTGCCTTTGGGGTCACCTATGAGAATGAGACATTCGCACAGGTCCTGTGTGGCTGGCCTGTGAGAATGGATGAGCGCAACTTTAACCCCTAAAACAAACTCAAAAACATGATTTTTGCCAATGAAAATGAAAAATTGAACCATGAAAAGATAGAGGACAAGGAGCTTACCTCACTGCCAGAGACGATTCTTCGAATGGATGCTTGTACCTCCCGTAATCGAACATCGAAATTCAAGGGGCAAAAGAGGGGTTTTGGACTAAAATATTGGCAAAGTTACAATGACTATGGTAAAAAGAACTTTTACCCTCTTATATTTGCTTTTACCATTTGTTATTGGTTTTTATAAATTTTTTTATTTACTAAACCTAATTCCTAATACCATTATGAGTGCAACTTTTGCAGACGTAACGAGCTTGATGTTCATGGACAGGGACACAGATATTTTTTCTCTTCTTCATCGCATGTTTTGATTGTTTTTTATGGTTTTTGTACAAAACCTCGAGCTTGGTCTTTGTCCGTTCTCATGCTCAAAAATACATGAGAATGCGATCGAGCGCACTTTTATCACTTTTTCGGGCTCAACAAGGTTATACGAAAAATGAACCCCCATGGAGTCCTCTTTAAGCTCTTTTCAGACTCTCTAAACATTAAAAGATTGCCAAGCGACCTTGCTATTTTCACGCTCATTAAAGTATTTGAAGAAAGCATCTATTGGGTGATAATTTATCTCTTTTTCGGTCTCATCAGACTATTTTACGAAAAAGGAACTGAGAGAGATCTCTTTTAAGTGTTTTTCCAGACTCTATAATCATGAAAAACCTTCAAGTTTTCTATCTTTGGACTCGTTAAACAAACATCGACAGACCCGTAATGGGACCCAACCACTCCTTCCTAGGGTTCATTAAACATACTTCAAAGGACTCATCCGAAGGATGAGCTTACATCAACAAGCATATGTTATCCTCCTCAAGCTTGTGTAAAAATAAAGAGGTACTCACCAGTAATGGTGGGGGAAAATTTGGGAAAGGGATGTGTTTTCGTATTTATATTGATTGGCAGTAAGTGTCGCTCTTGAACATGACACCCCCCTATTCATTATCTGAAGCCAGTTTGGGATATCCATTTGTCTCTCATTCGATTCGCTACCAGGTCATACTCTGCGTTGTCTCTGAGTCAATGCTACCAAATCATTGGTCATGTCATTCATATGTTCAAGAGAAGTCAATCTGAACTCTCTATTGAGTTGGCCATATGCAGTTGTCCATTCTCTCTGTGTCAGCCTTCCCTGTGTCCTATCCAACTTACATCATACTCTGTTTCACCTTCAAAATTTGTTACTCATTTCGTGTCATTGATGGGGGATACATCAAGGCCCTCCTGTGACGAGTTTTGTTTCGTCAACTCCAACTCATTATCCTGAAACAAGACTTAGAAATTCTTTGGTACCTTGGAACTTGCATGCCTCAATGGCAGGTTTCCTTGCTTCCAACAATGGGTTTACATCATTGACCCCTGATCGAAAGATTATGTCGGATGCTTGACCTCAACTCATTCATTCACATTCGGTGGATTGCACTAGTGTACCTTGGGATTCATTGACATTAATGGTGATTTCCATCGCACTTGTTAATGGTTTCATCAATGACTGGTAATCAAGTGGTTTCTACCATGTTTGACTTCAACACATGTAATCACGTGGTTAGATTCTTACTTTCAGGTGAGGGGATTGAAGACCCTAGATCTCATCTCTTTGGTCCAGGTTGTGATGGAATATGTATAATTTGTTGACACATAGATCCACTTTGTATGTCTCATGGCTATGTCGTCTCAATTTGGATTTTCTTGCATAGATACATAGTGTATTCCTGGTGGCTATGCGATATTTTGACAGCATGGATCCATAGTGTATGATTGGTGGCCATGACCTATGCTTATAATGTCATTTGTCCATGATCTTAGTATGGGAATGCCTACCTCATAACTAGTATGATATTCTGCAGATGCTTGGTTGTTCCCAGGTTTTCGATTAGGTGCGCTCCTGGTTTCCGACACACACATACAGTTTACAAAGTATTTCGGCTGTCACTGATTCCGGCCTCATACTTTTGGGGGCATTCTGTTACACATGATTTTGGTCATCTAGATGGTGTATTAACAATGGTGTGATCAAGCTCCCAATCAAAACTTTCTCCTAAGAAAAGTGGCATTTATCTCCTTCCAGAAAACATGTTTTTAAAGAGAGTTCATAGGTTGCTTATAGCCTAGGGTGCGAGAATGACCCATTCTCGCAGACTACCTTCAGCTAGGGTGCTAACTTCTTGCACTGTGTTCTATACCTAGGGTGCGGACTTGTTCTCAAGCTTGGAAAAAAGATGAAGTCTCGATGGTTCTATAAGGGAATCTTCTAGAGAATGGGTTGGCATTCGAATGGTTATCATTTCACTGGCTTCCCTGATTTGGTGGGATCATTCTCATCCATGTAACCATCTCATCCTCTCCTATATATTGAAAGGATTCTCATGGAAAAGGTTAAGCAAGATTAATTGGAGAATTAGTGAAGGAGTTGTGTGAAGAAACCAGCTTGAACAAGAGCTTGGAGACTCTAGCAAGTCTATCAAGAGGAATTGGATCTTCTTCATGCAAGGATCGAGCAAGTGTGTGTGTTGGAACCAAGAGTCACCAAAAGGAAGCTTGCGACATCAAGGTGATCAGTTTGTATCTTATACTTTTGATTAATATGATACAGCGGCATGTCCTTTTTCCATAAAGTCATTCTTACTTTATTGTGTAATTCCTTGATCATACACATAAGTTGACGATTGAATACATTTTTCTATCTTCACTTTGGTTGGTTTGTGTTGTCTTGGTCTTGACCTCATGAGAGCACCGGAGCAAAGTGGGAGCAACAGAGACCCTAGGAAGCGATACAAAGGTATGTCATTTGTTCCTCCTTACTAGCTAATTCAATGGTCGTAACTTAGGGAAAGAGTCATGTCCTGTCCTGTTTTGTTCTAGATCCAGGTGGATCTAGGGAGATCTGTTAGTGTCCGCACCTACCGATTAGTCCGATAACACCAATGGAGGGTTGTCTTGAAGTCCTTTATCAGACACTTTAGCCTGTTGATTTTCTAAGTGAACGTTGATGAAGTTAACCTCCAAATCTCTACAATTATATTCAACCAACACCTTGGCTAAACCATGTCCTTTAACTATCTTGGTGGGTTTTATTTCGAGATAAAATTCAAGGATTATGGCAATCCACTTTCTCCTTCTCCTGTTTATGTCAGGCTGAATGAGAATATCCTTCACATAAGCTGAAGAAACATATGCAATGATATTTTAATGTAGAACATAGACTCTGAAAGATTTAAGATACTTCACAAAGGCATAGGCCTTCTTCTCCAGTACGTCATATCCGACTTTTTCTTCTCTTAGTTCTCTGTTGAAAAAATAAATAGGCTGCTCCAACCCTGTATCATTATTTTGCAGTAAAACATATGCCACTGTATCAAATGAAGCAAAGGAAAAAATCGGAAAATCCTTGGAATAGTCAGCACTGACTAGAACAAGTGCTTCAGTCAGTGCCTTCTTGATTTGGTTGAAGGATTCTTTGGAATCAGTAGTCCATTTTACTCCATTCCCCTTCCTGATCATGGTCATGATATTCTTCACCAATTCAGAAAAATTTGAAACAAACCTTCTTAGAAAATTATTTTTTCTAGGAATGACTGAACTTATTTCTTGGATCTAGGAAGTGATAAGGATTGAATAGCTTCTATCCTTCTTGAATCAATCCTGACCCCCTCAGCTGATATAATGTGTCCCAACATTTTTCCTTTTTGCATGGTGAATAAAGACTTCTTGGGATTTAGGGAGAGACCAAACCTTCTGCATTTTGAGAAGACCTTTCTCAGATCTTGACCATGTTCTTTATCATATTTGGAGAAGACTATTATGTCATCAGGATAAATGACCACAAACTTGTCTCTTTCTCCAATGAAGGTGATGTCCATGGCTCGTTGGAAGGTTTATCCTGCATTCATCAATCCAAAGGGCATTTTGGCATACATAAATGTGCCCCAAGGAGTGGTGAAGGCTATCTTTTCTCTGTCTTCAGGCAGGATATAGATCTGAATGTAGCCAAAAAAGCCATCAATCATGGAGATCCTGGATGCACATGTCACCCTCTACGACATGTGTTCCATCTTTGGAAAAGGGTAATTTTCCTTCTTAGAGCTTTTGTTCAGGTTTCGGAAATCGACACAGAGTCATATGTTCAGAGTCATATGCTCAATGACGGTTGTGTCATATGTTCTGAGGTATTCATAGATCCAGGCAACACATTAGAAAATTCTTTTAATATCTCAGTATACTCGGCTCTTTGCTCCCTTTATAGGATGCTTGACAACTTGATGAACTTTGGATCCTCCTTTGTACCGATATTGCATTCAGCTACATCAACATCCTCAATTGGGCCTTTAAACTTTACTGCCACATCATTACCATCGAATAATATTTCTAATGGAACTAGTCCTTTGGGAATGTGGTTGCTAGGTAGCTGAACAATATGGTGATTAAAAATTTTATTTAGAAAAACATCAGCATGAGGGTCACCTTCGGGATCATGATCCTGATCAATGTGCAATGCAGAGAACTCATCAATAGACTCAAGAAATTTTTTGATCTCAAGATCATCCTCAAACACCTTCCAATGCTTGACATTGTCAGGTATAGAGGTCATGTATTTACTCCTATATCATACCTGAGTTTGGGTGGCAATGGAACTCTAAAATTGCTTGTTTATATAGCCAAAGAGTCATCCATGACATTCTCTTCTCTTGGAATAAATGAAATGTTGAAAGATGAGAAAAAACTGTTAATCAAATCCCACACTTCATTTACATATGATTTTAGTCGAGGGTGTTTGGCCTGATAAATATTTATGATTTGCTGGACAATCAACTCAGCACCCCCAAACACTGATATCTTTTAAATTTCCATGTATTTTGCAGCCCGACCCAAACCCAAAATAAGAGCTTCATGTTCTTCCACATTATTGGTAGTTTCAAATTCTAACTTAAATGATAGAGATATGATTTCTTGAACAAGAGAAACAAGGACCACTCCAGCTCCAACACCTTCTCTATTAGAGGCTCCATCGAAGAAAATTTTCCACACAGAAGTAATCGGAGGAGAATCTTCACAGAGGGCAAGCGACTACTTTCTGATTTCAAGAGGGGTTTCAGGAGCATCAATGAGTTGTAACAAGTTGGATCCCAAATCAACATCAAGGGAAAAAATAGGGTGATTGGTTGGGTCTGCTTCATCACTAATGATATAGGCCAACTAAGCCTCTCTATATAGTCTTCTATCTCCCCCCCCAAATACAGGAATGGTAGCATATGTGAGGTCCATATTCAATGTTCCTCCAAGCCTTTTTATACAATATCCTGACAAAAGCATGCCAAACTTGGGAGGAACATTAGCTACCATGATATCCATGACCACACTTTTTATGGGCAATTGGAACAAGGACACAACCAGATCTTTGATCACCCCAAGGCATTGCACTTTCCTGGAATCAAAGGAATACAAGTAATGGTATGCTTTTGTGATTTCTAGTCCTAGTTCTTCCATGACAGTTTTGGGCATGAGATTATGAGAGGCCCCTGAATCCATCAAACAGTTATGCAGTACCTTATCATGTATGTTCAGTGACATATAGAAGGGAGGGGATGAATCATCTCTATATTCTATCATGGGACCTAAGATAACTACTGGATTTTCATCTTGAAGGTTTACTGAGTCTGTGGAATAATATGAATTCTCGGGCTGCAACAGTTTGGAGAGGGATTTCTTGAAATCATCGTTCTTTACTAGATCTTAAAGGAGGATGAGGATCCTGATTTTATGAATTTCATGCTCAAAGTTTAAATAGGAGCGGGGCTTTAGAATTTATGTCACTTATGGGACAAGATCTTTGGCTACTGGTGGGGGGGGGTTGAATATTCTTACCCTTTCTCTCGTCTGCTACAACTTTGGCAGGATTTTCTGCTCTGGTAGGCTGATCAGGAACATCAGGCTTTCCTTCTTTATTTTTAGACCCGAGGTTGTATCTATTTGGGATAATTTTGGCCTTTTCCCCCTTGCTTAGCTCGTTTAATTGGCCATCCATGAGAGACTCCTCATATGTTTACTGAGTTAAGTGAGGAGAAGATGATGTTTCTTCGAGACAATGGATTTCTGGATCGAGGTCTTCTTCCTCTCCACCCTCATACACAACAAGGTTGTTTTGAAGAGGGGTCTGGTCTTTCTGATCTTCTCTATCCCTACTCCTCTTTTCTCTTTTGATAATTTGAGGAGCATTGTTATTCGGCCTCTTGAAGTTTCCTCTGTTATCAACATTTTGAGGATCTCTATATGTCTTATTCCCCTCTACTTTCAATCTTTCCATTGTAGTTGAAAGTGATTTTAGTAACTTGGTTACTTCATCCATTTGAGAGGGGTAAGGAGTGAAACCGAAGGTCAAGGCTTTAGATATTCCCCTTGGAGCGTTCTTATCAGCCTTATTCTTGATTCAGTTAACTTCCAATACGTTAGACTCTACGTCAAGGGTTGCATCTTGCATATGAGCGAAGGAAGTAGCTCTTCTCTCTCTTAACAAAAGGTAGAAGTCAGGGTCAAAATCACTAGCATAGGTAATATTGGTAGAGGATTCTATAGGATTTATCTCAGCAAGGATCTTATTGTACATTTTTTGAATCTTTTGGAGAAGTCAGAGATAGATTCTCCCTCTTTTCTCCTCGGGGAACTAAATTCTATGATATAATACATAAAGTTTTTTTTATCCCCCCATTGCCTCAAGAAAACATCATCTAGGGCCTCAATCTGAGTAATGGATCTAGGGGTCAACCCTCTAAACCATTTCCTAGCCTCACCATCAAGGCTCTGGACAAAGACTCTCATCCAGATGTCCTCATTTTCAATATTCATATTGTGTGCATAACTGTAGAAGGAAATAAGTTTCTCTTCAACAATTATGTCTTCTTCTCCCGTGAACTTGGGCATATACTTTAGGTAATCTCCAACATGAAGAGTGTTCATTGGTTTAGGTAGGACTAGAGGAGCATATCTTGCAGCCACTATGGCATCCATTATGTTCCTAGGAGGATTGGAACTTGCCATAGGGATGATAGGTGGAGGAGAACTAGGAGGGGAAGGGGTTCCAACAAGGGAGACTGGAACTGATCTTCCGAGAGGAAAGGGAAACAACAGAGGATTTGGAGAAAAGGATACAAGGCTCAAAGGAAAAGAGGATTCCCTTTTTGCAAAATCAGTAACTCTAACTCTTAAAACATGGAGTGGGAAAATCTTCCGAGGTCTGGGGTCTAGACCAAGGTACAACTTCCGAGGTAATAAAACATGGAGAGGGAAAATATTCCGAGGTTTGGGGTCTATACCAAGGTACAACTTCAGGGGAGAGAGGAGTGACAAGGATTTCTCCCTCCAAATCCAGAGTAGGAGGGGAAAAATCAACATGAACACTCCCAAACTTTAAACTTCGGGAAAATCCAACAGACGGTATAATAGGAGAATGAGAAGTAGAAATCAGATTTTCTAAAAGAGGACAGTGAAAATCATCAGAAATACATGGTTCAGAAGCAGAAGTACCTTCTCGAGGGGCCTTTCTCTTTCTAACAATTTTCTCTAGGTTAGATTCAGGTGTTTCTAGAGGCACCTGTGGAGTAGACCTCATGTGTTTGCATGTAGAAGAAATAACTGAAACAATGGATTCGTCAGTGGATTTGCATCAATGGAGTCACCACAGTGGATTCGCCAGGTGCACAGTTGCAATATTTGATGTACTAAGTTCTGTTGCACCTTCAGAACTAGTAATCTTTGTCGTTCAATCCCAGGGAAAATATTCAACTTCATCCCCGACAACGACGCCAGAAATGTTAGCACTGGAAGTCACCTATGGATTGCGGCAGAGGTAATCCCAATACAAATCATTTTTATTTCACAATGAATAAATTTAAGGGTCGTGTAATGGACATAGTCTCAGGATTATAACGCTTTAACTCAGAAAATTTGGGCTGGCATGCATAAGCAGCTGAGGTCTTGATCTAACTTCAGTTAGTAATTTGTAGTAAAGGGTGAGTAGGGGGGAGAATGGGTGAGGAAATGTAGAGGTCTGCTATGGACATCAGGTCTTCCAGCAGCCTAAGGAGGAAAAACTCTAAATACAAGATCTTCTTGAACCCTAAACTTTAGGAAATTCAAAACGTCAGAACAAAATTGCAATCAAACATACATTACAATACAATCACAACAACTCAAATGGATCACTCATGCCGAGTGTTCAATATTAGAATAAAAAGAGATGATAGGAAATTTGACTGTCATTAAACAAGAAGTCTCAAAAGGAAACTCATAACCAGAGAACCAAAGGCTTCATTAAAACTTTACAATGTTGAATCTTATATCAACCATCGACCATAACAAAATATCAAAACTCAGTATTTATACTCAGAACAATTTGCCACCATGAGAGATGTGACCTGGCTATTACATTCAAAGATTTCCATTTGTATCTTCTTCTGTCAGACGCAATCTCATATCAGTATGGGATTTGTAGGATAATTTGCTGACAGGAGAGCTTTGGGCTGACAGTCTGCTCCCATGGCCAGCTCTTCCACGCTTTCTATTTATGTGGTGAAATAAGGTTTCAAAAACCTTCCTCATTTTCATTAACTACTTTCATCAAGATCAGGGCGAGGCATGACACCCATGAATGTCCCAGGTGAGCTCGCGACTCCTTCTAGTCAATTTTGGTACCTCGAAGTCACGCAAATATTTTTCTGTGACCAACTCAGGTGCTTTGATCCCTTGCGCATCTCCTTTTCATTTGATCCTAGGCTGCGACCGTGTGCCGAATTCCTAGGTGCTTCAAGATTTTTCATTTCACAAGCTAACATTGTGATCCTGCTAAAATTTCTAAATCGTGAAAGCACGATTGTTTGGATTGGGAGACATGTATCCCTGTTCATTGGAAATCCCTGCTAAACATCAAAATTTCAGGACCTTGGGCCATCTGTATTACTCACTTAAGTTCCCTTGAAATGACTTTCTCCATGTTGATCCTATGCCATGTGTCTTTCTGGAATGGACGGTCAAGATCATTTCAGGACTTCGCGTGTCGTGAGTCTTCAAGACTCTACCCTCCTACTATTCCCGACTCACGAAATTGTGAAAAGGTGATCCATCGATCCAGATATCTCCTTTTATCAACGACTATGATCTTATCGTGATTTCAAATTTCGCGAGTTCTAATGACTTTTCTCCTTGACTGCTCCATCTCACGAAACCACGAAATTCTAATCTTGCACCACACATCCTTCCCTATACCAACGGCTAGGATTGACCTTGCGATTTTGGACCTCTGTTTGACACTAAACTTGGTGCAACTGTATGATCCCGATCACTCAATGGTCGTCGATCTAATCTGCCTGATGGATCTCCACCACCAAAAGTTGATCTTGCTCGCTCACTTGATTTGACTTGATATCGGACTGCTTCAAGTGTTTCTCATGGTTCTCATGAATGCGGTCTGTGTAGTTTACTTGAATGACTGACTGAGGGCTTGGGGAAAAAAATATCAGAGATAGAGATGAAGAGGGGAATTATCATCCTAAGAGAGAAATGGAAGTTTGAGGGCTGACACTTCTCAGGAAAACAAAGAAGAAAACTATAAGCCGAAAGGAAACACCTTACGATTGGGTCTACAAAAGGAGGAGAGACAAGAAAAAATACACACTTAAGTAGAAACCACAAACCCCCAAGGCTTTAACAAGTTTATTTGATAACACTTTGAAAGAAAGAAAAAGGAGGAGAATACATGAAGAGACGGGATCCGAAGAAATCCTGGCCATCCATTGGGACAAGACACGTGGTGTTGGATTAGACCTTTCACTACTTTGTTGTTATGAAAGAACAATATTAGTGAGGAGTGGAGAATCGTTGAAATACTGAAACCCTTGAGAAGATATGAGCCATTAGTGGTTCGGTAGATCTGGGTCGTCCATCTAGAGGACAAGTCTAGCAGGGGAAAGGGTTCTAAATAGAGACAATTCCATGAAAAAGGGTGTGTGCAATGTTCAGAACTCCCGAAGGCTGGAGTCTGAAGTAGATTGTAGTTGTTGGTTCTTGGATAGACGAGAACAGTCGATTCTTGAGCTAGACATGTTCATGGTTCAGATTTCAGGGAAAAGGGTTGTAGTTGTAGTCAAAGTGGTTGGAGTTCGAAGTCTGAAGCACTTGAGGAAATTAAGTCTTGGGTCGTAGCCCAAGGTCACCTGAGGAGAGGGGCTAGAAAAATGGAGCTAACGCCCGATATTTCAAAGATTAAGGAGCATTGAAGAAAGGTTATGTGGTTTCGATATGACCTGCACCTAAGGTGATAAAGAGCCTATTTTAATTCAATTTGGGGCCAGCAAGGTCTCGATGAGCTAATCGAACTCATAGATTTGAAGATCCTTGATCGGGAGGTCGCATAGCCCCGAGGAGAGAAGGGGGGTCTATTTCAAGTGGCATGAGAGCATGGAATTGTTTTTGGGTAGAGAAAGAGAGCTCGAAGTTGTACTCCGTGTGTGGGAAACAATTAGCACAATACCATCGAGGAGACGTGTGGAGCCACCTATAGCCAATCGCATTGTAGAAAGATAAATGAAAGAGCTTTGTGCAAGAATAGAGGTGATGGAGGAAACACAAAGGAGAGAACCTAATGTTGAGGACATCAGTGATGAAAAAAGAGAGGAAATAGAAGTTGAAGATGTTGCAGGAGAAAATGTTGCCGAGGAATGCTTGTTGAGAGTGGTTGTTAAATTGGGAGCTAGAGAAAAGACAAGCATCCCAATGTATGAGGGAAACTTGGATGTTGAAGAATTGCTATATCGAATACCATGCATGGACAAATATTTTGAATATGAATATGTTGATGAGGAGAAGAAGGTGAGACATGCTACCACTAGGTTAAAAAGACATGCAACACTTTCATGGGATGAACTACAGGCTTTGAGGAGAAGAAAATTCAAGCATAAGATAAAGAGTTCGGACATAATAGTAGCCAAGCTGAAGGATAAATTCATACCCAAAGATTATTAGATAAATTTGTTCAGGAAGTTTCATAACTCGAGACAGAAGGGTATGACGGTGAAAGAGTACACAGAGGAATTCTACAAGCTGAATATCAGGACTGGACAAAGAAAGAAGGACGAGGAAAAATTCACTAGGTATATAAATGGCCTGAGGTATGAAATCTAGGATGAGATCAACATGATTTCGTCAAGGAAAGTGGAGGAGGCATATAAATATGCACTGAAAGAAGAGGAGAAGTTGTCCAGAAAACAAAGCCAGTAAGGTAGAGGTAGAATCATGAATAGAGGTAAAGGAGTTGCCCATGATAAGGCACAGAAACCCAAAGACAAGACTGAGAAACCACATAGTCACTTAGAAAGAGGAGGAAGTTCGCGAGGAAGACAAAGTGGTGGAATAAATTCTTATAGAGGGAGAGGAAGAAGCAGAGGAGGAGAGATAAGGTGTTATGCATGTGGAAAGACAGGACACGTGTCTTGGGAATGTCTCGAGAAAAATAAATAAGGAGGTGAAGCTCACATTTCAGAAGCCTGGAAGTTGAATTTTGAAGTAGAGGGAGAAGAAGATGGAAGTTCTCTAATGCTGAGGAAGGTTCTCTTGAAGCCAGAACCAGAAGTTGAAAAACCAATGAAGAGGAACAGTTTGTTCAAGACAACTTGCAAGACTAAAAACAAAGTATGCAAGGTGATAATTGACAGTGGGAGCATTGATAATATACTATCCACAGGGATGGTGGAGAAATTGGAGCTGGAGACAACTTCACATCCAAATCCATATAAATTTTCATGGTTGTAGAAAGGAAACTAGGTAATGGTCACTAAAGAATTCCTCATTGAATTTAAAATAGGAGGATATAGAGATGAAATTTTGTGTGATGTGATTCCCATGGATGTATGTCATGTTTTGTTGGGAAGACCATGGTAGTTTGACCTCAATTTCATTCATGATGGGAGAAAAAATTCTTACACCTTGGAGAAGAATGGTAGGACACACATGTTTGTTCCAATAGAGGAGAAGAAAGTAAAATAAGAAGCCAGCACAAGCATACTTCTCATGAGTGGGAAGGAACTCTTGAGTGAATTCAAGAAGGAATAGGAGATGAAGTTCATTGTGGTGAGGAAACCCGGAGTGTTCCATACAATTAATTCTATGGATGATTTACCTGAAGAAGTTCAGGAGTTGTTGGAGAATTTTGCTAACATAGTAGTGGATGATTTTCCTAACTCATTGCCACCCATCAGAAGTATCAACCATCATATTGACTTGATACTAGGAGGAAGTCTGTCGAACAAAGTAACATACATATTGAAACCTCAAGAGAATGAGGAGGTAAAGAAACAAGTCCAAGATTTATTAGACAAGGGTTTGTTTAGAGAAAGCTTGAGTCCATGTGCAGTACCAGCTGTGTTGAGTCCAAAGAAGGATGGAGGATGGAGAATGTGTACAGAATTGAGAGCCATAAACAAGATCACCATGAGGTAGAGATTTCCTTTTCCAAGAATGGATGACTTAATCGATTGTTCAAGTGGAGAAAAATTATTTTCTAAGATAGATTTTAAAAATGGATATCACCATATAAGGATGAGAGAAGGTGATGAGTGGAAAAAAACCTTTAAGAAAAATGAAGGGTTGTATGAGTGGCTTGTTATTACATTTGGTTTAACAAATTCCCCAATTACTTTTCTGAGGTTGATGAATGAAATACTGAAAGATTTTATTGGTAAGTTTTTGGTTGTATATCTGGATGATATACTGGTATTTACCAAGACTAAAGAGGATCATTTGATACATCTAACATTGGTGATGAAGAGACTACATCATGAGAAGTTGATAAATCTGAATAAGTCCTCTTTTATGAAGACAAAACTCATATATTTAAGTTTTCTGACCTCTTCAAATGAATTGAAGATGGATCCAGATAATGTGAAAGAAATCAAAGAATGGCCATCACCAAGGAGTATATTTGAGGTGAGAAGCTTCCATGGATTAGTGATTTTCTAATGGAAGTTCATTAGAAATTTCAGTGGAATTTGTGCACCGATATTGGATATAGTGTAGAAGAGCCACAAGTATTTTAAATGGATGGAAGAGGATGAGAGGAGCTTCAATAGGGACATAACTCTCTTTTAGTTCATCATATCACCCTCAAACAGATGGACAAACAAAGGTGGTAAATTGGAGGTTGGGAAATTTGTTAAGAAGTTTGGTCACTGAACATCATAACTAGTGGGATCAAATTATGTCACAAGCAGAGTTTGCATACAATGGCTCAGTGAACAAAAGTACAGGAAAGAGTCTATTCCATATAGTGTAAGGAATGAAGCCAAGAGGAGTATCAAAATTAAGAGATCTAGAGAAAAGTGAATTAAGAAGTGTTGGAGCAGAAGACTTCGCTGCAGAAATGGAGAAGCTTCATAATCAAATCAAGGGGAAGCTGTAGAATAGTAATGTGGAATATAAACATAGGATTGATCAACATAGGAGATATTTTTAGTTTGAAGTGGGATATCAAGTCTTAGCAGACCTAAGAAAGGAAAAGTTCCCAATGGGGACATACAACAAGTTGAAGCTCAAAAATATAGGACCATGCAAGATCCTAAAGAAATTTTGTGCCAATTCTTGTGACATAGAGATGCCAAAGGATGTGAGCATATTACCCATATTCAACGTTTCTGACCTATATCCTTACAAGGAAGACAACGCGAGAGAATTAGAAGATGAGAAAGAGAATCAGTGGGAGAAGAAAATGCCTGTAGAAGAAAATCCACAAATGGAGAAGGTAATTGATCAAAGGATTGGAAAGAAGACCAGGAGAAAGACATACCTTGAGTATTTGGTAAAGTGGAAAGGACACCCAGTAGAATATGTCAGTTGGGTAAATGAAATTGATATCTAAAAGCATGGAAAGTCAATGAAGGAGCTCGTGGACAAGAGTCCAAAAATGTTTGTCCAGGGGAGTATGATGCAAGAGAATTGTGAGGAAGCACATGTGAAGAAACACCTCAGCACCTTAGCATGCCTTTGAATCAATTCATAATCTTAATGCTGGTGTTTCATGAAAATATTTTTTGAACTGATTGAAAACTGAAGAAGATCAAAACACTTGGGAGATGAATGATCACGAGTGATCTGGGAGTTTCACTCCTATACATTAATGTAACAAAACTTAAGGGTAGTTAGTTTTTTTCTCTGAAGTAGATAGGTAGTTGGAAGGAACCTTAAGAGCCCTCTGGGATAAATAGAGGTGTTGTATGCCTGAATGAGGCTGCTGCAAATTAGTAGGAGATTGTTGTGATTTAGTTGTTGCTGAATTTTAAGTTATTTTTTTATTATAGTTGTATCCATTTACAGTTTGAATGAATATACCAGAGGAAAATTGATCCAATGCATGGTGTTGCTACTATTTACAGTTCCCTGTTATTTTATGTTTTCATGAATGAATGAGTTATGTTATTGAGTATATGAAACTGTGAAGTGTTTCAATAAGTTTCAATTATTTTTTCTCGTTGAGTTCATGCAAGGTGTGCATATTGTCCGCAAGGAGCACGTTGATGGAGTCTATTTCAAATCAGAAGCTCAGAAGAGATAGTGTGAAACTTCCATTTGCAAGTAGTGAAAAGAGACTGTTGCAAGGTGTGCACAACCTCCCACAAGAAGCTAACTCTTGCGTAAGAATCTGTTGCAAGGTGTGCACAGATCCAAAAATCTGACTAAGTGTCAAAGAAACCATTTAAGGAGTTCAAATCTCGAAGAAAGGACAAGTACAAAGGAGTTAGTGGGAGAAATCCTTTAGGAAGGAGGATATTTTAAGGTTTTGTAAGATAAACGATCAAGATCTATCCAAGACAAGCAGAATCATTCCATATCATCAGATCTGGGAGAAGTTGCACGGTGGTTATCCCTGGGTCCTTTCATAAATTCATGAATCGGAGGATTTGGAGTGTAGAAGGGTGAAAAACACCGAAGCCGGGAGTTGAGTAGGGATCCTAGTCATTGGATGGAAGGCTGAGATGTGGCAGTGGATCAACGAGTTTAGGAAAGACCAACTTCAGTGAATTTGTGCCAAGTAGATAGTGATCTTCACGAAATCGCGAAGGGTGAAGTAGATCCGAGCCTTTTTTGTGGTGAGGGAACATGGCGGAGATCCACAAGATTCGAAGGAAAAGTCCTTTGGAAGAAAGGAGAAGGAGGAGAATACCCAAAGAGCTGGGAGCCAAAGCAATCCTGGCCATCCATTGTGACAAGACACATGGAATTGGATTAGGCCCTTCGCTGATTTTTTGTTCAGAAAGAACAATATTAGGGAGGAGTGGAGAATCGTTGAAAGACCAGAACCCTTGAGAAAATCTGATTCATCTGTGGTTTGGTAGATCTAGGCCGTTCATCCAGAGGAAACATGTCAGTAGGGGAAAGGGTTCAAAACATAGACACTTTGGGAAAAAAGTGTGTGTGCAATGTTCAGAATTCCTGAAGGATGAAGTCCGAAGAAGATCACAGTTGTTGGCCGGTGGATAGGCAAGAACCCTCGATTCTCACACTAGACATGTTCGCGATTCAGATTTTGGGGAAAAGGGTTGTAGCTGTAGTCGAAGCGGCTAGATTCTAAAGTCTGAAGAACTTGAGGAGATTAATTCATGGGTCATAGCCCAAGGTCCCATTAGGAAAGGGGCTAGAAAAAAGTAGCTAATGCCCGAAATTTCAAATATTAAGGAGCGCTGAAGAAAGGGTCTGTGGGTTCCATATGACCTGCGCCTAAGGTGATAAAGGGATTGTTTTAATTCAATTTGGGGCCAACAAGGTATCAAGGATATAATCTAGCTCATATATTTGAATATCCTTGACCGAGAGGTCACACAGCCCCGAGGAGAGAAGGGGGGTCTACACCATTCTCAACCCTAAAGAGAAAAACATAAGCCATTGAATTTGACAACTAAGATATGCTCAAGATGAGATGATTACACTGCATGAACCAACAAAGTGTGGATTGATGTTGATTATAAAATAAATTTGATAAGATTAAATTTATATGTTATTGGTTGCCATGCCATTCTTAACCAAATTGAGGAGGAGTAGAGCGAGTTCTTTGGAAATACATGATTCTTACACACTAAAATGTCAGACTTGAGTGTCACTCCCTAAGTGTCGCAAGTGTCACAAAGTGATGTATGCACCTTCTTAAGTGTCACCTGCATTGCCTCTAGTGTCGTATTCTCTTTACTAAGTGTCGCAACCCATTGACACCATGAAATTCATTTGTCATAATGCCTAAGTCATTTTGGAAGAAGAAGCCAATAAATTAGGGTTTGGAACCATACCTTCTTCTTGGAAAAATTGACCATTTTGGGGCATTTTAGAAGGGTGGCACTCCCCTACCCATGTTGAGGGGGCACCAATGCCCCCCCTTCCTTGTTAAGGGGGTGCCAATGTCGCTTTGTCTCTCACTAAAGGGGGGTTCCAATGTCTCTTTGTCTCTCACTAAAGGGGGTGTGAGTCTTGTTAGAGGAAAATATGGGATCTTCCACCTATTCTTAATAGCCAACACTCTTGGGATGAAGTTTCTTGTGATCAAATCCTATACTATGGATATATCCTATGATCTAATCACAACTTAAGGAGCCATATCCTCAACCATATCCTTCATTATATCATGGTGGTTAAACCTCTCAAGTCTATATATTGAATGTATTTCCAAGTTGAAGGGGGTATAAATTTGGATATCAAACCTTTGATCCTAGGAGAAGCATCAACATTTTGATTTTAAGGTTTTCATGCAAGGGTTGGATGAGGAGATTTTGGAGAAGTTACCGCATCATCAAGAATGCTTTGTAAGTTCCTTCTTTTGGTTTTCCATTTAATATAGACTTGGCTTATTCCCTTCAAGTTCATGTGTTCACATCTACTTGTATATTGTTGTTTCAGTCTTCATAGATAGATCTTCTTTGTCTAATCATATAGAGTAGGACAAAGAGTTCCTTTCCTAGTCTTTGCAAGAATTCAGTTGCATTGAGGAGCTTGGAGATCAAGACCAAGGATTGGAGTAGCGAGGAAGAACATCGCATCAAGGTACACTACATTATTCTTCTCTCTCATTTGATTGATTGAGTTATATCTATAGGGAAAGTAGTAACCAGTTGTTCACTTCTTTATTTTACCAAATATAGGGGTCTTGGTCCAAAGGGGAGCATAGTCTATCCGCAGGGTAAGATTTCTCACAACATAAAAATGGCGACCATACTGGGGAGGACTTTGACTAGTATTTCCTTTGTTTCATATTTAATCCTTGTTTATGATTAGATATTTATTGTTTGATGCTTAATTATGATCTATTTCCCCTTCCCTCTTATTCTTTGAATAGTTGACAGAGCTACTAATTGATTCTCTCCTGAGTTTGAGTTGTTGGAAGCCATTTTTGAGCTTTTTTAGAAACTGGCACTCCCCTTTAGTTTACACTAGGGCACCATTAGCTGAATGGCACTCCCCCTAATCATCCTAGGGGGTGACATAGTGCCTTTTTCCTTTGGTAACAAGGGTGTCGGTCTCCTTTTTCATGTGTTTTTGTTAGTTTCTACCATGCTTTTCTCAATCCTCTTTTGAGAGGATTTTATCCCAAAGTCTCCTAGTTTGTCTTTGATTTTGTTTGATTGAGAATTTGACATTTATTACTCATTTCATTTCCTTCTTTGAGATTTCAAAATTTTCCTAATTTTTATCCCCTTGGGTTAACAAGATCCCTTGGTTAATCCTACCTTTCAATTATCTGATCTTCGTCTCACAAAGCTTTCAGATTGATTTATTGTTTAGGAGTTTTCATCAACTAGGGTTTGCAAAGGTTGTTTCTTTTTGAGCCCTTTTTGTCTTCATTAAAGCATCTCTCTTTTATAGATGATTAGGACTCTCTTGTTTTCTGCAACCCAGTCTTGAATGTTGTTTATTATTGTGCATTCTTTGAGGATTTTCATCAGTGCTTGTCTTCTTTCTCCTTTTCATATTTGAGTCCTTGACTGAACAATTTATCTCACACTTGTTTTCTTTTAGTTCTCATCATTTTTTGAATGCGCTTTGTTTGATTTATTTTTTTCCTTGTATTTATTTGTGTCAAGCATAGATCTATTTCATTTCACTTGAAATCTAAGAAGCATGAAATTTTACATATATCCTTGCATACATAATCAAACAAAGAAATTTTTGCATTCTTTAGGAAAAACAATTTGGTACATGTTTGGAAAAAGAGATATTTTTGCATATGCATTTCGTTTTTCGAAAACATTTTCTTGGTCGTTTGGAATCATCTTGATCCCCAAAATTGAAATTTGCATAGTTTTGAATGGTTGCTTGTGCTAAGAAGAATGGAACTTGTTATCACTCCAAGAAACGCCTTAGGGTTGTAGGCTAAGGATGCTTAGTAACTTAAAAATATGGTAGATTTTGTATACTTGGAACAATAGGATAACTCAATAGCCAATGAAAAGGACCACTTCATACATTTGAATAAGAAAATGCTTTTAGAACTTAATGATCAAACAACAAAGTTTGAATAGGATATGAAGAATACTAGTCTAGATAACCAAATACACAATGTGCAGGGTCATACAAGATAGCAAGAAAACCTTTAGTTCAAGTTCATGAGATTAATAAGAAGATAATAGTTCTTAGAAGCTGAGCTAAACTGAAATAAAGTACAAAATGATGAATGTATGAGAAAATCTGTCATTGAAAACAAAAGAGGACTGTGATTCTATTATGAATAAAGAGTCTAGTACAATAGCCAAAAAATGTCTCCTCGATTGCCCCTTAGTGCTCCAAATGTATTTGGCTTTATAGCCTTACAAGATGAAATCTAGATCCTTGAAAGATGGATCGGATTTACTAAAAATAGTCAAATCAAAATAGATACAACAAGTGTAGGATGAGATCCTATAAAAATGGATCTAGAATGGAAAATCAAAACAAAATAGGAAAGGTCCTATTTAATGATCTCTGAAAATAGTAGATTGTTGATGAAGTGCAGTTTTAGCCTCCCAAGGCTGTTTGATTTGGTCCTCCAAAGATAAAATTCAAACTGGGTGATGTTTCATTTGATCCCTATCGTTTTCCCCTTGAAAATGACCAAATCTAGTCAAAAAAATCCCTTTTGACTTTCATCTCCAAGAATGGCCTTCAGATTTTGATTTGATAATTCATAACCAGCTTATTGAAGAAGATTTCAAACCATTCAAACCCAAAAAAATCCCGATCTGGGAAAAAAATTGGCTATTCTGCCCGTGACAGGCTTTCACCAGCTAATTTACTTGAAAATCCTCTCCTTAGCTGGTGAAAGGCGGAGCTTTCACCAGCTAACTAGCAAAATTCAAGATGGGTTAGCTGGTGAAAGCGCAGATTTTTTCAAAATCAAATTTCTCAGTCATGGAGAGTCCATTTTGCATGCTTTAATAGTTGATCGAGTCCTAATATTTCCAATGGTGCTTTCAAATATTCATTTGGTGCCTAGGAAGCTAGTCAAATAGTCCATACAAGTTTAGGCATCATTCTTTCAAAAATGTCAGTGCATTTTTTATCGCTAACATATGGCTCCAACTGGGATGGATACCTCCCTATGAGGTCTCCAAGAACCTGGCAGACCTTGTGCCTTTAGTATTGGGCCATGGAGTCATTCATCCTTTTCAGTCCCAGCAATGTTTACAACCTCCATTTATGTCTTTGGCAATTTACAAGATCCCTTAATATTTTGTTTCTGAAAACTCTGCCACTTGTCTTTGGAGCTGCTGCCACTTGTCTTTTGCTAAATTAAAATCTGCATGTTGTTCCCTCAATCTTGAACAAATTATATCACAAGCATCTTAAGGATTTATATTCAATTTGTTGCTTTCAAAACTCAAAGATATCATGTGCCACATATATCCTAGAAATGTGGAATTTGGGCTAATTTTTGAGTGATCTTGGTTAAAATAGCTTTCGGTGGTTAACTGTATCTAGAATTTGACACCTTATCCACCGAAAGTACTCTATTTTGGTGGTTAATGAGCACACAAAGGCTCGCCTAAACCACCAAAAATAGAAACTTACCCAAAAATCAAAATTTGATGAATCTCGATTACCTGCAAGAGTACAAAGACCTTAGGGCTTGCTAGACGAAGGTCCTCTCTCTCTTACTGGACTTAGGTGTGTCTATCCTCCTGTCACTGGTCTTTTTAGCCTCTTCTTCTGGTGGTCCCTCTGTTTGAAATTCATTCCAAAAGAGGAAAAATCCCCAGTCCACCTGTTTCTTCTTCAGAGTTTCTTTAACAAGAAGGGTAATGAGCCCCTGATGAGATAATCTGTTAGCAACCTTTGTTGGTTTGACCTTCACTTGTCTTTCCATCTTCATAAGGGTTTTGTGAAATAAGTAAGGTGGGTTTATAGGTTCTCTGCCTGTGAAATGATTTAGAAGTTTAAAATGATAAAACATTACCCTGTTGTAGCACCCCTCACAAGTGATATATACAAAAATTGCTTTCAGCAATGCCTGCCACTGAGGTTCCAGAAAGGACATTGTAATGTCCTTCTTCCAAATCAAGTCTTTTTGAATGGGCAACAAATAAGATCTGAACTCTATATTTGATGGCACTGTGGATTTGAACCAACACTCTCCAGTTCTTGGCAAACCTGTAAACTCTGCTATCAATGATGAATTCTTCCTTCCCTATTTTGGCAGACCTTCCATCATATACAGTTGCAAAAGATTCTGCTACCTGTTGATGAAAGCTGGTAAGTTTCTCACAATAGGTGAATACCCCTGCCTATTTGAAATGCTCTGCTACCTCTGGATGCGCCTCCAAGTACCAAACACCATCAACCTCATCCCTCAAAGAAGATCCTGACTTTGCCATAATTAATTGTTGATGTGTCCCTCAAACCCAAGGATTATGCATGTAATTGATGAACAGATGGATCTTGAGTCAAAGAGTGTGACTCGGCACGAAAGTATAACTTTATTAATAGTTTTCTAGTTCATCAACAGCATGAGACATTTAGGAAAGACTCGAATCAAGGAGTATATGTCAAGTTTAATGGTATGACTTAACAATAGACTGTGACTCAGCAAATAGAGTGATTTCAGGTGATTGACATGAATCAGGGTTTCATCTATGAATTAACTCAACATTCAAAGAGATAACTGACAGTTCAATTGAGGACTTTTGACTCGAGCTAATTAATCAGTGTGTATTTGAGAACAAACTCAACGGTTTTTAACAAGACTTTGAGTTCAATTGTAATGAAAATCTTAAATACAGAGAGAATATAGGTGAGACTTCAGTCAATTTCGGTCCAGACTAAATAAGAACTGTGACTTGACTAACCTGTAACGAGTCTTGAGCCAATAATTATTCGAATGTTGATCACAAAACCAGGATTTTGACCATCGCTTGCCACTTGAATGAATCCGGAGTTGTAATTGTGCACATGTATGATGAACTTTCAGGCTGTTTGATCTGATAACCAATACCCGAACTTGATGCATAGAATAATGAAACATTAATTCTATTCCAACTCAAATATGACATCACAACATTCTCTCCATAGATAGCTCTTGCATACTCCCTGCAGCCATTTTCATCAATGGGAGGAGGTGTGATTAGCACTACCAGCATCAAGTCCAAGTAATTGAGGGGGAAGATCTTGTCAAGAAGTAACAGAGCCCATCGTGTATTGTACCCACCGTATCCCCGCAAAACAATATCGTCCTGACGAGAGTAACAATCAGCAATATCTGATCCCCATCCACCCAGCCTAAATGACTATTCAATGATGGAGTCTCCGAACAGTACAAATTGAGGATGCATCATAGCGACGATGCTTATCAATGATCGTTTCCCGTTGGGCATTTTTCTTATTGGGCAATTCGATTAGAGATCATCAAATTATATAATCGAATGGGGATTTAAACGGGGGAAGGTGCTGAAAAAATAATGTTCCACTTAGAACTGATCTTGTATCCTGTCCCTTTGATCCACTTTCTTAGTCATTGCTTGACCTTTAATCTTTGGAAAGGCATATTCCATGTAACAAGATGAAGGTACAGTTTCGGGGCGGTAGCTGAAAGATCCTACACTGTACGTGAGAATTCCATTGGAATCCAACTGGAGCATGAGCTTTGATGGTGTAGATTTTGAGGGAATCCTGCATGACTCATAAGGGCTATTTCACGACCTCACTAAACAGTGGTTCAATTGATCAGTAGATAGAAAAATATTGGAAGAAAGCTCCACCATGAATACTCCATCATCGTTTGTTTCTCCTATAATTGGTACGGTCATTGTTTTCCTATTGAGGAAGCATTCCACAGCTATCGAAGAATTGGATATAGCGTAGCTATTTTTAGAAAACCTATCCTCCAGTGTGCTCCTTTGCAGTAAACACCATATTATATGCCGAAAATTTAGTTGACCATCTTTAACCTTTAGTCCCAAAATCTCCACGAATTTTTGATGCTATGCAGATAAGCCTTCCAAGGCTGTTTAATGACTCTTGAAGAAGATGAAACTCGAATTTGCCAAGTTTGTAAAAAAACCTAATTCAATGCCCCCAAAATAGGTGCCAAATCAACTTGAAAACCTCCTCCAACTCCATTGCCTGTCTCAGGTTTCACCAGCTAATTCACCTTACGATCTACTAGTTAGCTGGTGAAAGTTATGCTTTTCACCAGCTAACTGGTTATAATTTCACCTTCTGCACTGGTGAAAGTTCTGTCTTGGTCAAATAGCACAGAAATAAACATTTTATGTTGCCATGTATAATCTCAAGTATTCATGAGCTAGCCACAACCTGCAACTTGGAATCTCATGTGAAATATGGTGTGGGATGTGTACAATGATATCATGACATATTATTTCAATCCAATGAAGATAGTCACAATGAACTATTCTGTCCTGCTGAGCCTGTAGCCTGAAAACTTGAAACCTGCCTGTAGATTGTCTGTTTATTCAACAACCAATAATTGAAAGGATCTAACTGCTCTTATGGGGAGCTTCTTTTCTTGCCTACTCCTATATTAACCAAATCTCCAACTTGGTTAAGTAAAAGCATATTTCACAGCAAGCATTCAAGCAACTTGATGACTGAAGGAACCTCATCTATGCTACTGATCAATATATAATCATAAAAACATAACAGTAGCCATAAAGATTTCTTCAGCAAATCATACTCATCCCCAAAAACCGATGACATGATGAAATCTGAAATCTTTAGGGAATCTGAAAGATATGACTCCAGTAATACTGCCACTGCATCTTTAAAACTAGAATCACAATCATACTGATTTAGAGAAAATGTCTGATCATGTATATTCTTCCCTTTGCTAGAAAACATATGACCTCCTTGATAGTTATCTTGTTGCTCTAGCTGGAGATTAAATGATTTCTGCAAATTTTGTTTCTCACAATTCCTTACAATTCCATCCATCTGCAAATCTGAAAGTTGTTGTAAACTACTTTTATTAATTTCAGGTTCCATCTGACTAAATGACAACTGATTCATATGATTTATAGCTAGAGCAATTAGATCTTCGGATATATAATAATCAGGAATAACTGTAGCAAGAGAACTTTCAACCTCTGGATTACTTACTTCTACTTCTACTTCATGTTCATGTGAAAGCATATCATCTTGAGGAGTATTATAAAATTGATGAAGATTGTGAGAAACAAGTTCTTCTTTATTTATATCTCCACTCTCATCATGCAATTCATATTCCTCACAACAATTCTCAAATAAAACCTCATCTGAAAAATAGCTTTTATAGTGTTCATTAAAGACTCTGTTAAAATCCTTCAAGGATGAAATGCTAGTAGTAGGAATGGATTGACACCATTTACGAGCATGTTCTTCTAAAGAAAATCTAAACAACTTGATTAAAACATCCTCGGGAACAAAGCCATGTTCAAGCATGCATCTATGAAAATTGAATAAATGCTCACCCGGATGATCGTCCTTTCTTCCTCTGAATCTGGGCAGATCGTCATCCCATTCAACTATAGTAGGCACTGGATGT
This sequence comes from Picea engelmannii, assembly GCA_009831015.1. Classification (NCBI taxonomy): domain Eukaryota; kingdom Viridiplantae; phylum Streptophyta; class Pinopsida; order Pinales; family Pinaceae; genus Picea; species Picea engelmannii. Next base: position 458,408 of record ML779803.1, read on the forward strand.
AGAAAACCAGCTATGTCTGAAAAATCACAAAATGCATACCTCACAGCTAGAATCTTTTCCATTTCATAACAGTCAAGTTGCCAACAAATTTCTGAATAATGGAATCATCACTGAATCTGCCCTTCATATAGTTTCCAGATAGATCATGTACAAGCTCATAGTGTCTACTCCTTGTCTATCATCAAGAACTAGATCTGATTTGTCGTTCTCCCAAGGAAGCTGAGCTCACTCCAAGAAACTCCTTAGGGTTGTAGGCTAAGGATGCTTAGTAACTTAAAAATATGGTACATTTTGTATACTTAGAACAATAGGATAACTCAATAGCCAATAAAAAGGACCACTTCATACATTTGAATAAGACAATGCTTTTAGAACTCAATGATCAGAAAACAAAGTTTGAATAGGATATGAAGAATACTAGTCTAGATAACCAAATACACAATGTGCAGGGTCATACAAGATAGCAAGAAAACCTTTAGTTCAAGTTCATGAGCTTAATAAGAAGATAACAGTTCTTAGAAGCTGAGCTAAACTGAAATAAAGTACAGAATGATGAAAGTATGAGAAAATCTATCATTGAAAACAAAAGAGGACTGTGATTCTATTATGAATAAAGAGTCTAGTACAATAGCCAAAAAATGTCTCCTCGATTGCCCCTTAGTGCTCCAAATGTCTTTGACTTTATAGCCTTACAATATGAAATCTAGATCCTTGAAAGATGGATCAGATTTACTAAAAATAGTCAAATCAAAATAGATACAGCAAGTGTAGGATGAGATCCTATAAAAATGGATCTAGAATGGAAAATCAAAACAAAATAGGAAAGGTCCTATTTAATGATCTCTAAAAATAGTAGATTGTTGATGAAGTGCAGTTTTAGCCTCCCAACGTTGTTTGATTTGGTCCTCCAAAGATAAAATTCAAATTGGGTGATGTGTCATTTGATCCCTGTCATTTTTCCCTTGAAAATGACCAAATCTAGTTTAAAAATTCCCTTTTGACTTTCATCTCCAAGAATGGCCTTCAGATTTTGATTTGATAATTCATAACCAACTTATTGAAGAAGATTTCAAACCATTCAAACCCAAAAAAATCCCGATCTGGGAAAAAATTCAGCTATTCTAGCCGTGACAGGCTTTCACCATCTAATTTACCCGAAAATCCTCTCCTTAGCTGGTGAAAGGCGGAGCTTTCACCAGCTAACTAGCAAAATTCAAGACGGGTTAGCTGGTGAAAGCGCAGTTTTTTTCAAAATCAAATTTCTCAGTCATGGAGAGTTTGTTTTGGATGCTTGAATAGTCGATCGACATCTAGAAACCTAAGCTTTCCAATGGTGCTTTCAAATATGCATTTTGAGCCCGAGAAGCTAGTCAAATATTCCATACAATATTAGGCATCATTCTTTCAAAAATGCCAATGCATTTTTTATCGCTAACATAACTCTTATCCTTCCCATACATGGAATTCATCGAGAAGAAAAAACTACATCTCATTCCTTTGTATTCTATTGGATTCGAGTCTCTCACACATAATTAGTTTCATCTCCATGAACCTATTGAGTAAAATCCATTAAAATCAACCACAAGATAATAAATTAAACTAGAACATTTTTTGGTTTTAGAAAACCAACAATAACACAGGTTAGGGTCTTGGGACTGGGGAATGTGTGTAAATTGTCGAAGACGACTGAAGAAACTATAGAGCACTAAAGAATGAACAAATCCAAATTCCATATAAGCATAGCTGGGAGCCCCCTCTCACGCATGAGATAAACACAAGGTCACATGTAGAAGAGCAAAAAATATTACCTCTCCAAATCTTGACCAATCATAGCATACATAAATTATACTGGGAGTTCTTCCTGAAGTGTCACTGACTCATTTGGTCTCAGTACTTCATGAAATATAAATCCATTCAGGGGCCTGTGGAGTCTATTGGTCCACTTGTCCTCAGTCCTCTAGAATAATTTTTGACTTTGATATCCTTCCCATACATTCGGTCTCGATTGTTGATTGTACTTTCCTGGATGTTGAATGTGAGTTGGTAACCTTAGTGGCCTTTCCTAGGTATCTACAGAGGTGATCGTGGGGGGATTCTCACAGTACTTTGGGTAGACATTGTATCACACTCTTAGTACCCTTGGAGGGTGATCCCATGAAAGAGAGGGTTTCTTGCACCGAGAAGGGATGTCTCATGGAGGTCAAGGTAACAACTTCTGATTTCTTCTTTGGTGGCTTGATATCCTGTATTTGGAAGATCCTTGGGTCTATTGTTGTTTGTTTGATTGCTTTTAGTTTTCATAGGAGTGTGTTTCTTTAACTTTCGTAGTCCTCCTTACAATTGAATATTTTATAGTATACAAGGTATGGATCCTAACGTTCAGGAACCTTGACATAATGTTTCTTATGAATGAATGATCGAAGATCAAAATTTTGAGACTAAGAGTTTATCTCCTGGAAGTGGCCAACACATAGAAGAGTTGGTCACAACCTTCATAGAAAGCCTTGAATCTTACACGAATCCTCTTTTTATTAATTCACTTGGACTACCACTCACTGATCCACCATCCAAGAGATATTTTGATGCATATTATTCTTACAGGTTACCACCTAGTTCAACCACTACAGAATATTTTGGCACGAACCCGTCATCTTTTGGTTTTCCTAAAGGACTTTTGAATTTATCTTTTTCCACAACTACTGTAGTTTCTACTATTGGTTCTTCTTATTTACCAAAAACGTCATTGACCCAGGTAACCCCAACTCAACCACTTGTGCATACATCTCCCTTCACATATGGGTCAAGTAATATTCATGATTCATTATTTCCACATATGCACACACCAAGTGCCTTATTTGGTCGTTCCATCATTCAAATGGTTGGCAGTAAATTCATTCACACAACCATAGTTACACAAGCTACTCATCCTCCATCTCAACCATCACAAATGAGTACACACTAGATTGGAGGTCAATCTTTAATGGGAGGCCAACCTTCAGTAGAGGGGAAACCTTCAGGAAAAGAGAAAATTTTTACTGGGGGGAAACCTACATGGTTGTAACATAAAAAATACTGGGGAAAATCCTTTCTTACAAGTCCTTCTATCCCTACTACCATGGGACTATATCCTAGATATCCATTTCCAGAAGTTACTAACCCTTTTAGGGGTCATCCTAATCTGGTGGGGATTCCTCACCAAGGAACTTTTCCCTATGAATCCGTAAACACCGTAATTCCATTGTATCAGTCCCTTCAACTACCATACATGGGGGGACCCTCAAGTCAATATCACTATGTAGGAGTTCCATCTGTTCAATCATAGTACATAGTGGGACAATCAGGACAACAACCCTTCATGGGTGGACAACCTGGGAAAACACCATATATGGGAGGACCTCCTAGTTTTTCCATCTTGCTCCAACCTGGATTTGTTCCTACTGGTGTTCCCATGCCACATGGTTATCACCAATATCCACATGCCAACCAAAATATTCCATTATTGGCTATGTTAGATCTACCAAATATGCCACATTTGACAAATGATCCCATTCAGAATGCCTCGTTTTGTCCTTCCATCCTTGCCAAATTACCATCCCACATCCCAAAATTCGATGAAAAACCTGGGGAATATCCTAACAATCATGTTATAACTTTGAATTTATGGTGTTATTATAACTCTTTGATGGGCAATTCTATTTGTCTGGAACTTTTTCAGAGAACACTTACAAGTGCAGCAACAACATGGTATATTGAGTTGTCGCGTAACTCCTTCATCAAGTTTAATTCTCTTTCCATGGATTTTTTGATGCACGTTTGGGTTCCTATATGGTACGATACTAGTATAAAGATTTTGACCTCACTCTGTAAATCCTCTTCCACCCACATATTTAATCATATTCATGAGTGGAGACTGTTGTTCCTGAGTTTATACTTTAAGGCTATAAATTATACCGTCAAGGCATCCGTAAATGTTTAAAGGAATAATTTGAGAATAAGAATTTAAAAGGAAGGGTGAAGCATAATCAGTTTCTCAACTGTCTCTGTTTTTCTTCCTGTTGTTCTTGGATGCTAATATGTCTCTCAATAGTAGCCCATGAACATTCTAATTCGACCTGGTTAGTTGTTGTTTGTAAGATGGTATTAAATAGATTCAAGGCAATAGTAGTTTGATCTTGAAGGCCAGGTTCAACGTTGGGTTGTCTGCTACTTGGAAAAGTCATGGAGGATAAAACTTTATTTATTTGTAAAATAATTTTAATCAAATGTTACTTCAAACTTTCCAGAGATGATAATAGGAAAAACAATTTTGAAATTCAAAATACTAACATAAATACATTCGAGGTCGTTTCCTGGATTTGTAACAATTTGAGGATCATTAAATAACAAATAAATACTACAGAAAAATATGAGGCTTTAATCAATCTCATATTTCGACAGATAACAATGAAAGAAAAAGAGGTTTCTAATGAAAGTTAAGTATTAAGGTTCAAATGATTTACAGGTCTTAAAATCACTGATAGCAATTTCAGAGGAAAAACTATAAATAATTTGATATCCAAACCAATCTGAACTAGAAATCAAAGACGTAGATGACTTCAAATTTATTATTCATTAGAAAAATATTGAAAGACAAATACAATAAAGTATAGTAAACAGGGTTGAAGAACACATAGCTACAAATTTGCAGGATTCAGAATCTCATTTGTAATCTATATTATGATGGACTGGAAAACTGTTATTACAATCGGCTCTCTCCAAAAAATCAAAAGCCCTTTCTCAGTCTTTAGAAATTACATTTATACATTTTCATCAAAACTTTCTCATTGGTGACTAACTAACTTCCTAATATTACGGTTACATATAAAAGTAATGTCAACTGTTTACATTTTATTTCTAATTTCTAATGATAAAAAACATTTAAAAAATATGTTTTTAAGCTTGCATTGACGAACTTCCTTTCTCCTCTTCAATACACTGAATACACTTTCCCAAAAATTTCACAAAATTTCTGGGAGCATCTGGTATCTCGTTTGCTTCAAACAAGAAAAATCTTTTCTGTAATTCAGGAAAATGATTTTCTATCATCTTCTCTATGAGTTTAATAGTTTTCAACTTTAGATTCGGTGTCACCATCCATTTCTTGATCTCTGTGATATTGATTAATTTAATTTTTGAAATCTCTGTCTTCATTTCCTCCAGCTCTTCTTTGAACCTTAACTGGTGCTTGGTAATATTAATCTCACCTAATAATCCAGGACAGTCATATGTTCCGATATTCAATGAAGCTCTTTCTAAGAGATCAAAAATTCCCTGGCAATCATCATTGACCTCTCTGGTTATTCTTTTATATTCAGCTAGGTTTGCTTCCCACACTTTTAGCATTAAGTCCCCTTTAACCTGTTCATAAATGGATAATTTCTTAATCTTTCCAACTTCCTCCTTTGTTGAGAAGGCCACTACCTTTTGAAAAGTCATTCTAGCTGCTTTCGCCTCCCTTTCCTTCTGGAAAACATTCTCCAAAGACTTATTTGTTTCTTGAAAATAATTCTGGACTACTTCCAAATTCAAAAACACTTTATGTTGTTCTTCCTCTATTTTCAAATATATCCCCAATGCTTGTGTCCTGAAATTTTCAAGTTCTACTACTTGATTAGTAATAGAAATAATTTTATCTTGTAAATGTTTATTTTCTTCTCCCAGCTTTTGGACCTATTCCTGTGTGACCTGTATTATGTGTTTTGCCTCCTCCAAGTCTTTATTTATTTTCTAAATTTATTGCATATATTTTAGTCTAGCTTGTTCTAGACCCTTTTGTATTCCCCAACTAATATTTCTCCCAGTGTCTTTTAATTTGTCTTGCAACTGAATTATTGTTTGGTCTTTTTGTTCGAGCATGGTTGTTAAATTGCCAACAAAATACATATTTGTTGATGCTATAGCACCCATTGTACCTGCTAATTCTGTAGCAAATTCTCCATCTTTGAGCTTCTTTCCATCTATAATAACCCTATGCTTTTTAATCATCCCCTCTCCTCTTGGATGAATTTCTTGTTTCAAGACTGGTCTTCTCTTTTTACTGAAAAATTAATTTGATGGAGGGATTTCATCTCTTGAAATCGGCTCTAGATCACTGACATATAAAGATCCTTCACGGGGGGTTCCAAAAGTTGACTGCAATGGAGTTAATGAGGTGATAGGACTACCGAGATCTATTGATGTTATTCCTCCAATCTTTTCTGGAACATCCTTAATGATTTCTGGAGTTGTTTCCATATCTTTTCCCCCCTCTGTTTCCAATTCTTTTGTTTGAGAACTCTCTTGTGTCTTGGGAAGGTATCTCAGTATTCTTCAACTTGCCTTTGGTATTTTATTTATCCTGTGTATTAGTTTCAAACCCTGGAGGGGGCCCTTCCTATTCTGGAGGTGGGGTTGAAACTTCACCCTGCAAACTCTTGGGTAGGCAACTTTGCCTATGGCTCTGAAAGGATGCGAATCCGGTCTGTGAGTCAGGTGGCATGGCCTGTACTTTGTTCAGTACTTCTTCATAGGATTTAACATACTTAAATATATCATCATAAATAGATGCTTCATGTTCATACACCTTTAGATTACAATGTATGAAATGGATACTTATTCCTTGGTAGGGGTCATATTTTCTATGCTCAATATCTACTAATTTCACTTCTTCTAATGACTCAACCTCTACCTTAGAATGGCCTAAATTTAATAAAGAAAATTTCCCAATATGAACAGGGAAAGATGGCCATGACTTCTTCTGAGCTGCTTTTAATTCTAATCCAACACCACCCTTTACTATCTGATGGGCTACCTCCCTGCACACCAATCTGTCCGGTAGGAATTTAGGGAGTGCATGAGGGGGAATGTAATAGCCATAAACTCTAATGTAGGAAAAAATTTCCTCAATAAACCAGTCAGCAACTGCTTTAAGATTTTCTGTGATTGCATCAAAAATGCGAGGGAGTTCACATCCAAAAAATATTATGTGCATAGGAATTATAATAAAATGAAAAACCTCATAAAATGCATGTTATCCACATTTTTGGTTATCAAGATGATATTATGATTATGTCATGATAATAGAAGATCAAACTCTTCATTAAGAACTTTTTCCTGAAGAAGGTTACACTTGTCATTTTCTCAAAAATCATATTTTGAAAGTAGTCTGC